>JBAMBQ010000219.1:0-600000 GCA_037044495.1 Stegana nigrithorax | reverse complement strand
TGTGAATTGATTGCTCTCCGTGCATGCGTCCGTCCGGTAGTTTGTCCGTCTCGCCTAGCATTGTTGTTTCTCTCGCCGTCGGCTACCTTTCGTTTCCCCTCCGATCAGCTTTTATCTGCCATCGCATATATTTTGTATGCTTCCTCTTCTTAACGTCGCTGACGTCTCGACTGGCTACATTCAACTCAGCAGCGCGCCTGTTAGGCACATAATACAATATTTTTTTTTGCGATTGCCTGTGTGCGAGCGTGTGATTTTTTTTCTCGTTTTCTTGACTTGTCGGCGCTCTTACCTTTATTTCGTTTATGTGTAAATTTAAATATTTAAATGTATTTCGTTACTCATTCAAGAAAGTGCATTCGCCGTTAAAAACAAAAACAAAACAGATTAATTAAAGGTTTCTTAACCCTTATTACGTTGCTAATATTTGGCAAACAAAAAACAAAACTTCATACGTTGGCAAATCTCTCCCACGACTCTATCACGCTCTCAAAGAGCTTGCTTGCGTGTGTTGTAAATTGCCTGTTACCCCCTCTCGCTCTCGCACATGGTACGTTATGTTTGCGTAAATCGTTTACCTATAAATAAAACGAATTATTCCGTGTTATTTTCATGAAAATTGCAAACGGTGCACAAATTGTGCCTCAATTTAAACAATTTAGTCTATAATTTTCACAAATTATACGCTAAACATATGTTTTATCAAATATAAAAAAAAGTAAAATGGAAGCAATCAGTAACAACAAAAGCATTGCTCTGCTCGCTCTCTCAAGAGTTTGCTTAGGTACTCACGCTCACCCCTTTTTGCAAGTTGTTGCATATGTGCTCACGATGTGATTATGATTTTGCCATTTAACACTGTTACACAGTTCGAAAGGACAGACAGGTAGACGTCATTAATCAATTAAAAAGAAAACAATACTACCTACGTCAGCAACAACCGACAAGTCATTGCACGGTTTCATAATAATTTTATTACCGCCTGCGAGGTTTAAGTTTTGTTATTGTAATGCGTGTGATTGTTGTTCCCTTCAAACTTTGGTGCGCTCTTGCATTTGTTTCGGTCAAACGTTAGCTCTCGGGACCCGAGCGTGTTTGTATTGCGACGAGCGTCGACAGCTGAGCAGTAAAACTTTTTTATTAAGGCACTGTCATGTTAGCAGGTGGGTTGTAAAACTATGTAATAACATATGTTTTTCCCTGGAATTCGGTAACTATGCGGCAACTTCATAAATAGGTAAACGTAAAATTAAAACGATTGTGCAAATTTAGATCCGAGAAATTCCGATGAACTCCTCAAGAGGCGCAGCACATATGCTTAAAATAATTTACGTGATTTCAATTCAATAAAAAAAGAAAAGAACATCTGGAAGTGTAATCTATTGTTTCTGTCTTGGCTTTTTGTGTCAATGTGCAAGCGTTAAATCGTCTTCTAGTCAATAAAAACGTTTCGTTTTCTGCGATTTGTTATTCAGAGCCATCTCGACCGTCAGGAGCCGCACACACAGCCACTGAAGTGTGGGTTTAAACCTGCGCAGATAGTTAAATAATAACCCGCGAGCAAACGCAGTGTGCCACCTAAACTAAACAAGTGTTAATTTTTTTCTTGCAGCCTGTTTCTATAAATTGTAAATAAAAGATATTTCGAAAATCATGTAAAATAATTGGGAAGCAAGTGCAACTTAAACGCAACAGTTTAAACAAAGCATTAAATTATAATAAAAAAACAATAAAAAGTGTGCTCTTTACAACCACTACAACAACAACGAAAAACATATCCTAAGCAAACAAAACAAACAACAACAAAAAAGAAACCAACAGTTTAAACAACGAAAAAGTAAATAAATAAAATAATTCAACGTGTGCCTCACCTCTGCCCCCTTAACAACCACAAACCTCATTTAAATAAATAATAAAAAAAAAAAAAAAAAACAAAAATCGAAACCTAAAAGAAAAATCAAAATAATAAAAAATAATATATATTATATACACATATATGTATATATATTTTTGATTCATTTTTCTTACAAAAAAGTCGAATTGTGCGCGTGTAATTTTTTTTTGCGACAAGCAGAAAAAAAATTGCAACCGCGTATAATCGAGAAAAAAATTGCAAAAATTCCGAAATCATCGGCAACAACAAAACTACAGCGACTGAAAGCCAAAGCTGCTGGACAACATTACAGCGGCAGCGGCGGTTTTAAAAGGAGTAGCAAAGAAGATAATAACAAAATCAGAATCAACACAATCAACAACATCAACGGCAACAATAACGGCTACGGCAGCGGAGAGCAGTACGGCAGTCAGAATTACAATAACACCAATAGTCAGACTCTTAATAAAAATAACAGCAACAACAACAACAGCGGCATCTTAAACAACAGTGGTTATAATTATAAACAACGCAGTGGCGCCGCTGAAGAGGAGCAGGCCGGATTTGCTGCAGCAGCGGCGGAGGCGGCGGTGGCTGCACAGCAATACCAGCTACAGCAACAACAACAACAACACCAAGCACAAAAGTCATATCAATATAGCAACAACAGCAACAGCAACAACAATTATCCAAAGTCATATAATACCAGTGCCAATTACAACTACAAAAGCAACAGTAACAACAACAACCACAATTCGGTTTTGCCTGCGTTTGCTGCATCCATTGCCTCGACGGCAACTTCGGGAGCAGCAACAACAGCAACAGCATTGCCGACGTCGACGACGATGATGATGATGACCAAGCAAAAGACAAACTCCCTGGCCGAACGACTCAACATCGGCGACGAAGTGCGCGAATTGAAACTCGGCTCCACGTTCAACACGAAAAACAACACGACCGCATATCACACAATCAAATGTGAGTTTTGGTCGACCCTTTAATCACCGATTTAGCAATTCTTCAATTCTCCAATTCTCCAACTCACCAATTACCACTTCACAATTTGCAGATGACTTTAAGCCAGCGAGTGTGGATAAGAATCGTGTTGCCACAGTCGATGTTGGCTCAAATAATCAAGTTACTGTTACCGTGCCAAATTTATGTAAGTAGAAAATCTATTGTCATATTTAATTTTATATGAACTTCCTACGAAACAAATAGATCGACAAAAGAAAGTGTTCGCCTAATTAAAATCAAATTAAGCCAGTAGAGTCCGTCGTCAGTTCACGGTTACTTTGCTTTTTACAAGTACAGACTACAAAAACTCTCCTTACAAAGATCATACGAATGCATAAAAGTGACTTTGACACTTGACTCTGTGCATTCGCTCTGTGTAATGTTTTCTAGGCAAACAGGGCCAGGCCCTGTGCTGCTTGAGTTAACACACTTTAAATGTCTCGGCTGCGTAGCATAAGTCAGTCACAGATATTGCCCGTTATATGCAAGAGTCAAACATGCGTGTTAAGAATCCATTGGCAGGCCGAAGAAGCTAAAATGTTACATACAACGAGACAGGGTACTCAAGCGCAAAAGGTGAACAAGTAGGCATAGCGAAAAAATATTTTCTTAGCGTGTTCAATTTGTTTAAACATGACAACTACAAAAATAACAATTACATATGAATGTATGTACATATATATACAATCTAAATAATAACAACAAAAAACAGCAACATCATTTGTAGTCGCAGTCAAAAACAACTTCTTGCACAATACGGTGAAACAGAAAAAAAAAAAAAAACAGACGGAATGATGGGATTGGGATTGTTGGTGGCATTATTAAATAATGAAATGTTGTCAACGAAACAAAATAAAGCAAGAAACAAAAAATAAGAAATATAATTAGTATTGAAAAAATAAACGAAAAAAACAACAACTTTGTAATTAAACAATTTGATAAACACACGCGACTGGGTTTTTTTATTATTATTTATTTGCAAAAAAAAAAAAGAATACACTAAAGCAAATGAAAAAAGTTACCAACTTAATTGAAAAAAAAGAAACAAGTTCGAAATCATATTGTCAAAATTTCAAACAATAGACAATGTTTTGAGAGCTATATGAGAGTAAATTGTTTATAATTGAAAAGTTTATTTAACTGGAAGAAATTCTGTATATGTATGTATATGCCTTCCAGCTATATTATTTTATTTAAAAAAGTTACACAGGAGGGGTATCACATTGAAAACGCACGAGGTTAAATTGCTAACAACAAATGCAATAAAAACTAAAATTGGTTAACAGAAAATTAAAATAAAAACAACCTGTTTGTTTTTTTTTTAATGATTATTGCGAATTTGTTGTTTATTTCAATGGAATATTTGACATTTTATTTACTCTGCATTTGTCATAATTCTTCTGCTGCAGCAAGGGGTTTTTTTAAAGCACAATTTGTTATTTAACTTTTGTTTAAGTTTCCGCGATGTATAGGATGTATAATATTGAAACAAACATACACGAAATATGAACGTACCAATGTCTGTTTTTTTTTTTTTTTTTGTTTTGTATTTATATTTTATTGTTTTATTTTTTTGCTTTAAGCGTTTAATATTTTGCAAATGGATAGATCAAATTGTTTGCTGCGATGCCAAATCATGCCGCAAGTGTTCCGTTGGAAAAACCAGTAAAACGGCGTCGATTACTTTTAAAGTATGCCGCTAACTGAAACCAGGGTACTTATGGGTATTTTGAACTTATGGTAGATAGAGAAAAGAAACAAAAAGAATTGTTACATAAAGTCAACATCGGCCATCAAAACTGTGGGCTTAGTTTGTGCATTTTATTTTTAGTTAACATGTTTAACGATTTTCCTTTCACTTTTTGCTAACTGCTGACGATTGTTTATTTCATTATTAACCGTTAGTTGCACATCGCCCACGCTTTGAACAATCGACAACAGACAGCTGACTTGTATATGAACGAGCTGCACGTTACAAATATTGAAATTATTATCAGTGCACAAAATGAAAGCAAAATTGCATATCAATTAGCTGGCAACAACTACAAAAATAAGAAAAAACAAGCTAGATTTAACAAAACGAAGGCACAAACAAAAACAAAAGTCAAAAATCGCTGATAAGCACGAGCACGAAAAAATAATCCGAGATAAGCACAAAAGTAGGAACAACAACAACAATAATAATAATCATATTGAAAGTAGCTACAGTAAAACGCACACAATGCATATAAATGCGATTTAACAAAAAAAGAAGAAAAAAAAAAGAGGCAAAAAAAAAAATGTACATAATTTAGAAAAGGCCAACAAGGCAAAAACAAAAACGAAAAAACAAACAAAAAAAAATCATAATGTAATATACGAAGGCAATCGATCAAATACTAAACATAAAAACAAAGCAAAGCAAAGCGAAGGAAAAATTCAGCGCATCGGCGCATTTAAATACATAAATGCAAAGCAAAGGCATATCAATGGATTGCAAATGCACGCAAAAGCATTAATGTGCTGCACAGGCATTACGTTTATGATTTTTGTTTTCTTGTCTTTTTTTTTTCTTTTTCTTGTATGCTATCGAAATTGTTTTATTGTGAATACATTTTTCGTCTTTCTCTTAACTGCTGTGCTGCTATTTTAATTGTTAAATAATCATGCCGCTGAACTTGATAGTTTTGATATTCACAGCATTTTATACATGCCAACACACACACACTCATACGTCCGTACAAATCCCAAAAGGCAAAACAATGGCAACATCAACGCTCTGCCACTAATAAAAATTGAAATCCGGTTCGGTTTACTTTGCGCGCAGCTGCAAACGGAATTAAAGGTTTGAAACTAAATTAAAAGTTAAGCAGTTAATTTATGTTGATTTAATTTTAGACATTCGATTCAAAATTTAAATTTTTCGGACCATCTAAACTGTTGCACGTGTGCGTTATCATTTGTTGCTTATATTTACTGAACAGCTGCGCGACGGTCTCACAGTTTTTAGTTGTTTTAACTTTTATTTTTGTATATTGAAAAAGTTTATAGTAATATATTTAGTATGTTTGCAATTATGCCATGGTCCCAAATTGACAGCAGTTTTTAGTATGCATTAAAATGGCACACCCGCACGCACATTTGGCATTGGTGCTAACTTGTGCACTGTTTAAAGCGATTTTTTGATGCTTAAAAGCCATGAAAAGTGAAATTTGTAACTAATTTCAGCACACAAATACAAACTGAAACAGAAACCAGTTAACATTGAATATAGCAACTTATTAAAGAAAAAAACTGTAATTAAAATCATAGCGGTGAGGCGTGAGGGGTTAACCTCAATTTGAGTTTTGTGGTAAATAGTAGAATTAGAGCAGACAGCAACAAAAACAACAGTAACCACCAGCAAACAGCAACAAATGAAATGAAATGAAACGAAACGAAGCCAAACCAAACCGAACCAAAAACAATTTGAAACCTGCTGCAACAACAACTAGAACAACACAACAAAAACAAAAAAAAAAAACAAAAACGTTAACGTTAGACACAGCCACACGCGAGTAAGCAAGCAAGAGAACAAAACCATTTAAGCAATTGTACACAAAAATGTTGAGAAGGCCTGCAAAGTTTTTTTCTGCTATTCATTCAAGTTGTTAAATTTCTGCTTTTTTTATCATATCTATTTTCTCATTTAATTATTGTTTTGACCACAATTTGATAATGAACTTGTTTTCGCTTCTAAGTATTTTTATTTATTGTTTTCCTTAGCAACAAGAAAGTTAATCGTGTGAGAATTTTTGTATGTATGCATGTGAATAGCAAAACAAAAAATGCAGTTCAAAGCGCAACAAGTGCAAATGGGGCGTGACGTAAACGTTGGCAAAAAACGCAGTGTGAATAAGTGGTTGCTGAGTTGAAGTGTCAACACGCATCAGGTGTATGCATGCACCACTTCGATTTAATTGCCAGAAGGTCATTCGAATTTCGCGATCGTGTGCGTACATGAACGTTAACTGCGCTACCACTCAGCATAATTGGGCATCGTTTCCCACTCACTTGAACGCACATTGAAGCAGTGCTGCCATAGGAAGTTAATTATGGTAACTTATCGAATAATAACATCAACAACAATAATGAAAAGTAGAAGTAGAGACAACATCCGGATTTATGACTTGAATTTTTGGTTTGTTTTTAGTTACGGTTATAAACCACAACAACGCATAAATTTTAATTAAGTAGTATAAAGAACTGTATAAGCAGCAATAGCACTCAGCAAGTAACGGCACTCTGCACACTTGAGCAAGGCATTGAGTGCGATTGTATAGGTGCTATTCATGTAACTGCGGTTAAGCGCGAGTGTGAGTTATTACTTGCATTTGAGTGCAATTGCTTAGCTTAAGTTAAGTTTTAAGAAAAATATAACCTACATAGTATTTTGGATTTTTGTACCAAATAATAAGTGAATAATATGCTGTTCGTACTTAATAATATCGCATTTTATATAATTACAATGATTTCCTATTATTACAACGTGCATTGGCAATCGTATTTTTTTATCTTGAATTTATTGTGGGCTTTTGTTTTCTTTAAATGCCTAATACAAAGCTTTCATTTTTTTTTTTAATGCAGCCACTTCAGAAAATTATAACAAGACAAACGCAAGTTTGCATGTTTCTTCTCTAAAAATAGCCAACCACTTCAGTGATAAGCATCGCAGAAAGTTTGCTTTGCACTTGCAGCAGTTGCAAAAGTTGTGCACACAGCACACGTGCCTATGGTTTTGTTTTTCTATTTTGCGTTCGTTTCGGTTTTCCAACGGAACGTGCCCACTTTGTTTATTTCTTCTTCTTAAATGGCTTTCGCGTCGCTTAGATCGAGCAAGAACATTACTGTATGATACATTTTTTCGCTTGGCATTGAAAATTGAATACGCAAATACGAAAAATTTATCTGAAAAAAATAGCATACAAATTTTAAATGACACACAAAGCTAACAATGCAGATACATACGCATTTCCTTGTAATTTATTTTTCCATTACTGAACTAGTAAATATTTTTATAGACACCAAACACAATTTTATGCAGTTGGCAACACATTCGGGCAATTTGTCTACTAATAAGCATCGCGTAGGCTGTAGATGGCTGCCGGCTGCTGATTCACTTGCTTGTTCATTAGGCACTTATTAAAAAAAAAAAAAAAACAAAAAAGGGAAATTGTGTCTATAAAAATATTCCAAAAATGCTGTCAGATAAAAAGAAAGAAAGAAAATACCTTAAATTTTCTGTTCATTTGTTGTTTGGGGCTTTTTATTTTCAGTTTTAATTCTTTTCTACACAATTTGTGTTTGCACAGCTTCACTTGGCGCATTGGCCTCAATTCATTTCACTTTGCATTTATCGTCACAATTGTTGTTTTTGGTATGGATGATGTTATTTTTTTTATTATTATTTGTTTAATAATTTATTTGTTTTTATTAATACGTCGGTACGTTACGAAGACAAAATAAAACAAAAGCAACAAAAAGTTGTAGAGTGAAATAATGGCGACAAACTGACACATCTCCCGCTGACTGTTTTTTCGTCGTTGTGTATTGGTCCTCGTTTAAATGATTTTGTGTGTACATACCATACATATGTATATACAAGTATAACATGTGTGTTTTTAATTTTATTTATTGAAAAATGCTCGTTGTAAGTTATAATTTTGAACAATATTTTCCACAAAAAGTCGATGATCTATAGTGGAAAAAAAAAACATGTTCTCGTGCAGTTTTCTATAATTAATAAGTAATCTGCCAATGACATAAAACATTTATAACGTTTTTTTTTCTTTCCTAATCCCGGCTGTGCAGGCCATCTACATGGACAAACTGCTACAACAGAGCACCTTCACCACATCTGACTTCACCAACTACTGCATTCAAAAACTACCATAATAAATAACTCTAGAAAGGATAATAAATATAAATAATAGTGAGTGAATCAGCAAGTTTTCCCAATAACATTAGTTATATCTGTACTTGTTAATTGATGTTTGATCGTGTTATGTGTATGTATGCAATTGCACGTCACCAATGAATCATGCAAATTAAACTAACTCCCGGTTATACACTCTTTGTGAAGAAATTATGCGTATGTACTTTAACGGCTGTGATAATCACTTGTCTTTGAAATACATCAACATACATATGTGATTCAGAACAATTTTTATATATTTATGTGCAGAGCTGTGGGGTATCAACGATTTCATAATTCAAACAAAGCAAATTTTTAAATAATAAATTTAATATTAGCACCTTATAATAAACATATTGAAGAACGGAATGAAGAGAGCGCCGCGGCTGCTCACACGTGAAAAGAAAAAAATCAAAGCATTCCATCCGACAATAACAACAACAACACAAATGACAACAAAGTGCATACGAAGCAACATAACACAACACAACACAACACACCATAGCATGGCATGGCATACCTTACCACACCATACGAAACCATGTATAATCGCTACCCCACCACAGCCACACAATTAGCCAACAACAAAACTTCAACTTACAACAACCAAACAAACCACAAGCGCTCAGCTGTGCATGTTGCTGTTGTTTCTTCATTGTTGTTGTTGTTCGTTCGGCTGTTGCTGTAATGCGCACGGCAACGTGAACACAAAAAAATGTAAGAAAAAAGAGGTTAATGAATGCTATTTTTTCTGCTGTTTTCATAGTTTTTATTTTTTTTTTTTTATCAAGTCTACTTCAATGCTTTGTTGTAGCCTTTCACTTGTTACTCATAGACAATTGTATCAGTGTTTGTGTGGCTGGCAACGCGTATTGGTTATGTACATACAAACGTATATTTTTTTTTTACACATTTATTATAGCTTCTGCGTTTTACCTTTCTTGCTGTTACAATAATATTTGCGGATTGTTGTTGCTGTAATATGTTATTGTCATTTGCACAAAGTTTGTTCAGTTGTTAGCCATTAACAAGTCAACGTTTGGCAACACGTGCTTGTAAAGTCAAGGTTTTCTCTTCCCAACTACCTTGCGCCCTTATATGTTCATTCACACCTTTACTGTAACGTTCTCATTGTCTCTCTCTCTCTCTCTATCTCTCTCTATCTCTCGTTTGCAAAGTTTCAATTAGGCTTGTATAAAATACTGCAGCCAACCCACAATCCTTGCACGTTCGATAATAAAAGCAAATAATAAAAATGTAATAAATTCGGCGTCTGTCCAAGCTTCATTTGCTAAAAGCCGAGCGTCGATTGGCATTAGTGAATCAACGAAGCATGCCAGCTAACTAGGTGGGCTGGGTAGACGGGAGGAGGCAAGACAGGCAAGCAGACAAGTGAGTTAAGTGTGTAAGCGTCTTCGCCTGCGGCGACGGCCTGCCACATCGCCAACTAAATTCATTGCTTACGTCGCGCCGTCTGGCAAAAAGTCAAGCGACGGTTGTCTTTGGAGTCTACCGCAGAAAAATACATTTATAAAAAATATTTGTCTGTATATATACATATGCAATATATCATATGTACATACATACAAGTATATAAATACGTTTGAATTTTTTTTGTAATGCTTCGTTGCATTTTTACCTTCTTTTATTTTTGCCAAAGCGCTTGAGTTAGTTGTTGTTTTTTTTTTTTTGAAGCAAATATAATTATTGTGTGCGTGTTTTTGTTGTTGCTTTCTTTAAGCTTATTTGTTCAAATATCGTACATACGTATGTAGCTATGTTTGTAAGTAAGTTATATATAATGGCAAAAATTATGTCATCATCTGCATGAAGTTGTTTGATTTTCTTTCATTCGTTTGGTTTCCCGTCTGGGGTTTTTGTTTTTGCGTTTCTTCTAGTTTGTTGTTGTTGTTTTTTTTTATGTTGTATTTTCTTTGGGTAAGCAATATGTTTATAAAAATTACCGCTAATTGACTTTTTTATTGGCAAAAATAAAATATACAATGCAAATTGGGTATATAAACAGAACCGCTGTGTAATCGACTTAGGCTGCAAGAGCAGTTTTCATACATTTTAGCCAATGGATTAGAAAATAACAATATGAGCTGTTTTTAGATAAGGATCAGAGGAAAAGTAAACAACATGCAATTTTGTTTTCATACAATAAACAATAAATAAATATTAATGAAATCTGTAAAACATTATCGTTGCAGTAAGTTCCGGTGTGCCTCATACAGTTTATAAGGGTAATCACAGAAAATATACAAAAGAATGTTTAATTATATACGACAAAGAGACCGGTGATATCACATTAGAGAAGCTAAACCACAACATACAAGTGAAGAAGACACGGTGAGCAATATCCAGCAGCGCAAAGAACTCAAATTGATTACGTCTGTTCCCCATTCCTCTTTTCTTTCTCTTATGGCAACAACAGCAGTGAGGCGCCCAGCAAGTCAAACGTGCTGCCGCCAGCGGTCTTAGGCGGTGCTGCACCCGGGCCCGGTCCCGGCCCTGGCACGCTGCCACCCGGCGCTGTGTTGGCACCGACGAATAATGCAACGGCTGGGCCGGGGACAAAACTCGAGAACAGCACTATGCGCATATCATCGAAGACGAAAGTGTCAACGGGTAGTCGACGTACGCATATAAGTAAGTGTTGTTGTTGTTGTTTGCAATAATTTTTATTTGTGTTGCCAATAACTTATGATAATCTTTGTTTCTCGCATCTCGCATAGTTGACTTCAAGCCAAGGAACTCTCCGATGCAGCAAAGTTCGCCATCACGTGTAATAACTGCGCATAGAAGTCCTCAATCGGCGCCAGCGTAAGTTTCTGCATATTTTGTGTCTTATAAAATGTCGTAATACATTTTTTTTTTTCTTGTTTTGCTTGCACAGTTGGATAGCGAATAATGCGCAGCAAACGCTACCCAGCATACCAATGATTGTCGACGATGATGATGCTTTTGGTCTCAATGGTGCGGCTGCTGCGTTACAACAACAACAACAACAGCAACAACTGCAGCAGCAATATAATGGCATGGCCAATATATCCTCAGCATCATCTGCATCCACGTCGAGTCACAATAATACTTCCATGCATGAATATCCAGCAGCGAATAATAGCAAACAAACGAAACAATCACGTAATCATCATGGCAATCAGAAGCGGCAAAGCAATCAGCAGCAGCAGCAGCTTCAGCGGAACGGTGGTAGCGGCAGTAATCACAATAACAATAGTCAACAATCGTCACAGGAATTGCAACTGCAACAGGCGCTGCAATGGCAACAACAATTGCAGCAGCAACAACAGCAGCAGCAGCAGTTGCAACAGCAACAACAATCAAGACAGAGTCCTCCGGATCACAGTAACAATCGTGGAGGCGCCGGTGGCGGTGCCATCGATTCTTTCCAACAGCTCTCAAGCAATAATCGCATGTATGCGAATGGCGCTTACGGCGGCCAACGGCACTCTCCGCCAACGCAACAGCAGCAGCCACATCATCGTCCACTTAGTAGCAGTAACAGTCATGGTAGCCATAGCAATAGTCTTCCTGCCGGTTTGGAGTCACCACACGATATTGCCTCGCAGTCATTTGCGAATGCGGCGGCCGCCTTGGAACAAGTAAATATTATCATTAAATTTGCGCTTTCATATCGTATTTATTAATTCCGTTTTTTTTTTTGTAGCAAATCGGCGTACTTAGTGCAACAAGTTCCAGCTCTGAATCCGATTCAAGTGATAGCGACAGCGGCTCCGATTCCGACGATAGTACTGAAGATGATCGACCAACGCGCGCCCAGCCACAACAGCAAATGAATCAGTTACCCAATTTGGGCATTGGTGGTTCGATATCACCGCCACCTCTGCAGCAGCAACACCATCACAGTAGACATCACCCACACCTACAGCATCAGAGTCAATCTAATGGCGCATTTCCAAATGATTTGCTACAAAACGATTTGCAATTATCATCAAATTCCTCCGATGAGGATGATTGATTCTGGCCGAGTGTTGTTGTCGCGGGCGAATTTCATACCTTTGTTTTCAGGCAGGAGACCTTTTTTAAGTTATTTTCTTTTAAGTGCTCGTAAGAAGTTCATTGTTCATTTAATGTCTGTCTCTGCCGAAACTCGTTTAAGCAAATTATTATGGTGAATTTAAATACTAGTGAAATTTTTTGATTAAGTTTTTAGTTTTGTTGCGTTTAACTATTAAATAAATTATTATTATAAAGAGATGTGCTGGAAAACAAATTGCCAATTGCTTGTAAAGAATACAAATACGAGAGAAGCCTAAAACGCAATAAATTTTATTTAGTTTTTAACAAAGATATAATAATGTGCGCCAAACATTAGAAAACGAATACAATACATTTATATCAAGTTTTTAAATTGCCATTTTTAAACGCATTTTTGTGTAATGATCAGGAGTGAAATTGCAATGTAGAAATGCATTAAAGAAATAAAAAAACACCAAATAATTTATTGAACGGAGACAAATTCGTGCGAAAACAGTAAATAATAAACACCACAAATCATTTAAAACCGAGTTGAGATCTTGAAAGCGGTTTTATATTTAATATATGAACTTAAACAGGAGAAGAAAGGATAGAAGGAGAAGGAGGATAGATCTAATGTTTTATGTAAATGAACTGTACTATTATTTGTAATGAAGCAAATGAAACGTTTATTTGAGATAAGTCTTAGCAGAATGGTTTGTATAAACGTTGCCGACCTTCGTGCGAAACTATTTTTGTTTATTTTACCTTTTTATTAATTAATTTTATGCTATATAAAATAATTTTGTACAATTTTACTTAGCTCTGCGGAAAGAAGACATTTGTTTGTAGTCTCATGTTTGAATTTAATTTAAAATTTATTATTAGCAATAATGATTATTATTTTTGTTATGCTTGCAATAATGAAAAAGCAAATATATGCATTATGAAAAAAGCAAAAGTTTTCATTTGTTTTTTATTTATTTGTTTTATTAATATTTCGTTTATTCTTTTGTTTTTTCTTTTATTTTTAGCTATTTACACATTGTGTAAATCAAAGCAGTCCACAAAGAATTAAATATTATTCCGTTCACTGTCAGCTGGCAAACATTTATCTAGAAGTTAAATAACTATGTTCTGTCTAAACTCAATAATAATGGAAACCCTCCAATAAAAACACCAGGCACTATTTCGTGCCAGTTATTTTTTACGGTCTACCCTTAAAGTCAATTTAAAAAATACGAAAATTAAAATCGAAAATAATTATTGAATAATAAAAAACGAACCATCCATTATAAATGACCAATATCAGCAGCAATTAAATAATATTAAATGAAATTTACATACATTTATAAATTGGACTATCGGTGGCCGCAACATTTATATTATGGTCAAGCAGACACGCACAATTTTTAGTATGTATATGTAAAATTAGAAAAAAATGAACCGTCAATAATTTTTAAAATTAGTTTACATATTTAAAGCGAATTCAATTAGTTTTTGCCGCATAATTTTTATTAATTGAAAAAAAAAAGAAAAAACAAATGCAAATGCCAGCAATAAAAGTAAGTTAAAAAAATGCGAGTGCGGACATGTGACGTAAAAACCTGATTTGTTTGTTTGGTTGGAACTAAAACCAAAAACAGAACTTGCACACAACACAAAATAGAAACGAGAAACACGAAACAAAACGCATAGACAGTGAGATTGCCATATGCGATGCCCTTAAATCAAATGCCTTTAATTGTAAATAACAACAAATAGTTATATACTCGCACCTAAGTGACAGCGAAATAAATTTGATAAGTTTATTAAATCAACAAGTTTTTGTTATTATACTTTTCAGCTGCATATTTATGCTTTTGCCTGCAACGCTTCCTTGCTTCTCTTATAATTGCCTGACTGAATGACGTCATTAAAACTTTTGTTCGCAAAATAAAGTGATAGCAGGGTGTGTAACGTTGTTTTAGCGATAACAGCCGCGATTCCACCTAATTACATTTTTGACAGTTGCTTAAGATAACAAAAAAAAATTATTTTTTTTTTCTTTTTTACATTTTGTTTAACTAATACAGTTAAGTCTTGTTATCGATCTCCGGTGGCCAGTCTAGATCAATGCCAACAACGTCTAACGCCAGGATGTCAACGGGCTTCCCAATAATAGACGACACTGACGGCCACGTGCGTCCGAATTCGCCGTGCACCAATTCTTTTATGTATGTGCCTGCCTGACTGACAATGTCAATAACCAGCACGCATGGGTTTTCCCGATGTAATTTCGCTTTCAGGCTATATATTGTGCGTGCGCGTGTATGCAGCGGGCGCCGATGCAAAACGCGTATAGGAGTTTTTTGTTGTATTTCGAAGCTATTTGCGATCTGCAGTTTTTCTAAAATGTCTAACGTAATCGGCTCCTTCAGTGCACAGAGTGCTCTGTAGTACTTTTGTTTTTTTTCCTCGCCCATTTTTATATGAGTCAGCTCCTCCTTCTTAACCACTTGCAAATCTCTTACAGACACCTTTTCGGATAACTCAATCTGAGACTCTATCTGCGAGGCGAGCGTTTTAAGCAGAGTCAAACGCTTTGAATTTGGTATTTCCAATACAAAGGGCCTGCCTTTGCCCAAACAGCGAACATCGACGTCTTCTCGCCCACTAGACATGAAGATCACCTTCTCTTTCGTGCTGTCGGTGCAATATGGAATAATACTACGTATTATTATCTCCTCAATGCTATCCTCCATTACACGCTGTTGGTTCAATATCCAGGGTGTATGTGACAGCTCCCGGCTTAGTTTTCTGTAACGACCGGCGACATAAATTGTGGGACCTGTCAGTGCAATCGATTCAAGTTTCAGACACTCATCGGGTAGTGCTGGTGGTATGGGTAGAAATTCTTCGAAAAGCTCGGCTTTCAATTGCGTGGGCACACATTGCTTCTCAAGCAGCACACGCGACATTTCCATGGAGCGTCCTTTAGTAGGAAAAGCTGTGGCGTAGATTTTTGACATTTTCTGCACTTCCTCATCTTCCAATGTGTGCTTCAAATTGATGTTAATTACAAGTCCATTCACGTCGTACTTCTTATCCAATTGCTCGCAAATTTGTGGATTAAGCATCAACTTAACCGCCTCTTTAATTGGCACGTCGGGGGAACGCAACGTGTCTACATGCTTGCCGAACCTCCTAATCAGAGCGTACCACATGGAAAGGTGGCGTATCTGCAGCAACATTGGCAAGCTAATAGCAACGGACACACTAGGGCAATCATAGTTAGAAAACTCGGAGGCCAAAATGTCAGCAATTAGCTGTTGCTGAAAATCGCTTGAGAAAAGTCCTAGACATGTGGGACAGATGCTGGAACGTAGCTTCTTACATGGTGGGCTAGAGCTGTTATCATTCTCATCGTGAGCAACATTCAACTGAAAAAGTAAGATCGCGCTAGATTTTGAATTTAAATGAATATGTTTATTTTACTCACTCGCCGGAACGTCTGCTTTGTGTCACTGTAATCTGAGCCGCGAGCTTTTAAAAACCGTAGTTGACAAATTTCACACACACCGCACTCCTTTAGGTAATTCACCAACTCCTGATTGTTCATAATAATATATGAACTTGGCACAGTGGCAAGAAGCGAATATAATACACAAATGCTATAAAATCTTTTTATCTGTTTATTATTGCAATAACAACAAATAATCACGTTGATTTTAACTTTCCTCTTTACGTTACCATTCACTGCCGACGGCAAATTGCGAATGAACATTGAAAAGCGAACAGCTAAAAGAAACTATTCGAATTGGGAAAAGTCCGGACCAGAGCTAAACTAAATGCGCTGCAGACAAAAAAAGATGAATTGAACGAAAAACATATATAATCCCAAGCAAGAAATGCATTTTAACGCCATTGTATCATGTATAAATTATAATGTTGGCGAATTCATTTCCAAAAAAAACATAAATCATCAATTGACAAATGGGACTCACAGCAAATGAAAATTCAGTGAGACAACTCTTGCATAGGAACAGAGTTTGCAGAGCACAAAACACATGGCGAGTTGGATTCTTCACAAGAACGCGATTACTTAATTATTACATTCTAAGCAGGTTTATTTGCATATTTTATCGTTCCGCGCAACATACAACTGTTTGTGATTTGAAAGAAATAAAGCAAAATGGGAGATCTAACGGGACTAACTAACGCTGAAGCGGAATCTCTCTGCAAAAAGCCAGATGCCGGTACCAAGGCAAGTTGACTTGCTTTACGATTTATTAAACAAAGGCCAATTTATTAACTGCGTTGTTTTGTTGCAGGACTTTCTTTTCCAGCAAACGATGTACCGCATCAAGGATCCACGAAAATCCTTGCCCTTCTACACAGGAGTCTTGGGCATGACATTGCTTGTGAAGTTGGATTTTCCCGAGGCAAAGTTCTCGCTTTATTTCATGGGGTAAGTAGGTCTTCTAATGCATGACACACTCTTAACGTTGTAGCTAATTGGTTGTTATTTAAAATGGTGTGACAGTTATGAAAACCCCGCAGATGTTCCCAAGGACGTAAAGCAACGCCGTAGTTGGGCTATGAGTCGCAAGGCCACCATTGAACTAACTCAGTAAGTTGAGAATCGAGTAAGCTTTGTTGCTTTTTTTTATTTTAAATACATTTACTTTGATAAGCAACTGGGGGACAGAGAGTGATCCGGATCAAACCTATCACACAGGCAACTCGGAGCCACGCGGCTTTGGGCATATTGGCGTTATGGTGCCTGATGTGCATGCGGCTTGTAAACGGTCAGTATGATCGCTGAACGCATATTTTATTGATTGCTTTAATGTTTCTGTTTAATTTCACAGTTTCGAGGAGCTTGGCGTTGAGTTTATCAAACGTCCTGATGATGGACGCATGAAGGGTTTGGCTTTCATTAAGGATCCTGATGGCTATTGGATTGAAATCTTCAATGCTCACACAGTGCCACAGTGAATGTGAATCCGATTTGAATTTATCCTTATTTTTTATTATTTTTTTTTGTATAAATATATTTGCTAATAAACTGCACCGAGATTATTTGAATTTTTTTGTTAAATTTGTTAAACTGGTTTCGCCGTTGGTTTTGTTAATAATAATAATAATAATAAAAGAACATATATATAAAATATACACTAAAAAGTGTCTTCATTCATTTCGCATTTTCCAATTTACTACTGATCCGACCGTCTGTCTGTCTGGCGAATGCCGTAAACGTTCAATGTTGATGTTTTACTTTTCAGTTTATTTCCAAGCATTGCCAGCATGTAAAATTGCATAAACTTCTCGGGAATCTGAATTGGAGCCGTAGGAAATTGATTATGTAGTGTAACAATAGTTAGTAAATGCTTTTCATGTGTTGGTATTCCCTTATTTGTTTTCGCTAATTTTTCTAGTGTATTTGATTTTTCCCTTTGATAGCAAAATGACGCGGCGAAATTACCGCATCAAACAAAGATATTAAAAAGCTTTTGTCATAATCTAACTCCTTAAGGTACAGAAGTCGATCGAGTAAAATCAAAGACTCCAAAACGGGTGCAAAACGGGTGCAAAAACTGTCTGAATAAAGTGTTTACTGCCAACGGTCATGCCCGTCTGACCCCAATTATAACAATGCGTTGCAATTTTTACAGTTTAGCGTTGAAACGGTGCATTTTATAATTGGCTGTTTGCAGTTGTGCTTAACTGATTTTCACGTTTCATGCCTTAATTATTATTTACTGTGTACGATTTCGCAAGGAGACATGTTCATTGTAAAAACCAACATTCGCTGACAGGCATAGTGCGAGGGTTACACTTGCATGTTAAGCTGGTCAGTGTTAGGTGCAGATTTAATATTCTCTTAAATTACTATGCTATGACTTGGCAAATGCTGCTCAGGCATTTGTAATCAGTAACTTATGTGCTGCCATAGTGTCAACTGCATTCGGTTATGAACCAAACTAGCCGCCCTCGTAAAACTTATTCCGGCGCGTGCGGGCTACCTGACATGGCTTAATAATAGCAGAAACTGTTTACCAACTGTCACACAACTTCGCGACGACAAATCTGCATGTATCCCATTATTTACTTGAGCGCCACTTCTCGGAATCCTTCGCGCAAGCCGTGTACAGTTGACGCTTTGATACAGTCGCAGACAGTAAGCTACTGCAGCGCCAACAGGGATAATGGAAATTTCGGATACTACGCTTAGCGTGTTTTATATGAGCAAGTTGCTCGCGCTCGCGCCGTACTCGCTGCGCAAGAATTCCAAGGGCGCCTATGAGATACGGCGAAGCGTCTTATTCTCGATTTACTCATTAGCGCTGAGCATTACAATGGGTAGGTGAGCTGCGGCAGAGCATGTTAATGTTCTTTAAGATAAATAATGCCTTTGGCAATGATATCGTTCCTATTCGTCAACAGTTTGTCTGACTTATCAAGGCCTGCTTTTCGATGCGAACTCAGATATACCCGTGCGGTAGGTACTTACTCTCACTTAAATTACTTGTGTACATATGGATGTGCTATCCACTTCGTCTAGATGTGTAGTATTGAGTTGAGCCATTCTTTAGCTTGTCTATAGCATTTCGATCTTCGCTTACTTATCTTCTCTGTGTATAAAAATCTTACTATATAAAACTTTTATTGTATCTCTTCTGCTTCTGACACGCAACACTTCAAACTTTCTTCAAAAATCCACTTTTGCCATAACAAAATCTAAAGCGCATCTTTTAGGATGAAATCGGCCACATCGAAAGTGGTCACAGCGTTGGATGTCTCTGTTGTGGTGTTCTCCGCCACCGCCGGAGTCTTCTGCGGTCTGTTCGGTGTGAAGGCCACGCGCGAGTTGAATAAACGTCTGCAAAAGGTAAACAAACAACAATAAAGCGACCAACTGCTGTTTATCCCTGCTCTGCTTTTCTCTGCTACACGCATACATCAGATCGACCATACGCAGCACTCCTACACCAACTTCAATCGTGATCGCTTACGTGCGATTGCCATGACTGTCGGATCGCTGACCAGCATCGCCGTGCTGCTGGGCCTGGACGTCTGGACTTGGTTGCGTTTGGCAAGTGAGATGAGAATCAATAAGGAGAACACGGGTATAAACTAAAGAGAGAAACTTTTTCTGTATTTAATATAAGCGACGCAACCCCCACCAGAACTCAACGTACGCTGGTATATACCATTCTACAGCATGTACTTCATATTGACGGGTCTGCAGGTGAACTTCGCCAACACGACGTACGGCGTTGGGCGACGCTACAGTCGCTTGAATAACATGCTGAAGAATAATTTTCTAAACAGTAAGTACCTCCTCCTCCAGACAGGGTCTGAATTCACTACTGTAATCCTGCCTTTCTTGCAGATAAGCCCGATGACGTAACGAAGCCACCGAAGATAACTTCCGTGAAGACGATCAGCTTAAGCACGACGACACCATTTTCGCTGCACTCGAGTCTGACGAAACTAAACACGGAAACTCTACCCAATGAGTCTCAATGTGCGTGCAAAGTTACTTGTTCTGTGTGTTTATTTTACCAATTGCAATTTGCAGTCAAACATAGGTGCATGCTGCTAAAAGTGCTCGCCGAGAATCATGAGTCGCTGGGCAAATGTGTGCTGCTTATATCAAGGTAAACAAAAGCGCAAAAACTGCATTCGTCCATGCTAAGCTTTATTTATGTTTTTGGGCGCCGGCAGTTCCTACGGCATCACGGTGCTGCTAATACTCGTCTCGTGTCTGCTGCATCTGGTTGCTACCTTCTACTTTTTGTTCCTCGAGATACTCAACAAAAAGGACAACGGCTTCAAGTGGCTGCAAGTGCTCTGGATATGCTTTCATACGCTGCGCCTGCTGATGGTAGTCGAGCCTTGCCATCTGTCCGGCCGTGAATCGCGCAAAACCGCGCAACTCGTCTGCGAAATCATACGAAACACACACGAGCCCATTATGGCCGAAGAGGTTAAGAAATTCTGGCAGCAGTTGGTGGGCGTGCAGTTGGATTTCTCAGCCAATGGCTTGTGCCGTGTGAATCGCACGATCTACACATCGGTGGGTTGCAATTACATAAACATTAATAATTTTGTATAATTGTCCTTCTTTCCTTGCAGTTCGCCTCAGCAATTGCCACTTATTTGGTCATACTTATACAGTTTCAAAAGACAAATGGCTAAAATTTTAAGGCTTAAAAAATTCTTATTCGTGTTTTATTCATGTCTAAAAACAAAGGAATATATATTAATTGTTGTTGTTGTTGTCGTTTAACATTTCAAAAGTGCAAGTGAGCACGCTTTGCTTAAATTCAATTACAGCATAGAATATTTAGCATAATTTGACTTATAAAATTCATGATTCATATGGCTGCTGTGTTATTTGTTGTTGTTGTTGTTGTTATTATTATTATTAAAATGTATTTTTCATACACCCAGTGAATACACAATTGGAAACAAAATTTGCAATTATTAATTAATAATAAAGAGAAACGTACGTAGCGAGTTATAATCATGTTGTCCCCTCCTCCCCTTTTCCGGTTGTTTAAAAACCCTTTTGGTACTGTGTCGATTCTAGGCGCTGTTGCAGCAGCTCCAGCTGTCGCTTAGCTTCGCATTGTGGAAAGTTATTCAAATCATAGTACTGCGGCGCCAGCATCAAAAGCCATTCCGCTGTGGAGTAGTAAAAAAACATGCATTGTGAATAAGCATTTCAGTCGGCCAAGGAGATGCAGCATAACTTACGCTTCACATCCGTCACCGTGCGTATGTAGTTCTTCGTGGTCAAGACAAACTCATTGTAAATGACCCAGTCGGGCTTGTGGTCCAAACATGTCGACGGATGCAATTGCACATTTTGGTTATCCTTTATTGTTAGGTAGTGGCCAGTACGCTCCAGATGTGCCACCTGCATGAAGAATCCTTGCACAAGCGCCTTGCGTATGTTCACATAATAATCCTTCGATGTGAATTCGGTGCTGGTGCGTTTCAGGCTGAAGCGATCCATAATCCGCGCCAGCTGCTGACGCACATTGTCAGCCGATTTCAGTGAACGGAAGTTTATGAAATTTTCATAGCACCAATTAGCATCTTCGTTGCCTGTGTGTGTGTGTGTGTGTGAGTGTGAATTTGCAAAAGTTAATATACATATTTGAAAAGTTTATAAAGCTCGTGCTGTAGTAGGGACTTACTCTGCTTGAAGGCATGGTAGACATTTAGTAAGGTCAGGTGATCGCCATCGATGTGCGCAAAACGCATTTTCGCCTCATCGGCGGCCTTCTTAGCCTCATTTGGTCGCACAAAGCATTGCGGCACTGCACGTGCATGGACGTTTCCGTTTCCGTTGCATTTTGATGGCCATGTTTTGTTTTTTGTTTTTATTGTTTTGTCGTTGTTGGAGCGGAGTGGAAAAACAAAGAAAAGCGCATTTTATGTGTTCAGGTAGGACAGGCGGCACCACCAAAAATGTGGACAAGACCGCGCGCCACGTACCCAAATCACATATGTTGTTTTTGTTATGTTGAGTTACAGTTTGCAAAATCGTGTGTAGCTTTTACAAATATCTCTTAAAACATTTACTCTGTTTAAAGTTTTTTCATTCTCTTTTTCAATTTGTTAATTTTGCATTACTTTTTACATTTTTTTTTTTTTTTGATTTGTTCTGTTTTCGTTGTCTTTTGTGCAACCTAAGGGCAACTAAAGATTTGCATTGCATTTGTGAGTTGCAAGCGCGTTGAGTTTGCTAATCATTATTCAGTTTCATTTTCGTCTAATGTTTATACAATTTTCATTTCAATTTATGCAAATACATATATATGGTAGTATTCAAAAACTATATTAGCTCATAGCCGACGATTCGAATGCCTGCCAAGCTTTTTTCATTTATAAACGCGCGTGCAACTTTTTGGTTTCAGTGTTGAATGCAAAGAACAAATAAGTCATGTATATTACAATTTTTTCTTTGCATTTAAAATGTTCAGTATTTAAAAAATAGATAGAAATTATATGCTTTCGGTTAAACCGAAGTTGGATACCTACGCACATGCACATTGTTTCACAAAATTCTGATAAATAAGTGAACGAACAAAAGAAGTTTTTTTTTTTTAATTCGATACAACCAGCTACAAGAGATCACTGATCCCCAGGGATTAGGGTTTAACAAAACCAACTAAAGTAAACCAATTCTTTGAATGTCAACCAACAGTTCAATAAAGCCAAGAAGATATTTGGCAGTTGACTTAAACTTACAATTCAGACTTCCCATTCTTATTTTAAGTAACATTTAGTTATAGTTTAAAGAATCCACGTAGTTTCAGCTACTTGTGCATGTGCTTAGGCTTTGTATCTATTAGTAATGAATTAGTAAAAGATGCCTACGGTGAGGTCAGTCAGTAATGCATGGGTCAATTAGACCTAAATGTTTAATAAGGAAACTACTAAAACAGTCCAATTCTAATAAAATTAAAACCAAGAAACCGAAATAGAAATAATAAAAAGAAAAAGTCAAACAAAAGTGGCACACTGGCGCAAATCTCACCCGACAGCATAGCCGTAATTGATAAAATCTCATTGGAGCAATTGTGATGGCAGCTGGCAATCAACATTTTCGCCAACTGCGGATCCAGAGGGAACTCAGACATGACAGCCCCCAAATCGGTCAGGTTGCCATCATCATCCAAAGCGGCCAAGTAATTCAGCAGTTCCAATGCCCGCATAAGTGTCTCCGGGGCAGGTGGGTCCATGAAATCGAAATGCACTAGATCATCGATTCCCAGTTTCTTGAGTTGCAGCACTACAGTGCCTGCAAATAAACAAAATAGATTTGGTGGTTTAACCTTTGTACCGCTTAATAGTCCATTTTATGTCATGTGACATACCTAAATTTGATCGCAAGATTTCAGGATATGTGTTATCCTGCATTTCGTTCTTGAAGGCCTTCTCCGTGTACAATCGGAAACACTTGCCCGGTCGCGTACGGCCGGCACGACCAGCTCGTTGCTGCGCTGATGCTTTGGAAATGGGCGAGACAAGCAAACTTTCAACGCGAATGCGCGGGTTATAGACTTTTTGTTTGGCGAAGCCGGGATCAATCACAAACACGACGCCATCAATGGTCAACGAAGTCTCAGCAATGTTCGTGGAAACCACGACTTTGCGGCCAATGGCGTCGTTGGCATTGCGCGGCGGTGCCGCCTCGAAAATGCGTTGCTGCAAATTTGGTGGCAATGTGGAATAGAGCGGTATGCACTTCAGTTCGCCAATATCCGAACCCAAGTTGTCGATTTCACGTTTTATACGCTTGCAAGCCTCCTCGATTTCCTCCTGACCAGTGAGGAACATAAGTATGTCACCCTCCACTTCCTCGCACATGTGTATCTGTATTACCGTGCGTATAGCGGCCTCAAGGTAATCGCGCTCCGGCTCAGGTGTGTAGAAAATTTCCACTGGATGTGTGCGTCCAGGCACATTCATAAGCGGCGCATTGTCAAAGTACTGCTGAAACTTTCCAGCATCCAATGTGGCCGACATAACTACCAGCTTGAGATCAGAGCGCTGCCGTATGACCTCCTTGAGCACGCCCATCAATATATCTGTGGCAAGTGTACGCTCGTGGGCCTCATCGAGCAGAATGACCTGATACTGTTCTAGCATGGGATCCGACATGGCCTCTCGCAGCAGCATACCGTCTGTCATATATTTGAGTATCGTACGCGGCGATGAACAATCCTCGAAACGTATAGAATAGCCGACTTCTTCACCCAGATTGACGTCCATTTCTTCGGAGACGCGTTGTGCCACGGACATGGCAGCGACACGTCGCGGTTGTGTGCACGAGACACCTTTCTTGCCTTGAGAAACGGCGAATTCTACGCACCATTGTGGTATTTGTGTCGTCTTGCCCGAACCCGTCTCGCCAACCAGCACAATACTCTGATGCTCATGGAGCAGTCGCATGAAGTCGGCTTGGTATTCGAATACGGGCAGACCAAGACGCTTCTTGTAGAGTGCCTGATATCGTTGCGAATAAGGTTTCCGATTGTAGGGATTAATGTTACCGGGCTGCCGGGGCACATAGCTCCCGACTGCCGGCGTAGCACTGGCCGTAGCGATCATATTCGTGCTATTTGAACTGGCTGCCTCTGTATCTCTGCAATAGTAAGAATTTCATTTATTAATGCAATCTCTTATTATTTGTGTATACACCGTTTTGGCGCAGCGGCGGCAGGTGACGTTTACTAACTTCACGGTTACTTTGTTCCTGTTACTGTACGTTTCGCCAACTTCAATACGACGTTTGGACATTGTAAAAACCGCGCTGCGTGCAATTAAACTATCAATAATCCTTGATATTGGGAAAAATATTGTAAAAACACGCGCTTTTAGCTTTTCAGTGGTATAATTATATAATTATCAACAATATTTCATATATATAATATTATTAACATTTATTAATAATATAATAATAATACCAATGGACGCTAAGCAATACCTCGTGTTTGAGTGAGAAGCAACAGCAGAAAAAATACAACAGTGCTGTGCAACAAAGTATGAAGCAGTTATGCACAACGTAAAACCGACCTCGACTTTGCGGACGTCAGCATGCTGTCGAACAATAAGACCCCGAATCTTTTTCCAGCAACTACATTCGGGCGCCCTGACAACCATGGCGCGATGTTTATTTACGTTTTGTTGGTATGTGAGTGCAAGTCAGAAGAGAGGCGAGCTAGTATTGCACTTGGTGCGTTGACTACCCTAGTTTAGCCCAGTGAGAAGCAACAGAAAAAATACAACAGTGCTGTGCAATAACACTGAACTCTGTATGAAGCAGTCATGAACAACGTAAAACCGTCCTTGTTTTTGCTCAGGTGAGTATACTCACGAACAAAAAAACCCCGATCTAAAGTAGTTTAGCACCCTGACAATCATGACGCGATGTTTATTTACGTTTTATTGGCATGTGAGTGCAAGTCAGAAGAGAGGAGCGATGCATGAGTGAGAAAAGAGATTTCGTGCTTGCAAAAACACGCGCAAAAAAAAACCGCGTGGAAGAGTTGTTGTTTATTCCGGACCATTGTGGTCTGAAATGGTTCTGAAGGCATGTCATCAGCGATCATGTGTTCGCTTAAAATATGCCGACAGCGAAAATAACCGGGTTTTATAAGGGGAAGGACATTATATGTGGAAAAGCGCCAGTGTTACTCATCATACTTGTGATGATTAAAGATTACATAGTAGCGGCAAAGGGGCCGTTTTCAAAGAAACATTGGTCACTCTCCTAGGGGGAGGAGTGTGATGTTGGATCTTGTTTGGTCATAAAGATATTAGGCACCGGCGCTCTCATCTACGTAGAATCATTAGACGATAATGGTAAGGTTACTTTTTTTTTCATTAATACAGAATATAGCCGAAGTACTCTGTTCTATTGTTAATACGCAAATACATAACACATAGATTTAAAGGTATAAAATTTTATTTTTTCGTTTGTACGTTTCTAAGCTGGTATTTGGCTGTAAATATCCGTTTGTTAACAATACTCGGTTATTTCCTTTAACAATTGGAATGCCGTTTCCTTCGTCCATTCGTTGTCTCACATGACGCCAATCAATCGTTTTCCCGCGGCGGACGCACCACGGAATGCCGTTTGATAGCGTCAACTAACCATTTTATGCCTTCGTCCACGCCCTCACTGCGAAAATACGTTAAAATTAACTTTACAAGACTACTAGTAAAAAGATTACTAATAATTACGGCCGCTTTCCAAGAAAACGGAAATAACAGCAGTTGAACAAATGTACAATGTTTATTGTCATTTACCCCGTTAACGCTGACACCGGTATTGTCAGGCAATCTCGCCGGCCAATGTGACCAAGAGCGCCTGCTTGTTGGAAGACTGGCTTTATATCACGTACGCCCATCACATCGGGCAGATCTTGTTTATTCGCAAGTATTAGTAGAGGCACGCCGGACAGTAGTTCGTTTTTGATCATTTTATCTATACGAAGTGAATCACAACATTAAAAAATATAAAAACAAGATAAAGATAATCACACAACGTACCAAAGATCACTTTTGATTCTTCCATTCGGCCGCGATCGTTGGAGTCGATTACATATATCACGCCATGGGATTCTTGATAATATTTATCCCAAAGTGTCTGCAGCTCCTGTTGACCGCCAAGATCCCAAAAATTTAAGCGCACACCATGCACATCGATTGTGCCGATGTTTAGGCCCACTGTTGTCGTAATTTTAGTAAGATTCATGCCTTTGTAGTTTTTTGTAAACTTTGTTTTGGCTGCTTCCAGATAAGTCTGTTGGATTATTGTGGTATGTTTACGGGAAAATGTCCATGGAATGTTTCTTTTTTACCGTTACGTACCGTTTTCCCTGCATTATCCAGTCCGAGTATGACTACGCAGTATTCGTCCTTTTGCGTCAAGTACTTGAAGAAACCGTGTAGCAGCGTATACATTGCTATTGTTAACAATTTGTTATTTGTTTAATACGAAAGCGTTGATGTGGCAGTTCGCGGTATCTCCGGCTGATCTTTTTTTTTATATTTAATAAATACTGGAAGATTAGCAGCTTGACTGTTTATCCTGGCGTCGCTGTATGTGTCGCAATTTAAATTTATTGTAACAATTCTTGATCAGTTTTATTTATTTATAAATAAATACCGCAACAACTAATACGATGCAAAGGAACAGCTGCTTTTTGGTTAACATATGTATTTAGGGCTACCTTGTTATTGCTATCACACTCTCACTCATGGAAACCAGAAGCAACTGCACATTTTCGCATGCGGTGTCATGGAATTCAACTTGAAAAACCGTTCGACCCGAGATTTAGATTGCGCATGAGGTTGTTGTTTCCCAGTTACGGAATCCGTGACACCGTCACACGGTAGAAATTTAGCTTGTCAGCCAATATGGACCGTTATTGCGGTCTGTTTTTGAACTGCACCATTTTGGATTTTACGTTGTTCACCACTGCTTCACTGGAAGCTTGCACAGCACGAAACCATTCTTTCTCCCTCTGACTTACTATAAATGCCTGACTCGAAGAGGTTAACACAATAAACATTGCGATTGTTGTTGTTGATATTGATTTAGCCACTTTTTGTTAGCTACAAGTTGAGTAGGTTTCGGGTTAAAAATGGCAAAATAATATTTGTGGCAGGTGCAAACATTTGAATTTAAATAACAATGGAAATACCTATACAGGTAGCAGTACGAATTTATTCCGAAAGTTTGTGTGCAGAGGATAAAACCAACGCAAACTCAACAAAAACTCAAAACGAAAATGAAACGCAAAAAACCACAGATGCCAATGGCAATGAGGAACCCCAGCAGCCGGACGCAAATGTCGAAGCATTGGACGACAATGATGAATTGAAAACCGATAATCGCTCCTATGTGCAGGCCATACCAATCGCTGCGACAACAACAGGCGGCTTGCTGGGCATGCAATTGCCGCTGCCGCCATTGCTGCCAAGTGCGTTGCCTGGCGGCCAACTGGACAGCATTGCAGCTGGGCTTATACAGGTAGGACCGCACAGCTTTCCTGTGACGCATGCGCTCTCCAGTGACTGTACACAGAGCCAGGTGTACCATCAGACGGTGTTTCCTTTGATAAGTTTGTTCATGGAAGGCTTTGATGCTTCAGTGGTAACCTACGGACAACGCGGCAGTGGCAAGACCTACACACTCTTCGGCCATGGTTTCGATTGTGTGTATGGCGAGTCTGATCAGGGTGTTATCCAGCGCTGCGTGCGCGAGATTTTTGCACATATAGAAAACCAACCAGGTAAGGACTTTTTCTCGGCCGGAACTCACTCTCTTAGATATTAACCTAATAATTGTCTTTCCTGTTGTAGAACGCACTTATGCCGTCAATGTGGGTTTCGTCGAGATTTGCGGCGAGACCATAAACGATCTACTCGGGGTGGGCAATATGCACTGCTCCAGTGTATCAGAGGTTTTCCACTGTCTGCAAATGGGTTTGGCTGCAAAGTCAACCGCCACTACGCCCGCTGCGTCCACACATACGTTGTTTACACTGACGCTCGAACAGCAATGGGTGTCCAAGGAGGGTCTTATACAGCATCGTCTGTCGACTGCAAGTTTCTCGGATCTTTGCGCTACCGAGCGCCAGTTTATACTTAACGCGCAGGAGCAGCCCGTAAGCGTGCCAAGCAACGCTGGGTTGCTTATGCTAGAGCAAGTGGTCAGCACGCTCACAGATCCGTCGCTCATGTACAACCTCAATGGGAATATTCCTTATGCACAAACAACTTTGACGACACTGCTTAAGGATTCGTTCGGAGGTCGTGCGCAAACGCTGCTTATACTCTGTGTCTCACCACTCGAACAGGACGTTAATGAAACCATTTGCAATCTGCAGTTCGCTTTCAAGGTGCAATGTGTGCGTAACTACGTTATCATGAATACGTTCTCCGATGACAATATGCCAATATCGCCGGTGGACGCCTTAACGGCGGAGATGCCCGCTGGCATTGGAGTTGGAGTTGGCCGAAGTGGCGTGGACAATTTCGGTTTGCAGTTTGCTGCTGGTCAATGGTTTAAGTTGGTCTCCAACGCGGAGGGTTTGTTTGCCAAGTACGTAGTCATTACTTCATTTCTAAAACATTTCTTTAACCTGCCATCTTGATTCTAGATTAATTTCGTCCAACACACTGAACGAGCTCGAGAAGGCGCAAATCGAAGAATGGTTATTCTTAAAGCAGGAATGCGAGGAATGTCTGAGCTCTAGCGAAGTAATGCAAACACAGAAACAACTTAGCGCTATTCAAGAGACCGAAGAGCCAGAGGAGGTGGTTAGCGAGCCCGAAACATCATGTCTGCAGAATTCTGATAATGACACGGACACGGAATCGCAACGTCCGGAATTCGCGGAGCAACTCGAGACTCTTATGACTGAATTTCGAGTCAAAACGGACAATTTTGTGCAGACACAGCATAAGGACTTCCTGGCCAAGCAACCAAAAGCTGTTATGGCGAGTCAGGACAGCTTGAAGCAAAACGTAGAGCCGCGTGCATCGCCAACAACTTTGGAGCCCGTCAGCAAAGTGGAAAAGCTGGATGAGCGCAAGGCATCTATTGGTGGTGAGTTCTCCTTGCAGTTATAAAAATTTAGCTAATAAACTCTTTTACTTGTGCCAGGTCGCCGTCGTTCGATACAGCCGGGCGTCAGTTTGTCTAGCGCCGAAATAGCGATGCTCAATCGCGTAGCATCGCGTGAGCAACAGCAGCAGCAGTCCGCAGACGCGGCTGCTGTCAAGCTACATGTCAATGAGTATCTCGATGGCGCTGCCGGAGCCAACACCGGCGCCAATGCACCAATCGATGCCATACAGAAAAAGTTACGTAAACTGATTGCAGACATTGAGGCGCGCCAGCGTCAGATAAAGGAGATTGAGCAGACTATGCAATTGAAACAGAATATCATAACCGAACTGGTTAAGAACAGTGAAACGCGCACCAATGCCAAGCAACGCTTTAACAAGAAGAAGGCCAAACTCGAGGCCGAGTACGAAAAGGCGAAGAAGCACATGACAAAGGCTTTGGTGCAGGGCAAAGATCAATCGGAAGTGGCGCGTTTGCGTGCGCTAATTGCACACATCGAACAGCGATTGGAGGATCTCACCTCGATGAAGCACATCGCCGGCGAAAGTGGACAGAAGGTGAAGAAACTGCAGCAATCTTTGCACGAGTCCAAGAAACAGCTGGAGGAGCTGCAGAAAAAGGTTAAAAAGGAACGCAAAATGCGCGAACAACTTGAAACGGAGGTTAATGCATTGAAGGAGGCACGCGAACAAGGCAAAGCGCTGGTAAAGGTAACGCCAGGTGCGCATGGCCTTCCAGATGAAGCCACTGCGGCTGAGGGTCGAAAACTCAAAGAGGTGCAGGCCCGCATCTCGCATCTGGAGCACATACTGCGCGAGAAGTCCGAGAATCTGGAGCAGGATGATGGCAATGCTGAGTCACTGCGTCATGAGATACGCAATCTGCGTCGCACACGTGACCATCTGCTTGAGCAGCGTTGCTCATTGGATCGCAAGTTGAAACGCGATAAAGTGCTCTCACAGCGCGAGGAGCGCAAGCTGCTGGAATGCGACGAGGCCATCGAGGCCATTGACGCGGCAATTGAGTTCAAGAACGAGCTCATCTGTGGCCACAAGTCCATTGACACCAGCGAACGTCTGCAGCGCGAGAAGGGCGAGCAAATGCTGATGGCACGTCTAAACAAACTCTCACCGGAGGAGATGCGCACGCTGCTGTACAAATATTTCACGAAGGTCATCGATTTGCGCGATTCGTCGCGCAAACTCGAAGTGCAATTGGTGCAGCTGGAGCGCGAACGCGACGCCTGGGAGTGGAAGGAGCGCGTGCTATCTAATGCCGTGCGCCAGGCCAGGCTCGAGGGCGAACGCAATGCAGTGCTGCTGCAGCGGCAGCACGAAATGAAGCTCACTCTGATGCTGCGTCACATGGCCGAAGAGACGTCGGCCAGTTCGGTCGCCAGTTTTGGCGAGCGTGAGCAGCGCAACTTGGCGCTGACACATCATCACCGGCATGCCAATGGTCACGGCACCGTGGCCGCGGCCGCCAACTCAACGTCCACGTCTGCGACTGCGGCAACCGATTTCGATTATGAATTGGATTTCTACAAGGCGCATAAACTGCTGAAGCCAGCCGCAAACGTGCCACAGCAGAAGGCCACGGCCAATGTGCTGGACATGTATCCCATCGCCAATGCCAACGATGTGCTCGCCAAATACAAACCATCGCTGGACAAGTACAAGGACAAGGAGCGCACGGGTGGCAGCAAGAACATCTTTGCCAAGTTTCAAGTGCTCACGCGTTATGCGAGCGCAGCCGCTGCTGCGACACAGTCCACGACCACAACGACAACGACCAGCAATCCGGATGAATCTGTAGTCGCTGAGTCCAGTGCATATGCGGCTGCTGCGACGGCCACCACAGCCGGCGCCAAGAAGTCATCTTCAAAGCATAAGGATGAGTCTGCGCTCGCCGTCGCCGCCGCCATACCCCAGGAGAATCTCAAGCGTCTAATGGCGCCACCGCCGGCAACGAAGGTCACCCGGCAGAAGAACAAGATTATCATACAAGCCGACACGCGCAAGAATTAGGCAACAGGTCATGGGCAACAGGTAGCCAGACCTTTACTTATTATTATATATTTGTTTCTTCTTCTTCTATTCTCCCATGCTTTAACTGTTTTGTATAGCATTTAGTTTAGGCATCCTGTAGCTCTGACCTAAACTGACTACAAGTAGACAAGACATGCAGTCATTCCCGCTCTTAAACTATTAACCACCGGCATCAAGTTGCATTTAGACAAGAGTGCTGCTCTTTATAGTTTTATTATAATACTCACTGACGGCATAATCATAAAGACGCATTCGATTGATTATGGCCGGCCATTTATTTTATATATATTCGTTTAAGCCAAAAGACTAATGAAGACTAAACTCGTTTGTTAACCAAAATACTCGCACTTGAGCTGCTCAGCTGCTCCCTTAAATACTCATACGCAGGAACTCGAGGAGTCTTGGCCAAATTGTATACGATGAGACTGTACAATCAATTCCTTGGACTCACCTTGAATTCTTAGCGACAAGGACAAGCACGTGTGCTGGCATCCTGCCCTTGGTGCATATCATTTATTCCCTTTTTTTTTGTCTAATTTTTGCAAGTCCTAGAATATTATTGTGATAGTTTCTTTTTTGGATTTTAAGGTGCTTAAGTTAGGTTTCTAGTTTTGTAAATAAGTTAATTTTGACATTTCAAAGATCTGAAAGTATTTTTTACATTTTATTTTACGTCTTCCTGATTTCGCAATTAATTTTAGTCATATATAAATTAAGTTTAATTCACTAAAGAGAAACTGAGAATCTCTAAAACATAAAAAAAAAAAACAAAAAAAAGAAAATCAAAAGCAAAGTACTTAATAAAGTTTTGCAATGCAGGCAAGACAAGGGAGCACTGTGCAGGCTACCCTCTCCTTCTGATAAATGTATTTTAGTTTTTGTTGATCTACGGTACGTTATCCTGTGCTGCATTATTGCTTAAGTGTATTTATGCGATTTGGCGTAAGCAAGAGAAATTGCAGTTAATTGTTTATTTTCGTTCAAGCTGACCAAGAAGTGTCCAATTGTTTGTTTCGAATCTCAAATTTGTTTTAAGTTAAGTCGAGGTATAGAGTAAGCAGAACTCAATTGAAATGCATTTAGTTAGCTAAAGTGTGAAATTTCTCAATTACGCTTAAGCAGAATTTATTAATTAAACATCATTTGTAATAGTAACATAAACAACAACATTTTTGATGTCACAAACTTTTAAATAAATACGTATATATCTACATACATATATAAAAAAAAAACAAACGATTTTTTGTGCAGCTGTGCCAAAGGCAAGGAGGAAATTAATTGCAATACAAAGTAACCAAATACCACATCGAACACCTTTCTGATTTATCAATCATAGACACCAAATGATTCGTAGCTGATTTCATCATATAAATTGTTGTTGCATTTAGGAATAATCTTTTGGGTCGCATACATATTAGTTGATAAAAAAAATTCCAAGGCCAAGCTTAAGAACCGCTGCGCGCATCATGGATGTGCCTCCAATTGCCTTCGTCAAAACTAGAGCAATTTATACCTTTTGGTTATTATAAACGTTAATTTAGTAAACTTAAGTAATTTTAAAAAGTGAAGCTGCGTAAATATTTCCATATTTATTGTTATGATACATTTTTAAGAGAATTCTCTATTTTATTGGTGGCAGCAAAATGGCCAGTTTAAAATGTTATTCAAGTGTTATTGTAATTTTTGTCTTTAGCGGTATTTTAATGAGATATATTCGTTTTTTTTTTTTTAACGAAATATTTATAGAGAGTAAATATTTCGTTAAAAAAAAAAAAAACGAATATATCTCATTTAAATTTTTAAAAAGAAATCTAGGCTTATCACAATTAGTGCACTCTGCGAGAGAGAGAGACAAATAGATATATGATATCCCCGTTCTTCTCTCCCCATAACAATCTGTTCGTAAACTTTGCATGAGTTCCCCTTGGTCTGAAAAATTTCATCACTGAGCCATATCAAACAAATCGAAAATTTCCCAAACAAAAATTACCCCTGCACAAGATCAAACATACCATCCACACACCCACACATGCCATCCACAAACCGGTTACCGGTGGGTCCAAAGAGGCATGACTCGCAGCAGCGATTCAGTCAGACATCGACCGTCGTGCGGTACTTTTGCATTTTACCAGAGTCGGAGTTTACGCATCTCGTGTGCCCGAATCGCCAGTCAGTTGCACATTAACGACAACAACCCCAAACCGGTTACCAAACCGGTGGTTAAACGTCGTCGTCGCGTACGCGTGTGATTTACTCGTGTGTGTATGTGTATTGTGTTTTGGCAAACAAATTCAATAGCCAAAAAATAAAAATAAATTGGAATAATAAATAAAATAGCAATAATAGAATCAAAGCGAAGTTAAAAAAGCACAAAAGAGAAAAAGTTTGGCAAGAGTTGGCTGCTCTTGAGCTTGCTAGAAAAAGAAAATTCATTTAGCAAAGCAAAAAGACTTTGCTTTTGTGTCTGCGAAGTAACCACCCCCCAGGATTAGTGGTACTTTGCATTGTGTTTGTATCTGTTTGTGAGAGTGTTTTGTGCAAAAGTTCATTAAAATAATTAATAAACTGAACGAGGAAGCGCCAAAAGCAAGCAAATAAAAGGTAAGCTTACAACGACGCAATTAAAGCCAGACAAGACACACAACGCGCTGTCGCCTCAAAGTTCTAACATCGTCGTCATCATAGTTGACATTGTTGTTGTTGTTGTTGTTATTGCTTGTGCAGTTATTATCGTGCCAGCCACGCTGTTCTTTTAATTTATCTTGCAGTTTTATGCACTTTACATGGCATGGCGTCGTTTTTATGCACGTCCGCAATGTGGCTGGCATTTGTGCATGTTTTTTTTCTTTAAGTAATTTACTACAGTGACAGGCATATAAAAATGCACAGCAAATTGCAGAACACGCCAAAAATTTACCAAAAATTTGCTGTATTGATTTTTCGCGTATATACCGTTAGTTTGCATGCTGCGTCGCCTGCCTTGCCGCTTTGCCTAAAAAGGGTGCGAATTTGTTGTTGTGTTGTTTAATTTTTTTTTTCGTTTTTTTGGGTGGGTCTCGCTACTCAAGGCAATGCATTTTGCCTCACATAAACACATAAGAGAAAGGCGAAAAACCGCGTAGCGAGGTGCAGGGAAATGTGCTAAGTTTTTTAGAATACTTTTTTATTTTGGCGTCAATAGTTTTCATTTAATATTTGCATTTTCCATGTAAAAGCATTGTCGATTCGATTTTCTTTGTATCGCATTTTTCTTTTTGAGCGAATTTTTTGCGGCGCATGCGCATTGCAGACGGCATCAAAGCAACTCTGGGCTGCTGCCTACGCCGGCATGTGCCAACAGGAGACCGCACTTGCATAGCACTCACTCACTCGCTCACGCCTCCACTTGGTCGGTTGGTCGCTCGGTTGCTCGGTCAGGTTGCAGTACTTAGCCTGCGTCGTCTCGTCTTTTCGCAGCATCAACATCAGCAGCATGCCTTGGCTTCGCTTCGTTACGCAGCATCTGTTTGTCCTTTCGCCTGTCTGACGGTCGGCTGCTTGGCTGTCTGGCTGTCTGCCAGCATGCCTTCAACGCTGTTCGCATTCTTCGCCACTTTTCCAGTAGGTTTTGGTTAACTTTAGTTTCGCTTCGTTGTGTTTCAAATGCTCGCTGAGGTCCTTGGCATGCTCGATCCGTTGCTTGCCGTTTGCTGCGAGGCATTTAGTTTATGCACTTTGTCAGCACGTTTGCGTTTTTGAGTTGTTTTTTCTTCTCTTTGTAGTTTTGTTATTATGTTATCCTGCTGCAGGAGTTGTCTATATGTAAGAGTTTTGCTTGCTAGTTTTGTTGAATGGCTCGTATCGGCAGTTATCCTGTTGCTAGGCGCAGAGTTTTTTTTTTTGTTAACGTATCGATTGGTAAGTTTTTGATTGCCTTTGCTTACATTTTTGTTTTACATTTCTATTACGATTCTGAGTGTTTCAAGAAAAAGCAAGCAATCCGCCAATTTATTACAAAGAGCTGTAAAGGTCAACTATAAGCAGATCTGGTCAAGGCAACGTGGCAAACTAAATATGTCTATCAGTAATTCTGTTGAAATTTTATACAAACGCTGGCAGCTTCTTTTACTATTTGAAATATTAAAGTTTAAATTGCATATTGTAAAAAATACATTCCATCCGTCTTAGTTATGTAAACAGATTCTTGCATAGTGCTTATAAACATATTTCAAAAAAGAAAACAAAATTCATATAAAAAACAAAAAAGTAGAATTATCTCCATCACAGTTCAATAAACACAAAAGAGCCAAACAATTTTAATATGTAAAACATCTGCATGTCCGTCAACTCAAAGGCTGAACTGCCTCATAAGCAACGAATCATCACAAAGATTCCACCCATATGGGCAACAAACTCTCACATATAAACAATTCGAAATGCACCCCACCATAATTTTTTGGACACAAATAAATGGCCAAAATAATGCAAACAAACGGCGAACAAATCCGACCAGTCATGGTCGGCATGACTAACTTTTTAATACACTACTCATGGTGTGCATAAAAAGTTGCACTAATAAATAAATTCTTAAGGGATGGCGACGACTCCTTTTGGTGGCATGAGGAGAAGACGAAAATATTACGGTTTAGGAATTTCAATGAATTTCGGTTTTGCGCAAATTTTTCTAAACTTGAGAGTCAGCGGATATGGCAGCACACTAAAGCAAAGCAGGCGCGCACGGCTTAGTTAAGCTCAATGTAGGGTATGTGAAGCCGCAACACTTGAATTTTATTAGTCACTGGCAGCAGCCAAAACTACAAAATTTATTTGCCAGAGGGGCGCCCGAGTGCTTGCAAATAATGTTGAAAACTTTTCAACATGGCCGGAGCAACAACTCAAAATTTCTCGCTTTGTTGTTGTTTGCTTGTTTTATTTTTTCGTTGCCATTTTCGAATCTGATTTTCAATTTGAACATGGGGGGCGACTGCACTCGTCGGCAATGGGAACAGCCAATGTGGCTGCATGACGATGACTTGGCAGTCCCATGGTCACCTTAAGTGCGGCGAATATTATTTAAACAGTGCAAAAGCGGGTAGTCATATGCCATGTGTGTGTGTGTGTGTGTGAGTGAGTATGTGTTTGATTGCAGTCGGTCATGTGTCATTTACAGTTGGACCCAAACAAAGCACCATGAGATAGTCATCATCATCGACGGACAGAAGTCGGCGTCATGCCCCGTCATTGTTGTCTGACATTTTCGCTCTGAGTGTGCAAATTTGGTAGGCAGTGTACACTGACCCGCTGCATTGTCTATGTCGACGTCCACGTCGTTGCCGCTGCCGATGTCTGACGAGCCATGTGCTTAATTAGGATTCAAGTGCATTTTATGCTCGTTGGCTAAAAGCTGTTCACTGTTGTGTTGATTAAGTTCAACATGGGTTTGCCGAAGCATTATCTACCTGTTCACATATACATATATGCATGTCTGTTGGTTTTAGACAATGGCTATGTAGCAGCTAATTGCGCCAATAAAGGAGTCAAACTCTTCTAAGCAACGTTGCTACACGGCAGCATATGACTTTTGCTCTGATGTCAGCACAAGGCAGTCACTGCTGCTAATTAAACAAAATCAGTTTATTTCAAGATCATTACTTTTTCATTTACACATATATACGTACATATGTTTACATATATATATATTTAAGCATATCTGTTATGCATCATTAGAGCAGAAGTATTATAATGATATGCTGCGTTAAAATTGCCAAACAAAGTCGCATAAAATGTTTCAATGAAGTTTTTTTTTATGTTTTGCTATTAAAAAAAAAATTTATTGAAACTTTTTTACTAAAAGCCACGCCCAAGTCAGCTTAACTGAAACGTTATATCAAGGTTAGAAAAGTTCATTAAACCGTGACTAGACATAAAAACAAAAACTCAACAACCCCCATGGGCCCAGCGGGTATAATGCTGACTCATAGACATAGTTAACGGTAAACGCGTGCGCTTTTGTAAAGCCACCCCCGAGAAGTCCATAAATGAAAGACTTGGTCAGGCGAGAAGCATGATTTTATGCGCAGACGCAAAAGAAACCAGTTTCGGTGCCAACGCAGGGCGACCCAAAGTAGGCACGATAAGGTCGACTTGGATAAAAAAACGACAGCGAAATGAAATGTGCAGATCACATAAATTAAAACGCTAAGCACAAATGAGTGGGGGAGCGAGTTGCCAAACAGATTTGCTATTTAAATAAATAAAAATGGTTTTCACTTTTAATGCGTTTCTAAACTTTAGCTAAGAAAACACAATTTGAATTTAATTAAGCGATAAAAGCAACAAATTTACGAAGAAATCACAACATGCAACTGCACGATGACGATGCCAATGCACACCAAATGGAATATGGCATTTGGCGGCTATACAACGTTAGTGTGTGTGTGTGTGTGTGTATGCTGTGTGTTCTTTTTCTCTGCTTCTTATTTTGGAACGACTATAAACGACAACGCATGCGATTATAGAAAAGTCAGGCCATAAAGTAATGTATATGCCATATGTCACAGGGAGCGCGGCAATGCTGATGACGATAGCGAAGGCGACCATAGGCGGCTGAGTTAAATGACGCGCACGGTAGACGTTTCGTGACTTCCTGCTGCTGTCATAAAACGCTTTGAGGCGCTCACCTACAAATGTTGGCAAATGTTCGGTGGGTGGAGGAGAAGGAGGAGGTGTAGGAGGGTGGTTGGGCTGAGACTGACAATATGCTGTTACATGTCTGTAGCAGCTCTTGCATTTGTGCGCTTGACATTTTATTGATGATGACTTTGCTTTGGCGAACGACGACGGCCAATACAATACAATAAACCAACCACAACCCAAACCGCAGCGAAGCGATCCAAAGCGATACGTAGCGAACTGAGCCAACCAAACACCAAACCAAACCAAGAGAACCGCAGCCATTTGTGGTTTAATTAATGACAATCGCTTCGTGTTACGCTGCCTGTTGTCAGTCTGTCTGTTCCGTCTGTCCGGTCAGTCTGTCTGCATGCATGTGCATGTCTGTCTGTCGATTTGCCTATTTTATTACTATTTGCCAATCATTTTGAACGCATTATAAATAAACAGTCGCGAGTATATGCGTGCTCACATACATATATACCATAGACATATACATCATGTATATATGCATGCATATGCATTTGTATGTATATATAATAGATGGCAGCAAAATAATATGTGGCATTTAGTTCTAATGGGGCTGGCGCACAAATTAGTCTGATTACTGTGCAGCGCATTAAGGAGCCTTGAGTACCCGCATATGCTGCAGCTGACATTCCTCTCCATGGCACTACATGAGCATTAATGACTTTTTACTTACAATGTGCCATGCACGCTTCAGCTCAAAGCTGACGAATATGAAAAAATATAAGAAAATAGAAAAGAGAAGAAATGTTTGTGGCAGCTTTGCAAGAGCTTAAGATAATCTCAGTGGCAAGCACAAGTGCACAATTGATTGGTTACCTTTGTTTTGCAGCCTGCCGACTGACCCACTTACATTGTGCGGCACACTTTTGGCCAAACAAAGCAGCTAAAGGACCGACAAGATCTGTGGCTAGGCTAATTGCCATGTTGCAGCAACAATATATCGATAAGCGATAGCAGCACTGCATTGTTGGCATATTACAGTGCCCCATAGAAGGTTTTCGCCCCATAAAGCCTTGCGGGGAAATTGGCGACAGCAAATCATGTCACAACATGCGCACAAAGGCAGCCACATGAATGGCTGCTGCCAGGAAGTTTGATTTAAGCGTTGCATCACATAACCCAACCTCAGCCGCACTGCGCTGCTCACGTGTTTGGCAAGTCTTTTGCCTGCAGGCCTTTGTTGTGGCACAAGTTTGCCATAACATGTGTGTGTGTGTGTATGTGTGTGTATGTTTTTATCATTGAAATCCTTTTGGCTGCATTTGACACAAGTTGCCAATCGATTTTCTCTGACAAGTTTTGCAGATCCGAATTGCACATATCGTTGGCAACAGCAAAACATTGTCAAATCTTTAAGTGCTGCGCTGCCTTGAGCTGGCTTTGCTACGCAGTCATCTGAGGCACACTTGTGTAGTCCACGTGAGTGCTTCACTTGGCAGCTTTGCTTATCACTGCACACTGTACTTTGGTCACATATGCTTTGTGCAACGTATGTGTGTGTGTGTGTGTGTGTGTGTGTGTGTGTGTGTGTGTGTGGCCACCCAGGTGCCAGTTGCCGGTTGCTGCCTTTACGTTGGTTTATTTGAAGGGCAAAAGCGTTGCATGTTTAGCAAATTACTCACATTTCATTAGCCAGCTAATCTAATAAATACAAACAACTGACGGTGGCAGCGGTGTCGGTCAGCTGTAACGGTAATTGGGTTAAGTGATTGACAACAACAATGCATGGCTGTTAATTTGCAATTGAACCCTAAACAAACTAATCTCAAACTAATAATATAAAAAATAATGATTTATTTATTTTTTCTATGCAATATTTCCAGCAAACGGTCACCAACGATCTCTCTATCTCTCTCTCTCTCTCTGTCTCACTCTGACGAGACGCGCGTCCGGTCACGGGCTTGTAAACGTCGTTTAGTCACGTCGCAGAAGAGCTGCAGTAATTTGCATAAAATCGATAAAGCGGCCACCCTTGAGTGTGTTAACGGCTGAAAGCCCTTTACTCTGCATTTAACGGCGTGTACTTGCCATAATAGAAACCAAAGCGACAACAACAACAGAAACAAGCTGAAAAACAACAACTATAACATTAACACTTCAAGCGAAATGTATTCGCTTGTGGCACGCATGAAATGGCTAATGCTGTACGCAGCTGTGGCTGCATTTGGTAAGTACAAAACGCATATACATACATACATACATACAGTAGGAACTCGCTAATCCGCATCAATTTATACCGGGGCCCACTGGGCCTGTGAGGTAATCCTGGTTAACATAGTATTATTAAAAAGAAAGAATATTTATAAATGCTTATTTATTTATTATAAAAAGTAACGTAAAGGTTTCAAAGAAAATTAAAATAATCCTTTTTAATATAAAATAGAACGAAACATAGACCAAACTTGCTTTTATCACAATTCATACTGAGTCTGGGAGTTCTACTTTTTCAAAAATTATGAAATAAAGTATACGCAGAAATATAACATATTTGATATAAGAATATATATAGTTATATTATTTTACTAGATTATCTACAATTGCATTATAAAACATGCGATCCGTATTAGCGAAACCCTGGTCGTACCGGATTGTAAGGTACATAATGGAAACTTAATATTTTTTAACCGATACAGATTAGTGAACTTACCCAAACTACGTGAACTATTTAGGGCAAAGTGGAGGGGGGTTCTTCAAAATAACACTCTTAGTTAAAATACTGCGTCTTGGTTATACTAAGATTGATCAGGGAGGTGCCCAGGGGTGGGTAAAAAATTGTCAAAAATGCGATTGTGGTATGGCTACGTTCCCTTGGAGTATGACTTTGGGATGTTTTGGATATTTGTATTAACTAGTTCCTACTGTACTTATTTATATACTCACACATATGCATAGATATATAATAGAATCACAGCAAGCCCAATTTATATAAACAATGTGTGTGCATAGAGGCATATTTAACAAGAAATTGTTGCAGCCATAATTTTCAACGCCTTTCGATTTGGTAAGCCGAAAAATGTTGCTGCAGCTATTTTTGGCTGGCACTTTGCCGCCAACTTGTGCTGCCTAAATTTTTACGTAGTACAACGTCAGCCATGCATCATACGCAATTGGAACATATTTCACACACACTCACACACACATCAACACAACCGCATGCATAGTGGCTGTGCATGTGAGGGTGTGTGTGCTTTTGTTTGCTTTGGCCCCACTGTGCGTGCTGTCGCTTCCGCTTGCACATTGCAATGAATATTTAATTAGATTTATTCACAGTTTATTCGCTGTGACTGTGCGCGAGTGAGCTTACGATGATAGTGGCAATGCAGCTTCTAGCTACGCACACACACACACAGCATATGCAGCAACATGTCAGCGGCTCTGCCCATGCTGCGCTGCTTCACTCTGCTGCTGTGTGTTTAAGATAAACTCAACTCTGGTTCATTGCCTTGCTTTCAGTTTGCATTAGTTTGCTTTTGAAATGCTAATCTCACAACTGAAAAGGAAAGCGTTTTGACGTGCTTTACTTCTCATACATATTTCTCGTATTCGAAGTTACAAATGTTGCCCACCACCATGGCATGAGCAGGCAGCCCTTAGCTTGTGTCAAAGTGTGTACAGTGAAACCTGCAGCAGAGTAACGCATGTGCTCACGGCATATGAGTTATAATTTATTTTCGCCATAAGCCATTTATGCCACATCTCTGTCACTTCTGTGGGCATTGAATTCATTAAATATATGAAGATTTATCGCTGTGCGCACACCTACGACGTTTCCAACACACAACATTTGACACATGTATGCTTCGATAATGGATTAGATTTCACCTATTTTCTATTTCTTAGTTCTTTATCTTCTAAACGACTCAGTTATGTTGCGTTTTATCTTATCTTAAAAAACGCTGCACAGTGCAAGTGTCGCATACAGATTTCGTTTTTATTTATTTATTAATTTTGCTTTTGTGTAACTTTGACGAATTTTGTAATGCCAAGATTTGTTTTTGTTGTGCTCATATGGGTTATTCTGCATTTTCATTTTTTTTTTTAGCATAGAAAATTATTTAAATGAATTATAGGTGTGACATCTAATGCTTAAATAAAGCAGCGTAGATTAAATTATGTTGGAAGTCGTGACATCTTTGTATGCATGTTAAAATGAGAAAGCCATAATTGAATTATGGAATTTTTGTGATAGTTTACAGAACCAACTTCAGCTTACCTGCATGCATACGAAATGCTGTCATAGAAAGATGAAAAAACATTGTGCAATGATAAGATTTTGATTAGATAAGACACGTTTGACTATTATATGAATTGTAAACTGTTCAATAAATTCACTAACTATTTATATACTATTTTATGTAAAATATATGATGGCTATATGCAACCGCATGTCAAATAAATGCTGGCATGCGAGAAAATAGCGTACATGTGCAGCTTAGTCTTTATAACTGACATATAACATATGTAAGTTCCATATCCACACAGTGTGCGTTTTAAGATATGCCAGCCACTAGATATTGCTTTGTTATATGACATATATTATACAATCTTGCATTCATATGCATTGTAATTATAGACACATTGTCTCAGTAAAATTGTATATAATGTCAGGTTTACTCAATTTTTTTTATTATGTTGTGTCTATTATAATGAAACAAAAATAAAAAAATCTAAAAACAATTAAATAATAATTAGTTGCGCTTCTTAATAAAGTACATTGTTTTTATTTATTTATTTATTTTTTTTTTTTGTATTGTACATAAATAAGTGATTAAGCTGAGTTTATTTATTTTTTATTACGTGTAAAGTTGCCATGAAGCACTTAGCTGCTTATGTATTTGTTAGCTTTATGATTCATTTGCGGTGTCGGATATTGATAAAATGGCAAAAGTGTTCAAAGTTGGGGGTAGCGAAACAAAGAAATTCATTATATTTCAACTGAGTGTGTTCACATGCATTAAAAACGATAAATTTTCAATAATTTCAAATGTTAAATTTCCGTGAAAATCATGCAAAATGATGACTATGTGAGTATACGTATATGCTAGTGCGTCACACAATTTGAATGTACTGCGTCCGTGTCTGTGTCGGTTGCCTTAATTATTAACATAAAAATATGGCTTACATTTTGCAGCTGGCCGACAAAGTTTCATGGCTTTTTGGCCATTTATGTTATGCCATACGCTAAAGCATTTGAAATTCAAACTAAAATTAAAACACAAAAAAATGTTAAACCTAATGGACACAGACAGACCGACAGACAGCTGGACAGCCAGTTAGTTACAAATTTGGACTTGTAACCAAAACTCGTGTTGACAAAAGCTTCTGCAGCGCGGCTCAGCTCAGCTCAGCTCATTTGATATGTATCGCACATTGGGGCGTATGATGAATTTTCATTAGGCTGCATGCCAAACAATTAAGTACACACACACACACAAACACACACACACACACAATGAAAAAGACGAGCAGCAAAGCGATTTTCATGACATTGTGTCACGCAACATTTTGTTTGCTTTTATTTTCATAAAGTATGCTTAAGTGCAATATTATTAGAAAAGAAAAAAAACAGGCCTGGGTTAATGGTTATGTGCCTACATTGAATTGCATTTGAAATGCGAATGCGAATGCGTCTAATGGAAAATATTATAAACACATTTCATTAATGACAATGACAAAGGCTGAACACTGCGCGGCATATTTAATGCTGCTGAGTGCATGGGAGCATATATATTTTTATAATGTACGCAGCAACACGTGCGTGAGTAGTTGTCGTGAGTCTTTAAGCATTATGGCTAGCAGACACGTTGCGGCTACGTCAATTCAAATGTGAACTAATAAAATATGAAATAAATTCGCTGCCATTCGCTGCTGCGTATTTTGTGGCTGGCAGTTTGACGCTGATTGGGAGCGCGGGTCATCATTCAATTTAAATTGATTAAAAGCATTTTTGCGCCAATTTTCATTTTTCTTATAAACTTTTTTTTCGCTCAGCAGCAAGTCTGCTACAAGTGTTTCACTTCTTTATACAACATACTATAAACACGCTTGCGTTTTTATTTTGTACTATTTTTATTATTCTTATTATTATTATTATTTATGTGTATCTTTGCTGCTGCGTCTGGCTGCGGCCGAGATGAGCAACTAAACGATCATCATCATTGCCAATTTATGTATGTCAGTACGCGTTGTGCTCATTTCGGCGTCACTGTAAGCATTATACAAAGTACATGAGTACATCATACGAACATACTTATGTGCTACAAATTGTACATTATGTTTATTGTATCTGCAGTCATTTATAAGCGAAGTGTACGCCTGCCATTTGCGTAAATGACTTCTTTGTTTGGCAACAATGAGCAGCGAAATAAATACAATATTACTCTCGTATGCGATACGTGCGTAGTCACTTGCAATGCGAGCCTGCAACATTTACTTTGTTTGCCATATGTATACATACTTACCACGCACACGTGTGTGCATTACAGTAGCGCCGCAGTGCACGTTTATTGCTGTTGCAACAACAAATTACTATAAGCAATGGCAGGCTGTGCTAAGTCGTGAGACTAATACGCAGCACTGTGCGTTTAATTGCGTCGCCTGCGCGCCTAATTCGCAGTTAATTCAATTGAAATTCAACGCACAATTACTGAAAAATCGTAATACAGCTACAACAACAACAACAAATGTCAGCCTGTGTGTATGTGTGTGTGAGTGTGTTCAGCTGCTGCCTGCACTGGCAGCTAAACAGGAAGCAAACAATTGAGTTTCGTGCGAATCATAAACAGTAAATTAAATAGCAACTGCGCAGGCGGGCAGGCGGGCAGGCGGGTGATCGCTTGGCAATAGACATTAAACAGCATAAATGCAAAACACATGCTCACTGGCTCAAATACGATGCTGCACACTGTGCCCAGCGCTTGGCAGCTGTGCGCCACTGTGCGTCGTGCATTAGATGTCAGCAACGCTTGTGGCAGACTGCCTCAATGCAGATTAGCATAATCTAACACTTGGACGCAGCCGGGCGAGCCGCGTCTGCTGCCGCTGACTGGCCGTGGAAGCTTAGTGGCGTGGCAATTAGGCGTTAACTGGGTCAGTCAACTTGACAAAATTTCTGAAAAGTTGACGAGCCAAAATTGAATCTGATCCGTGCATCTCATTAACGACACAAAAATTATTAACATAATTTTGGCGCCCCCGCCAAAGTTTATATGTACATGCAAGTATGTGAGTTTAGGTGTATGTGTGTGTGTGTGTGTGTGTGTACATCTCTGGTATGCTCGTTTATTTTATGGGCAAGTCCACAAGAGCAACTCGAAGAGACATCTTCGCATAATCGCATAATCGAAGATAATCTTAAATTGTTGTTTGTTTAACACAGTCACAACTCACGCGCGTGCATACTTGTGCTGCAACGTGAGTCACGTTTGTTTAAACACTTGGTCTGTACGTACCTGCGCTGTCAGCAAATCACAACTTGCCTGTGTGTGCCTCTGTCTGCGCTTCCAATATCTCAGCGGCACCATCTACATTATCTACATTTCTTGTGTTGTGTCCTTTGTTTTTTTATTTTTATTTTTATATATGTATTTATTTATTTATATTTATTTATTTAACGACTACCGTTTCTTGCTATTGTATTGTCGGGTCTGGCAGAAGTTTGATTTTTTTTTTGTGGTTTTCTTTTTTAAATACTTAATTCGTTTGCCAGCTACTCATAGCCATTAATTATGCGCATATGTAGAAAAGCTTAATTAAATATGCAAAACATGTTTGTTACTTTTTTCATTTTAAACGACATGTTACTAGACACTTTGCGTTATTATTTTGTTAGGCTTTTAAGTTCTTTTAGCTTTTTATTTTTTTTTTAAATTTTTTTTCTTGGCGGTTTGTTTTTTTTTTTTTTGTTTTTGACATTTGTAAAACTTTTAGCCAAAAGTTGAGAATGGCAGGCAACAAATGTACAAAGTTTTTATATTTTTTGGTTTTATATTCTACTTAGCAGCCATTTAAATTAATTTTGTTAAACATATGTACATGTGTATGCATATAAATATGTCTTGGAGTAGCACCTGCTGCCTCTACTCCGCAGCAGAGTTTCCCACGTCTGTTGACATGACACCGAGCATGACAAAGTTCAGCACACTGTGCCCACCCACAATAATTTTTTGTTGAAATTCTTTGGCTGCGCAGATTTTTGTGCCAAGTTGTCTTTGCTGGTGCACTTGAAGCGCCAACTTCATCGCATGTCAACACAATTACGACAGCACAGCATCACTCCCGATTTCGCCATCTTGACAAGTCGCTCTGCCTGCCGTGGCTTGTTGCCACAGTGCTGCCAACTCATCGTGTCTAAACGTCAAGCGGCAAATTACTGCCAGCAACAAAATTATTGTGTTGTCTACGCTGAAAGTTGTCTTTGCACTGTCTGCTTTCCCTGCTTCTCTCGCTCTCTCTCTCCTGCTGCTGTCTGTTGTTGCTCCTGCGGCCTGCTGCAGCTCAATTTCGCATCAAGAAAATGCTGTTGGAGCCATGCATGCAGCAGCAGCAGCTAACTGTGTATCATGTTTTATAGCTGCTGCATGCGGCAATTGTTGCAACGAGCAATGTTGTTGTTGTTGTTGTGGTTGTCACCTTTCCATCACAGCAATAAAGTTGCAGCCACACTGTGACGTGTGCCCAACAGCAGCAACACGAAGCAGCAGGAGCGACCTGAACTGAAGTAATGCTCTGTTCACAGTTCTGCGGTTGCTATGCTTCAGCAGTTGGTTACCTTCGCCACTGGGCTTTAAGTTTTTCCTTTCTTTTTTGTTTTATTTTTTATGTTTCCTGTTTTTCTTTCTCCTGTTTTTTTTTTCGTTTTTCTGTTTTCTTTTTTTGTGGTTACTTTTCTAGGTCTTGCTTAGGTTTTCTCTTAAGCTCTTTGTACAAAGTTTTAATCGTTTAATTTTCTTTGTTGAAAAGCAGCGGCATGCTAAGCCAGTCTAATGCTGTTGCTTTCAAAGTTGCTGCAGTGCTGCTGCGATTTTTCTTATGATTTTTCAACAACAAGCCAACGGTTTTCTAAACGTTTTACAAATTTTTTTGCGTTAACCTAAAAACGTAGCGCAAACAAAATAAAAACAAAAACATCAAATGGAATGAAATGAGAAAATGAAATAAAGAAAAAAAAGAAAATTCAGCATAAGTTGGTTCATTTCCACTTTACTGATTCTGTGTAGCACAAATACTTACAAACAACAACAAAAACAACAAACAACGGGGATTCCTTTACAACTCGACATTTATAAAGAGCACGACAGGCTGTTTAGCAAAATAAAAAAAAATAAAAAAAATCTGAAAAAAGGAAAAAAGGAATAAGGACCTACACTGGCAAGTGAAATATGGCAACAGCGCTTACTACGATTTGCAGGCGGCCTGCGCAGCGAACACATGTATAAAACTTAATAATAATGCTTGTGTTGTTGTTGTTGTTGTCTGAGTGTAGAGCGGCCAAGGCATCATCACTAAGGGACGCACTCAATCATTTAAAGGTACGCACACATGTACTCACCCGTCTATGGCATGTAACCAGTGGCTGCCCTCGCTGCTCTCTCACTTCGACACGACAGTCTGACTCATTCATTCATTCATGCAGTTGCTCTGAATCTCTCCGCTGGAGAGCCTTGCGCGCCGCTTCATAATTTGTATGGGCTGTGCGCTGCATGTTACACTATATAATTTACTTATTGTTATTATTGTTGTTGTTGTAGTACTCAACACTTTGTGCAATCGCTGCTGCTGTTGTTGTTGTTGTTGTTGTTGGCTTTTATTATTGTTATCATTTGTATTATGGCTTATGTGCGCAGCCACAGCACCCTCAATACACGTTTATTATGCGCGAGTCTAAACGAACGTGAGTAAACGCCAAACTTGTGCTTAGTTTTCACGTGACCCGCGCTAAGCATTTTTTGAAAAGTTTTCCAAGTTTTATTTAGCCGAACTTGTTGGCATAAATTTACTTTTGTATGTACTTGGAGGGTGTTTTGTTGGCTGCATGGCTTTGCGCAAGGTTGGGCCCAGGGTGAGTCAGCTTTTAGTTGTGTCTTAGTGTCTGCAGCGAAGTTGGCGGGCAAAGGCTTGGGACACCAACTTAAATGTTAGGGGTTGCTGGGCTGGCATGCTATAATTTTGTTGATGTTTATCGCATATGATTTAGCTTTCGCTTAGTTTTGTCTAAGTCAAATAATGCAATGTACTTAGAATTGTAGTTCAGCCATTTTTATGCACATATGTGATATACTTGTATTTGTCTGACTTATTGTCCTTTGTCTTGCTGGCTGTTATAACAATTGAACATTGTTAGTGGCTTAATGCATTTATTTTATGCCATTTATTGCAAAACTTTGCATTTGGGAATAATGAAAAACTTGCTGCAGAAAATTGCAAAATGCATTTTCATTGGCATTGCTGCAGCTGACTGTGATTGTGTCGCTGATGATTGTGATGATGAAGTTTGTGATGATGATGACATTAATTGAAATTCCAGACTATACAAATTAAGCGCTAAAAACTTGTGGCAACACTTCATGCCATGCTAATAATAATGGTGAAACGTGCAGCTGCACGTTGACGTCGACAAGGACGCAGGCGCAGCAGGAGCAGTACGCTGGCAATTGCACAAGACATGCCATGCTGGATGCAATTTGTACACGCTGCCGCAATAGAAGAAGGCACATACAGCGGCCCGACATTAAAAATAAATCAAGTAAACTATTGAGCAAAGCGGCTGCGGCAGTCGTCTTGGCAATGGCAGTGGAGCCAACATTCACAGCATTCACTACAAGGCAGCCACAGCCACAGCCATGCTGTTGCATGCTTACAAGTTACACGAATGCGGGCGGGCGTGCGTGCCGCGGCAGGAGTGACACGGCGCGGGGGGAATGAAATAATTGTGGCAGGCAGCGTTGGATAGATGCTGCAGTGGAGCAGCGGCAAAGTGGCAAAGCACCAAAAACAAAACATCTGCCGCTGTTTCATGTACTTGATGGAGCAATGGCGGCATGGCTGCTGTCGTCTTGCCCGCCGCAGACGCAGACTGCGACTCTCAGCTTTTAGCTACCAGCTCGCGCCTCATCGCGTGTTGAATTGGTAATTGTAAAACAACGACAGTCAAGCAGCATTCTGATATTTTATATTGCATGACGCGTGCAAGTGAAAAAACAAAATAAAGAATAAAGATGAAAAAAAAGGCACTTCAACGCAAAACTCAAAGCGTAAAACACGCATCCGACAACAAACTGAGGGTTGTCTTCGGTTTTTCTTAAAGTTTTTTCTTGGTTTTTTGTTTTTTCTGTGACTAATGCTTTTTAGCTCGCAGTTGAAGACACATCAATCATCTATAATAACACAAAGTACTTACTTTTCGCTTTTTTTTTGGGAGATACTTTTTTGGAAATAGTTTTTTGGGGTTTGTATTTGTTGTTCTTGTCTTTGGCGGAAATAGAATGATTTTAAGTGTTTCTATTCGATGCAAGTTCATTGAGTTGACTTTGTGCTTCTTGGGTCGTATGCCGAAGGTTGCTTTGTTGTTGTTTGTTTTTGTATTAGGTGTGAATTAATAATCCAGTATCTTGTGTGTATGTGCGCTATAATTATTATAAGAAAATTCTTATTACTTCATATCTGCTATGCAGTTACTTCCCTAGCTGCGTATCCGGCCAACAGCATCCGGTGGCACTAACTTAATCATAACTAACTTGATTTAAATTGACTATAAATTAACTTAGCCAAAAATACATACATATATCGGTAATTATTGAAAATTTTATATAATTTAGCGGACAAGTGCTGGCCGAGTTGCGCATTGCTTAGCCATTAAGAAGCTTAAAAAACATGTAAAAAATTGTAATTCCGCTTTGATTCCCCCAGTGAACTCTTTTTGCGGACCTGTGTCAAAGACTATAATGCAAATCCAATTTAATGCCGACATGACAGCATAACGCAAATGCCAAAGATACTTTTTACCGAATTAGTGCAGTCCATAAAACATTTGTCATGCATCTCGGCGCATTAATTACAGCCTGGGGTGGACGAAAAAGCATACAAAGCGCATATAAACTACACATATAGATTATCTGTACATTGAGCAGTCGTGCGTCTATAAATACAAATCTGAAAATAGCAAAGCGTATGCATACGAAAACTACATACAACATGAAATTCAAGTCTCGGTAAAAGATTTTAAACGCTGGCGGACACGTCTTTCGTAAAATATTTGGAGCGACAAAATGCATTTAAAAAATTTACAAGGAAAACAGAAAAAAAAAAAAATGTGAAACACATTTTATGTTAACCATTAAAAAGCCAAGCAGCAAACTGCGCATTGCTGAGAATTTATGATATTGAGAGAATTTCAGAATATCATAAGATGCTGTGCTGCAGCCAGTTGAATGTGTGAATTTATGTTCTGGCACAGGAGCAACGCCTGCAATGCGTGATACTAATTAACCCATGCTTATGCCCTTGCCCATTCTCATGCCCATGCTCATGGCCATGTCGCAGACATGCCTCGGCCAAACACGGAAATTAGAAATTAATAACTTCCTTTGTAGGCAAACAAACACAATGGGCTCATAAAAAGTTCATGAGCGCTGGGCGATGACGTCTCCTCGTCACCTCTTGCCTGCGTCAAGGCAAACACACACGCCCCACACATTCAATCAGCTGGGAAAACATGTTATTAGCCTTTGGTTGGCTCGAATCAATGCATGAGTATCCTACCAATTAGTCACTGTGCGACTGTAAGTTCCACAAAGGGTGTTTTATATGCGTGCAGCACGCATATATCAGCAAAGGAAAACTCAGAGGGAAAAGTGCGGCAAGCAAAGGTCATTGTCATGCACGGCAAAGCTACACACGTTTCTTGTTGGCTGTTGTAGTAACTGTTGAATGCGTTGTTCGAATTTGATTTGGAAAATGTCTAGCTGAGTTCATTTAATGTGCAATGACGGCTTATAACTTAAAAAAGACAAGCAGCCATATGACTTTAAGTTGTTAAACATAAATCAAGTTAATGCAGCTCAAACTGTTTAATTGCTATACTTTACGTCGATGCATTACTGTATTTAGCCATAATATTTTTGCAGCTTGGCTAGCTAATTAAGCTACAGTTTATTTGCTGCATGTGTGTGTTAAGCAGCCTTTCACATTTCGTTTGTTTGATTTCATTTACTGGACATGCGGCAATATACGAATCACATTGCTGAGTAAAAACGGAGCGTACAAAAAAATCGCAGACAGGTTTAATACAAATCAAAAACATCTGCTCGAATCTTAAAACAACATGGATGAAACAAACCTGTTCCGCAGCTGATATTATTGCATTGGCACAGAAAAAAAAGAAAATACAAAATACTACACCATACACAACCTTTTCAATGTCGACCAGCGTGCCACGCACTTCATTCATGCATTTAACAAGCTGCATTGAATAACATGGCAGGCACATGAATATACATGACGAGCTTTGAAGGTGTGCGCCAAATTAAACGCAGACACAAAGAGTGGGAGGCACATTCGTTGCTGCTTGGTGACTTCATTGCTGAAATAATTGGCACAGCATCGATAGAAAAAAAAAAAACGTTTTAAAAAAAATAGAATGTACACATGCGAGTAGCAGCATAATTATAAAAAAAAACCGGTTAGTCTCTTAAGTCGGATACCAACACGTAAAATTTGATTTACTCTAAGTGACTGACATGCGCATATGACACCTGGTGCACAACTGCCAAGTGTACAGTGTACAGTGGCAATTATCGTGTTAAATGCCGAAATTAAAGTCCAGCAATTGGCTTAAATGGCGCAGATTCGCCACTTAAGAATTTCAATGTGCACACATTTAGTTTTGTGCTCTGCCATGCACGAAGATTTTTCATCATAAAAAAGTCGTGCACATTTTTGCACAAAGGTCATACTATGGGGCAACGGCATTACAGCGCATCCCAGCACATAGCATCAGTGCACTGCATTGCATTGCATTTCTTTCTCTCTCTGACTGTGCTGCAGCATCTGAGTTGAAATCCACTTGAAATCTCATGACAGCAACTGCACTCGCTTTTTCATACATAAATGCATACCCACATGCATATACGTTACAAAAGTTTTTAATGCTTCGTTTTTGTTCGTTTTTGCGTGCAAGTCGAAAAAAGAAAAAAATAAAGTGCAGCCGAGAGCGAAGCGCACATGTGCGTCTGTTGCTTGGCGTACTGTCGGCTTCTAAAGCGTTTATCGTGAGATTAACAGGCGGTAGTGCACACATACATACGCACATTTGGATGTGCACAAGTAATAGTGGAACAATTATTACAGTCTACAGTAGCAGCTAAATAATAATACCGTTTCCCATTGGAGTGGCAGCAAATGGTTTTTGACTGTTGCATGACTAATCATAATTTTGAGGCAGTGACAGTTCGAAGTAAACAAACAGAATAAAATAAAAAAGCAAAAATAAAGAACAAAATATAATAAATAAATTATAGATAAATAATTTACTGTAAATAAACAAGAAATGACATTGAGTTTTTCACACTTTGTGTGAGTTTTATGAGCTATCAAGGGTCGCCTTGCGTTGTGTTAGGCAAGTCCAACATGGACGGAGATGGGTGGAGCATGACGAATGCGTTACTCTGTGTGACATATGCATGTGCTTTGTTGTCTCGGGCAACCTAAAACAGTCTGTGGTCTGCTGTGTCTGCGTCTGCGGAGCTTCTGTTGATAAGCTTTTTTATTATTTTTTTGTGAAATTTATTGCCTAAAGCGCTTAAAATTCTTGCATTTAATATTTTATTATTTACAGTTTCCTTTTAAAGCAATTTTCGCGTTGTCGCAGGAAGTGCCGCGCTGCGTGCTTTGCATTTTAAATAAAATCTTATAAAAATTATTAAAGCAACTGTATAACAAAAAGTCAATAGACAAAGACATGTGGTGCGCATATGAGTTTTTGCGCACTTTGGCTTCTTCAGTGGATTCGCACATAAATATGGGAAAAGTGCTGAAAAAAAAACCTAAAAGTCTACCAGTAGACTGGTAGCGAGTACCTGCGCTCCACGCAGTTACATTGTAACATAGTTTTATGTTTATTTTTATTTAATGTACCCACCCTTATTTGCAACAGCCATGTAAAGTAAATACGGCAATAAAAAAAGTTTCTCCTATACATCAACTACTACGATGCACAGGACTATCTCGATAAATAATAGATTGGATTACAATTGTAAATTTTCACATATTTTACTGTCAATTTCGCTCACATTCTATTCTGTGCTCAAAGACAAAACTTCATATCAACATGCGGCACAAAACGTCCGTAACAACAACAACGACAATTAGTTGTTGTAATTGAACGTTTTTTCATAGCAATAGCAAACAGTAAGCATTCAAAACGTTCGTAACAACAACAATGACAATTAGTTGTTGTAAATGAACGTTTTTTTCATAGCAATAGCAAACAGTAAGCATTCAAATCGTTCGTAACAACAACAACGACAATTAGTTGTTGTAATTGAACGATTTTTCATAGCAGGCGATCGACAAGCACAGACGAACGTATGCACACTCAGCGACTGAGAGTCGGAGAACGTATTAAACAACGACCGTCGGGCTTGGTTGCTTGCTGCCGACTGAGCGCACTACGCATGCATGTAAATTTCACAATGCAAAAATGCTGCCGAATGAACTTCGGCCTTGTTTTCAACACGAACTATATTACTTCGTTCTTTACAAGTTGCTTGGTTTGTCAACGGCAGAGAGTCGGCAGAGTTTTGTTTTATAGTTTTGTATGGTGACGGTGACGAGTGACGGTGACGGTGACGAGTGACGGTGACGGTGACTCAGCAAATTTGTACTGAACACCCTCGTTACCGAGAGGATAGACATAAAACTATGTCAAAATAATAAATATATTTGATAAACACTTTGCAGCTGTGTAACATCTGCTTCTGTGGCTTTTCGCACATTTGATGCTTAATTTATGCAATAACTTAGCAAGTCGCTGTTTATTGCTCAAATTTTATTTGTATCTGTTTCATTTACTTATAAACTTAGCTAAACATTAATAACCGGTTATCAGTATTGCTCAGAGCGGGAAGTTTGCGTTTTAAAATCAAATAAATCAGTTTAGAACTGCAGTTACTTAATATACATTACGAGAAATCACAAAGTTTAGCAGCTGAATTGAAGCTGTTCGGTGCATTCAAAACTGTGCTGTGCAGTTTTGGCAGCAGCTGCAGATAGCTGCAAATTGCGAATCTTTGACTGCGTAGTGCGCACACCTGCCTTTGCCTTTGTCTTTGAATTTGTTTTGCTTTCTCGTTCTTGGCTCTGTCCCTGCCACAGGTAAAAACGTTTTCTCGTTTTTGGGCTAACAGCTGCTGCCAACCACTTGGCAAAGGTATCTACAGCTTCATATGTATTGTATGTATAATGGGTACAGGTTCACTCTGCGCGCTGCCGCATCTCACATAGGCACTGCAGCAACTTAAGCTGCTTTGCTGGTGTGCCCTGCGGCTTAACTTACAATATATAGTATATGAAATGGTTTTTTTTTTTGTGTGTTTCCTTTTTGACTTAATTTCATTTTGATTTTACATGTTGCTTTGACTATTTCCATTCTATTTTATTTCTCCTTTTATGAGTTTTGGTATACCTAGAATTCATGCTGCTGAGTAAGAGGCAAAGAAGAGGGAAAACTTGTCTGCAGCATTTGTTATTTGATCATTTTTAGGTATATCTGCGATTTGCATAAATTTTAATTAAAATTTTTCCTGTTTTCAATAAAACTGAAAACAAATATAAATTCTACTTTGCTACACTCAAAGCATTTCCCACGCTTTACACCGCCAGCTTCTCTCGCCATGCATCAATGCGCAACACTAAAACTCACTTCACATACAAAAATTATTCAAAAATGAAAATCGTTTGGCATGAAAATTCGACGCCTCAAATGTGGCATATATCGCAAAACAAATCAAATTGAGGCGGTAATAAAATATTTACTTGATAGCATTTTCAATGAGTTGGCAGACATATGCGCGTTAAACAAGTTTGGTTTTTTTTCTTTTCCTCTTGCTTTTTATTTTCAATTTTTGTAAGACATGTATATACATATATAGATACATATGTTTGTATGTATCTAAATATTCTAATTAGCAGTAGACCAAAGTTACATGTTTTGGCGGCGGCGCGCAGAGGGAAGCGAGTGTTGCTGCCGCTTAGCTGCTATACGCTTCGTTTGTTTCACACGCAATTTCGTAATAAGCTGACGCCGTCGCCGTCGTCGTTGCTGCTTCTGCCGTTTCCGCCGCACCGCCCCGCACTGCCCTTGGATGAAAGTAAAATGTTTAATGTTCGCTTTTTCAAAAGTCGCTAAGTGTGTCGAGTAGCTTACATATTCGTATATGGCACAGGGAATTGCTGCTTGGTTCTCGTGTAACGTACTTACATTGCCATTCGCTAGATTACATAATTCATTTTAATTCTTTTTGTCGAGAACGCGTTTATATTTAATTATCGAAAGTGATAGTGCCAGCGATAAATTAGGTTAAGCTTATTTTACTTTTCATTGAATTTATTAATGAAATGTGCCACGCACGAATACACACAAATTAATACATTCATACATATGCTTCGCATTCGGTACATAGTATGGTACATATGCTGGCTCACTGTAACATATTCCTTCAGAGTTTCTATCAAGGCAACAGCAATTTTTGCTGCAACTACGTGTATGTGTCGTCATCATCAGCGCCAGAAGATGTACCTGACCATGACCTTTATGCACGTACGATTGCCATTCCTAAGGCTACATTGGCTGTATCGTGCATTTGACTGCGCTGACTCACAATCGAATTATTCATTTGTGCCTTTGTGTGTTCGCCTGCACTCTGCTGTTTGCCATTTTTACCTCTGCTGCCTGGCTAATCGCTTATTCCATTGGCGCCTTTCATTTGAGTCTTGTACGTTGGCACGCTGGCACTGCCAGTCTACCGAGTTGCGCTTTGAACAGACTTTATAGAACAGATAAGTACCTTTGCTGTCTGCTGTTTTGCGTAAACATCTTTATGTACGCGCATATGCTCAACTAAGCTTTTGTTTATTCAAAATGTTTATAGAATAGTAATTTGATATAAGCTAAACAAACATATGCACTATGGAAAGCAGTGAAGCATTGAACCCTAAATTACTGCTTACTTGTGTTGCGGATTCGAACGATGATTAAACATTTTTAAATTTAATTATTGTTTTCATTGTAGCTCAAGCCTTATAAACTGCCTCTTTTTTATATGTTAAGTAATTCTCATTGAAGTTTGCAATTCCTTGCTGCATGTGCCTCGAGCATTCGAACTGCAGGCGGCTATTATGCATACGTATTCATTGCAGAGTAGGGGCAAACAAAACTGAAAATGGTCCAATATACACACACACAAAGCATTTACACGTATACAGAATTGTGTAAGTCAAAAGCAAATTTCCATGCGTGAATATCATTTAAGTGCAAGCCATGGCAGACCGAATCGAAGGCGGTTAAGAGCCTGCGATGCCACATAAAGTGAATGTCGTAACAGGCGCGTTTTGCCCGGTACTCGTCGCTTTATGCGCTGTGTGTGCACTACAGTACTCGGTCTAAATGACAAACACAGATCTTGCTTTGCTGCGTTGAGCGCGAGTGCGATTGCTAGTGGCAAGATTGAAGTATTTGTTGTTGCTGTGCGGGTGGCTGGCTGGCTGGCTGTCTGTGAGCTCGATAGCACAAAAAGATGTCAACACCTTCAGGCATTTGCATGCAAATATGTAATGACAACAACAACAACAACGACAACAACAAACCACCCACACCCACCGAAACGAAGCAGAACATATGTGCATGAATTGCTGTCGGTGGCTTATATACCGCATGCAGACGCAATATTGCACACACACACACACACATACATGCAAGCAAACATAGTTGTGTATACACACACATGGGAGTACATACGCAGTGTCTGTGTTTTTTTTTTTGTTATTTTTGCATGTGTCTGCGCATAAAATTGAATATGAAACTGTGTGACAGGCAATGCAGCGATGTCGGCGCTGATGACGAAGAGCTAAAGTGTCATCGACACGATTTTTTTTCTCTACTTTGAGTTTTTCTTTTGTTTTTTTTGGTTTTTTTTTTTTCGTAATTTGCACACCTAGTTTTGCTGCTTTCGACTAACTTAGTTGGCCGTGTGTATGTTGCGGCAGGGCAGGTTTACCGTTTTATTTTTAGGACCTTTTGCATTTGTGTTATAAGCAACTGTAGCAAGCCTGGGTAACTGTGAGGCAGTGTATTAAAAACTAAGCTTAGTTAATGAAACCACAGTTAGCTGAAATAACTGCGGGTTAGACCAATCGTTGCAGTTTTTAAGGCAAACAATAAGGCAATTTGGTATTGTGCAATTGTTGGGCATACAAAGTGCCGCATTGCCGAATATAGAAATGCGAAAGGTTTTCGCTTTATGTGAACTATGGCATATCTACAGTCACCATACGTTGCAGATTATTTCTTTGTTTTTTTCGTTTTTTTATTACTGCTTTTGTACTCGTGCATAATACATACATTGCTGAAAGTCACTGAGCCATGGCATTCAATTGCTGTTTGGACGCTTGATGCTTGTGGATGCCACCAAGCTGCCAATTGACTTTTACATGACAGGGACAAATTTGTACACAAACCAACAACACAACATTTCCGCTGTGGCTGCAAAACAAAACCAAATAAATACTAAAATAAAAAAAAAAAAGAAAAACTAAATTGGAGCATATACAACAAAGCATTAAATTTGTAGTTTAATTTTCGCAATGTTCGCGTGTTTCTTTTGTTCGTCACATGACAAATGTTATGAGTAAAAATTAATTGTGTTTTATGCTTTTGTTACAGCAGCGACCAGTCAACTGGCTCTGGCGGCCAATCCACCGGATGCCGATCAGAAGGGCCCCGTCTTCCTCAAAGAACCGACCAATCGCATTGACTTCTCCAACTCAACTGGCGCCGAAATCGAATGCAAGGCCAGCGGCAACCCAATGCCCGAGATCATCTGGATACGCAGCGACGGCACGGCGGTCGGTGATGTGCCCGGTCTGCGGCAGATCTCCTCCGATGGCAAATTGGTGTTCCCACCATTCCGCGCCGAGGACTATCGTCAAGAGGTGCATGCCCAGGTCTACGCCTGCTTGGCGCGCAATCAGTTCGGTTCGATCATCTCGCGGGATGTGCACGTGCGTGCGGGTAAGTTGTCGCAGTGCATTAGCATGAGTGTAGCAGAATGAAACGTGCATCTGGGCTAAGTGCTGCGATTACAGTGATCACATGGCACTGTGAGTGGCATTAGAAGTTGTCCGCATATATTTGAAAACTCTGATATAAATTAATTATCTTTGATTCACTTTAATGTCATCAAGATGACTGCACATATATTATACATATCTCGCTTATGCTGCCCAATTTAAGGAATTTATTTCTGTATTTCACTGTAATCTACAGTTTTCCCAAAAGACATGCCACGTGAAAATTATATCAAAATTATTTGTAACGGTTCTTCATAGTGCCTGCCACTACATAGGCAATGAGTCTGATTCGTCTGACTTCAGGCTTTAAAAAGAAGAACATAAGACTAATACAGTGATAGCAATAAATAATGGGCAACAAACTTGGCCAAGGTGCACGATTCATTCAGCATTTTCCTTTTTTTTACAGTTTGCCACGAGAAGAGTTCAACGTTGGTTTGTGCTGCTGCTGCTGATATCATATTCAACGGTCAACGGTCAATGAAATCGGTTTAGTTTTGGTCAGGTTGAGTTTGCTAAGCTGCGTTGCTGCTGCACCCATTCAACCAACAATCCACCTACGCAGTTTGCTCACAACTCATAAAAAGTTTCACTTTTCGCACGCATTTCGCTTAACAACATTTAAACATGCCGCCGATGGCATTTAACAGCAATTAATTGTCATAATTGCTGCACTTTACTTTCATTGTCTGCTCAACATGCTCCCACATGCTGCACTTTTCCGCTAATTGGCAACACTAGCTGCAGCAGTTGCCGCCAGCTCTGACAGTTTGGGTGACGTTTCCTTTTGGTTTGCCTGCAACGTTTATTTTCGCCATTATGCGGCGACGCCGAGAAATGCCATGTGTGGCTCATTTTCAGTCGCGAACAACCTTCCAAACTCCCAACCCGACTTGGGCCGATGTCGGTGCGCACATTGTTGTCGTCATTTAATTGTAATTACAACATTTGCAATAGTTGTGTAACTTTGTTGGTTTGTTGATTTTCTCTCCGACTCTGCCGGCGACTTCGCTGCCACTTCATTTGGTTTTCTATGCAATGTAGGTGCGTTGCTTAAGTGTCTGACATCTAACACTGTTGGTTTTTAATTAGCGTACTGTGCGCCTGCCTGGCTTAGCTGGCGTATACGTAATTTTTCATAAAGTGTAAAAGTTGAAGTGAAGGCAACATATATGAGATATAATAGGTCAGAGTGCAGTTAAACTAAAGCAGCTTAGATAATGTTTGGCGTTTAAAAAAATTAAAATAAAGCAAATAAACATAAATACTCATGTGTGTGTGTGTTTCGTGTCTATAGTGTAGCTGCCAAACTATGCTAAATAGCCTCGTTCAGCTAATGATGTTTTAGCTAATTATATTTCAATTATGACACATATATATTTTTTTTTTGCTGCTTCATCGTCACGTTAGCAGACTTAACCAAGCAACATGCCAGACCAAACCCAGTTTTCACTAGCTCAAATGGTATAAGCGGCGCCCGATTATATACCTACACATATGCATATGCATGTATGTGTGTGTGAGTATATAATGTGCTGAATGTCACTAACGCTTACTCATAGTCGACGTTACGTGTTCTGACGCAATTAACCCAGCACCTGTGCGCTTGCCTTGCCCCCAAGCGAACTTCGTCTGTTGACGTCTTCGTCAATTTTCTCAGCCAAAAGCACACACACATACACGTGGAGTAGCCAACTCCGCGCTTACTTGAGCGTTTAACACGCTTATTACTTAAGTGAATTTATTATTTGATGCTTATGCAGACGACGCGGAATTATGTTGGCAGCCAAAAATGTTTCGTAGCTCGTTAGCTGCGCTTGGCACGAGATTCGAGATACAAGATACGTGATATTTGCATGACGCCAACACTCGGCTACACCTTAAACCAAAACTGGCATGACATTTTATTTTTGGCCAGCAGCTGATTAATTGAAATTAGCCTCATTTGGCGTTTATACACACGCTTTTGCTTTTTGCTTTTTTTTTTTTTTTTATTATTTTTTTTTTCTACGTTTAGGCAGTTCTTTTTGCATATTAGCCAAGTTATGCTACAGCAGACTTTAGCTTATGTGTGTAGAGGTTTTCTAGTGTAGTGTGCTGGAAATGTTTCGTGCCTTATTTTTTGTCATTAGTTTAATTGGCCGCTTTATGTTTTTCTTTTCGGCAATAAAGCTGCAAGTTTATTACAAACTTTAAACAGGAAGCGCAGAAGTGGCAGCTTTAGTTTTGTTTTTTCTAAGAACAGGAACATTTTGCAGGCCTAACTCAGTCGCACAGGTGCATGGGAACGCCATGTGTGAGTTTTCAGTTTGGCAAGTTTTATGTTAGCTGCGGTTCAATGTGCGAAAGTGTTTTTTCGGCAGAAGACCTTAAAGCGGAAATCCAAGCGTGATTTATACGCCAAAGCTGTTCACATGTACAACAAGAGAACAACAACAACAACTGACAGCTCGCTGTGGCTTAACGACAACTTGTCGCTGTATTAAGAGTCTGAGAGCCGTCAACAAACCCCTCAAACTGCTAAGGTCAAAGCGCAACTCAGCTATTGAAAATTGTTATTACATAAATTGCTGAAAGTTTTGAGGCTTAGCTGCTAGAATTTGTATTTTTTGTGCTCAAGTTAATGATGAAGCAAACGAATCCTTACAGTGGTTGCACAGTACTACGAGGCCGACGTGAACAAGGAGCATGTCATACGCGGCAATTCGGCGGTTATCAAGTGTTTGATACCATCCTTCGTTGCTGATTTCGTTGAAGTCGTTTCTTGGCATACCGACCAGGAAGAGAACTACTTCCCAGGCACGGAATACGGTGCGCCAATTGTTTCTACTTAAAATCAACTTCGTTGTAGAGTTTGACGTAGTTAGGCTTACTAAAAAGCACGTCGAGTTTGTTAGTTTGCTCTTAGCTTGACCTAAACAGCATCATCATATCGTATCATACTCCCAAACTGCATACATTTCCTGTTATGTTCTGTTTTTGATGTTTTTTTTTTCATATTATCACAATGCTCGCATAATTTTTTCAGTCGTTTCACAACACTATGAGGAGGATATACACAAAGCATTTGTTATACGCGGCAATTCTGCCATTTTGAAATGTGATATACCATCGTTTGTTGCGGATTTTGTTAATATTATCTCCTGGCATACGGATCAGGATGAGAATTTCTATCCAGGCACTGAATATGGTGTGTGCAAGTTGGCAGCAATGCCGAAAATCTTTTGTACAGTTTTTGTCTAGCACCAAATACAAACATACATACGTCTAACTTTGTAATAGCTGTCTAATATTTGCTAAACTCTTGGCCTCGTCACACACACATGTACACACAACAAGAAAAAAAAAATAAACAATATGACACACTAAATTATTTAACCTTTGTAAAAAAAAAAAACAATAAATAAAATACAATAAAATAATTGAAAGCAAACAATACCTGCTAACACTAAACAACAACCAAACAGCAAGAGTCACAGTTTGAGCGCCACTGTGCGCAGTTTTAGTGCCGTTCCTATGCGTACCAAGTTAATTTATTTTCAGTTTTCAATTGCGTTGTTTTGTTTTTTTTTTTTACTTTTTCAAAGGGAAGTGCTTTTTAATTGAATTAATTGTGAAGTGCGCTTCCTTGTGCGTATTTATGATTTGATTTTTGTGCTCTTCAGTTGTCTCGCAGTTCTATGACACCGATGTAAATAAGGCCTATGTCATACGCGGCAATGCTGCGGTGTTGAAGTGTGAAATTCCTTCGTTTGTTGCCGATTTTGTTAGTGTTGTGTCCTGGCACACGGATCAGAATGAGGACTTTCTGCCAGGCACTGAATATGGTTTGTTTCGCTAAGATATTTTGTTCAGATTCCTAAGCTTAAAGTTGTTAATTTTATAAGCATAAATAGTCTACGGAATCCTTTGCATATCCTGTTACTTCTTTAATTTTTATTTTCTTGTTTCTAGTCTAAGAAGTTGTTTCAACTATAGATAGGTATAGATAATAATTGAGGAATGCCAAGCAGATAGAAACATTTGATAAGCTTCAATTGCGTGTCTCTCATGCATTTCTTTAATCAGTCATTAACCTTGAGCAATAACAGCAAGCATCAGGCGGCAGAACTTTCCCAGCCGTCGCAGAGTGCGCGAGTACACGCTCAGATATTTAATAAATATTTATAAATGTTGTCTAACATTGCGCGGGTCTTGTGCGCATTAAAATCGCAATTACTGTACTTTAAATGCACGTACACGTCTTCTCACAGGCATTAAAGAGCATTGCCGTTTCAATTAAAGGTTATTCCCCAAGCGGCAGCAGAAGTTTTTTTGTTTATTTGTTCACACGCTCGCCGCCATGCTAACAACGTCAACGGTGCCAATGTTGCTTGGGCTTCTACATTTCTCTACAGTTGCGCAATGAAGTCTTGTAACTCATTAACCCGATAATCTTAACCATTATCGTTCCTTAGTTGTACAACAGTTTTACGAATCGGAGGTGAATAATGAATATGTTATACGTGGCAATTCGGCGGTGCTCAAGTGCTCCATACCATCGTTCGTTGCGGATTTTGTGCAAGTTATTTCTTGGCAAGATGAGGAGGGCACACTCTACGGTACTTTAGAGGAGCAACAACAGGGCTCGGGTATACACTTAGACCTACACTCTCTGAAAATGAAAAAAAAAACAAAACTAAGGTTAAAAAAGTTCCTCATCTTTCCTTCCAAGCTTATCAAAATCGTTTTCATTACATTTTAATTTTTTTCTGTAACCCTGGATGATTTGTACTTCGCTGGGTTTTGGGTTCTAAATTTACTAGACGTCATACTGATTCTATTTGTTACCAATCGTTGAACATTTCAGTTGTCAATCAGTACTACGAAGCTGAAGTTGTCTCCGAGTATGTTATTAAAGGCAACACTGCTGTGCTGAAGTGTACCATACCCAGCTTTGTCGCAGATTTTCTAAAGGTTGAAGCTTGGCTGGCTAGTGATGGCACTGAGTATATGCCAGAAGACAATTTTGGTACATGCTTATTAGAAAATAACTCTTGGTATATAGATTAGGATTAAGCAATCCCAGTATTCCTCTCATCAGTTTCTTCCGCCATTTAAACTGTTTCTTTACTTTTTGTTTCTTTTGTTTCACTTGGGCACCAAACTCAGTCGTCAATCAGTACTACGGCGCCGATATTTTAATGGAGTATGTGATCAAAGGTAACGCTGCGGTGCTTAAGTGCTCTATACCCTCGTTCGTTGCCGATTTTGTACGCGTTGAGTCTTGGATTGATGAAGAGGGCACGGAGCTGCGACCTTCGGATAATTATGGTGCGATTTTTGTTTAGGTCTACGGGGTCTACGGGGCTTAGAGACTTCTTTGCTCTTTATAAGTTAGTTAGCACAACTACATGTTCCCTCAGCAACTATCCAGATTTCGGACCATTATTGTTTCCTTCTGTTATTTTTATTTGTTTAAGTTTCAACTTTTATACAACTTTCCCGCCTTTACAGTGGTTAATCAGTTCTATGAGGCCGAAATAATGACCGAGTATGTGATAAAGGGCAACGCGGCCGTACTCAAGTGTTCCATACCATCGTTTGTAGCTGATTTTGTGCGTGTCGAGTCGTGGATCGATGAGGAAGGCACCGTTCTAACCTTCTCCGATGATTACGGTTCGCTTAGCCTCAGTTTTCTACTATTAGGTGTAGCATTAAGCTCCTTACTTCCTAATTTCTGTTAATTTTTTATTTGAATGCCCAACATTTATTTTATTCTTTATTCAGTCGTTTCGCAATTCTACATAACCGAGGCAGAGAATGAGTATGTGATCAAGGGCAATGCGGCAGTCGTTAAATGCAAAATTCCCTCATTCGTTGCGGATTTTGTACAGGTCGAGGCATGGGTCGATGATGAGGGCGAAGAATTATGGCGTGATAATTCTACGCAGGCATATGGTATAAATTATTAACAGGAAATACTATACGCATAGCTTAGTGCTTAGCTTTCAAATCATATCCTACCCAACAAACACAGTTTTCATTTAAATTTTATGCATTTAAAAAATATTTTCTTCAATTCTTCCATTGTCGTCAGTTGTCATACAGAGCTACGAGTCTGAGGCAGATAACGAATATGTCATACGTGGCAACTCAGTTGTAATGAAGTGTGAAATACCTTCCTATGTGGCGGATTTCGTGTTCGTCGATCTATGGTTGGATTCAGAGGGTCGAAATTATTATCCTGATAATGAAGAGGAGATCGGTACTTGCATTTTTCATGCGGCATGTCCCTACAATGAGTCCGAATCCGAATCATAATTATCCTAATTCTCTTATTTTATTTAAATACGTTTTTATTTACTTTGTTTAAAATTCTTAACTCTCCTCAGTCGTACATCAGTTTTATCAGACGCGTGTCATCGACGAATTTGTGCTGCGTGGCAACTCTGCTACGCTTAAGTGCTTAGTGCCTTCTTTTGTCGCTGATTTCATTGAGGTTGAGTCTTGGGTTGATGAGGAGGGCGTCGAAATTCGACGTCCGCTGGCAAATGAGTCCATTGGTAACATTTTGTTAACTTTGTGTATAAGTATTACATAATGTTTAATGTACTTTGTGGCATTTCCAACCGATCCCTATTTTCTTATTTAAATCATTTCACGCTTTACCCGCTTACAAACGAACATTGCTTGCAATTTCAGTGGTCCAACAGTTCTTTGAGTCACAAGTTTACGATGAGTACGTGATCAAAGGCAACGCCGCCATATTCAAATGTCAGACGCCTTCATTTGTTGCGGATCACATAGACATAACCGATTGGATCGACACCGAGGGCGGTGTCTATACCAAAAACTTCACTGGTACTATAATTCGCCAGGCAAACGTTGTATAGAGTTAGCCAAGTAGTCATGAGTAGTTATGAAGGGGATGTTCAAAGCTATATTTTAATTTATCCTTACCGTGATTTATCAAAGCTCCTTACCACTTTCCGTTCTTCAACAGTTGTGCCACAATCCTATACAGTCAATGTTATGGACGAGGCCGTCTTGCGGGGCAATAGCGCCATACTAAAATGTCATATACCAAGTTTCGTTGCCGATTTCATAATTGTTGCTTCATGGGTTGAGGATGAGGAACGCGAGATCTATGCATCAGCAGATGCACAAGGCGCTTTCGATAGTGGTAATGGCTGAGTTCATTTACAACTCGTTAGACTTACTCACATGCATATCTTTATGTTAGTTATCATTGCCAGTTCCTGCACCATCCCACTTCAACGAGAAACGTACAGAAAAACAAAAAAAAATAAACTTAATTGAGGTTGCCGCGTTTCGGTCTTTAGGTTTCCTTTGTTTAGGCATTCTACAGGTTCTGTTTCATTTTGTAAACATTATTTTCCTTTATCAACTGTCCGCTATGCGTTTTTGATTTTCTACTTTTAATTCCCATACCTTAAATTCCTATGCTCCCACAACAGCCAAGAGTCGCACCTGACTTGCCCTTTTTCCCTAAACATCCCCCTTCATGTAGTTGAAAGCGTAGAGTAGCTTAGTGTAAATACTTTTGTATATATATGTATCAACAAAAATGCTGATAAACGAAGCGAAGAATGTGTTAATTATTTGTTAACATTATACATATCCGTGTGCGATTCTAAACAATCTACGAATGAACTCTCACTTATATGCGCGGTATGCAGCTTGCAGGAATTTGATTGGCATGCTGCTAAATTAAAGTAAAATATTTCTTTGATTTTTAACTGACAACTTTGCATGCTGTCGGGGCACTTGGAAATGACAGCAACTTTGATTTATTTGCTAAATTGTTGTTAGGAGGTGTCATAATTTTTACAAGCTGCATACTATGTTAGCTATTTATTAATTGTACAAATATACGTACTCAAGATGAACTACAAATTATTGGCATTTTTGTTTGCATGATTTATTATAAGCTTAGCTTAGTCTATTATTAACGCAAAGCGTTTACACTGGCTGAGTGGATTATTTGAGTTTATTCTAGCAAAAATAATTTTAGTAATTGAAAACTACAAAAAGGAAATTAAATAACGAAAAGCAAGTGTAAGCGCGAAAATTAATGGAAATTATTTGTATACATTTTAATGGTGATTGTACATATTACATATTATCGATAAAAATTTTAATGCTTGCATAAACAAAGCACAGCTAACTGAATTTATCCTACTTACCAACAAAATTTAATAAAACTAAATTATAATAAAAATAATTTCCATGAATTGCGTATTGTACAGCAATATTTTCTAAATAATAATAAATATTATAACGCTCAAATTTTGCTTGTATAAATTGCAAATACTGGAAAATATTGTTTGTCAACTACATATGTAAATCAGTCGAATGCTGGATTTTGTTAATTTTTTAAAATTGTGCTACCATTAAAAATGCCTAAAAATCATGTCCAGCATTTTGTATATTTTAGCTTAGACTTACTAAAACAAAACGTAAGCAAATCCAATTGTCTTAGTAGCTTTTACCATTGCGCTTGGATCTTCTTCCGTTTCTCAACTACTTTGGCTGGAAGTAAGCAAGTCGCAGTTGTACTGAAACCCACCTAAAGGCATGCATAATTGACACTAAGCTGTCTCTTGCTTTTCTCCAGCCACCTATTTAATAGAAAACTCAATTAAATGCATAACAATTGAATAATAATAATATCATCAAAATGTAATTAACCGCATGCTTACCATAAAATTTAATTGAGGTTTTTATTAATGATTTGCCTAAGTCTTAACTTAAATGCGCACAGCAAGTGACACTAATTAATGTACAATTTTCTCTATGCTCATTCTTTCGTACGCCATAAAAAAAAACCAAACACAGACGGCAAATACCTCGTTCTGCCCTCCGGTGAGCTGCACATACGCGAAGTTGGACCCGAGGATGGCTACAAGAGCTATCAGTGCCGCACCAAGCATCGCCTGACCGGCGAGACACGTCTGAGCGCGACCAAGGGACGCCTGGTGATTACAGGTAAGTCGGCTGTTTGCCAATCAGTTACTCTATGCTGCAAGTCATTAATTTTAGTTATTGCCTAAATCCTTTTACGATGCGCACAGGCAAGTGCAATGAGAATTTTGCACGTGCTGTGGTCATGTTAAATTTTAAAGTAAATTGAATTAGTTGACACGTTGAACATAATTTGTCTGAAAATGTTGAAACATATTTTTTAACTTTTATTTAATAATTTTTTTATTTTATGGTTGCAATAGCTAAAGTTAAATAATTGTTAAGTCGGTTTAAATAAAAATAATACACAAACCAAATATCGTGTTAAATATGCCAGAGAAACAAATATGAAAAGTTAAATTTGGTATTAAATTTTGATTTGTATTGGTTTGGATTATTTTTAAGTAAACTTGCAATAGGTAATAAAACTAAGGCAAGTTAAAATTTATGTGCAGCATGCAGCTCTTTTGCGTGCATGCTCAGCTTAAAAGCAAATCTGCAACATCTTGCTTCAGTTTTATTTCCCACAAATACTGAAGTCTTAAGCATGAACAGATAATCTGTAACTGCCATAAAATCTTGTTTAAAATAAATAAAGATTTTTTGTGCAATTTGATGCTTAAAATTTCAATATTTTTAGTTTTAAGTTATAATAATAAAAAGCAACAATATTTTGATTAAATATTTAAAGAGCAAATGCAGCAATCAAAATGATTTTTCGCTTAAAATCATTTTCTTTGCTCAAAGCGTGCACTTCAGCTAAGTGAAAAACTTTGTTTATGCATTAATAAAATTAATTCAATTATTTTTGGCAAGCGCGCATATCAGAAAATTGTTGTTGCATAGCTTAAAATTGAAAACTGCCTGAATGTTGGGATAGGGTTACGAAAACTCATTGAAACCGTGCGCGTTTGTTTACAATTCATAATTAAATTTAATGTAAATTTGTTGCATAAATTTGAAAAATTTAAAGTAAAATAATTAAAAAAGCAATTAAATTGAAGTGCTTGACTTGAGCTTGGCACGCAGTCAAATTCGTTAAATGATTTTGCACCTTGAGCGGGATACAATGACAATGACTTCCAATCAATGCAAATGCACGACATTTATGCTCGTTAAGTCCTGAGCCTAGAAACTAGGCATATTATCGCAAGGTAAGTGCCTACTTTACTAAATATACTTTAAAGTTATGCGTGATCCTGCCAGGAATTGCTTAGTGCAGCCAGTTGACATGCAAACATTAATGCAAAAAAAAAAAAATATTTCTTTTGCCCCAACCACACAGAACCAGTTGGCAGAGTCTCGCCAAAGTTTCCCACCATGCAAACCAGCAGCAGTTTTACAGCCGCCGCCACAGCAGGCCTCACACTTTTTTGCCCGGCCCAGGCCTATCCGGCGCCACTCTTTAGGTAGGTTGCGCCCTCAAAAGCCACAAAATTATCTCGCCTTGAACTGATTTTATAGCCCAAGCCCAACATTGGCTAGTTTTTAAGCATTTAGTCCCGAGCAGTTTGTGTTCATATATGCATATAACTATTCGCACTTTTTTCAAGAACCCGTGGGCAGCGTGGGGCCACGTCTGCTAAGCGGCAACGACATAAAGGTACTGCAAACTGCCTCCGGCAACCCAGTTACATTATTGTGTCCTGCGCAGGCATTTCCGCTGCCATTTTCTAGGTAAGCCGTGTGCTGCAAAACCTTTCCCAACATTTCGGCAATTTTAAAATGTTCCTTGGGTTGAATTAAAACTTTTGAACTTCTATTGTGTGATAGAACCTGTTGGCAGTGTTGGTCCCAGGCTAACGAGCGGCGATGAGTCGCGCATCGTGCGTGTGCACAGAAACAAAAGTGCAACTCTCCTGTGTCCTGCACAGGCCTATCCGGTACCGTTTTTTAGGTAAACATTACTTGAACTATCCCAACATGCCCAGGCCAGCACACGTTAGTTGAATATGCACATGCGACTGTGTTTCCCATTTTAGAACCCGTTGGCAGTGTCAGTCCGCAGTTGAATGGCAATCAGGAGCATATAAATATCATACGTACACCTCTGACACACAGCATAACCCTGCTCTGTCCCGCACAAGCTTATCCGATGCCGGTGTTTAGGTAACGTGTTTCTATACTATAATGTTCAGACAGTTTTCGTTGTTGTTGGCAGCTGCTACTTAGTTCCGTTGGTCTTGCATAATTCGCATAATTTTCACATTTCAAGAACCTGTCGGAAGTGTTAGCCCCAAGGTTACTGCCGGCGATGATGCAATTAAAATACCAAAAGTGCCCCAAGGCCAGGCAGCTACGCTCTTGTGTCCTGCTCAAGCGTATCCTATGCCATTTTTTAGGTATGTTCGTTGATTTCCATCAAAACATGTTTTGGTTAGCTTATTCCAACATTGTTCAGTGTAGCAGACATTACTTACTACTTTCGCTTTTCTAGAACCGGTGGGTTCGGTTGCTCCGAAGCTAACTTCAGGCGACGATTCCCGCACAGTGCGCGTGCATCAAGCGAACAGCGTTACACTGCTATGTCCTGCGCAGTCCTATCCCGTGCCGTTTTATAGGTACAGTTGTCTTAAAAAACCACGCACCAACCTCAGGCAGTTTTATGCGCTTTCTAAGCGTCACAGACGACCAAATTGTTACTCATTCCCTTTTTTTGTAGAACCTGTTGCCAGTGTTAGTCCAAAAATCAGCGCTGGCGATGATTATAAGCACATCAAGGCAATGCAAACGAAGGAATTGAGTTTGCTTTGTCCTGCGCAGGCTTATCCCACGCCTTTTTACAGGTAATGGCAACTCTGTCGATGTACAAACTCAGGCAGCTTTCGATTTACTCGCACGACTTTTAGTTCACATGTATAAGTTATATGTACTTTACAGAACCTGTGGGTAGCGTAAGTCCAAAAATAAATGCCGGCGATGACTTGAAACATGTCAAAGGACGCAGCAGCATGGATTTGACTTTGTTGTGTCCCGCACAGGCCTATCCACAACCGTTGTTTAGGTGATTATGGTTTCGCTTAGAAAGCCCATTCCAACATTCAACGTTCGTTTAGGTTCTGTGGCAAGCCATCAAACTAAAATCTTTTGCAGATCCCGTTGGCAGTGTTGCGCCAAAAATCAATTTTCTCGAACGTTTCAAAATGATGCAGGGCAATGGCGGTGAGAGCATAACCATTTTCTGCCCGGGACAATCTTATCCGTTGCCGGTTTTTAGGTGAGGCTTACCTACCCCTATACAACATTCAGGCTTGTCTTTTCTCACTAGTTAGTTGCATTAAAGCTACCCGTCATTAATAAACTTAAGCATGTTGCAGAACCCGTGGGCAGTGTGCGGCCCAAAATAAATCTACAGGACAAACATCAGTTCATTGATGTTGAACTGGGCCGTGATTATGCGCTGCTCTGTCTGGCACAATCCTATCCAACGCCGGCGTTTAGGTAAAGCCAAACATTTCCCCAATGCCGCCCAACCAAGCAGTTTTCATTTTTTTAGGCGTTTTTGCATATTAGAAAATACCTTAAATAGTCACGGCATGCAAACTTCATATGTGCTCAACTCCGTATACTTGTAGAACCCGTTGGCTCCGTCAAGCCCAAAATCAACGTGCAGGACAAACTGCAGACACGCGAAATACCTCAAGCAACTGGCTTTTCACTGCTGTGCCCGGCACAGTCCTATCCGATGCCTGCTTACAGGTAGTTAACCAATTTGCTTACCAGTTTCCTTGCATGCCGACAGACACGCCTCGTGGCATGCAGGCATGTCTCAATTCGAATGAAATGCCTAGCAATAGTCAGGCAGTTTTTAAGCTAACACAGACGCATAGTTCTATAATTAAAAATTAAAATTTTCACAGAACCAATCGGCAGCGTGCCGCCCAAAGTCAGCATAGCTGATGAGTTGTCCAATGCACGCACACATCTTGGCCAGAGTCTGAGTTTGATGTGTCCCGCACAGTCTTATCCCATACCAGCTTATAGGTATGTCTAATACGTCTGTTTGAGTTTGTTTAACGAGTATTTTATACCAATATTCAGGCAGTTGAGCTCAGTGTAGCAAACACATTTAACCACTTCTGTGTTACAGAACCCATAGGCAGTGTGCCGCCCAAGGTTAGCATTGACGATGAAATCGCTAATGCACGCGCGTATCTGGGCAGCAGCCTAAGCCTCAAGTGTCCTGCGCAATCCTATCCCATACCGGTTTATAGGTGGGTACACGGCATATACCTAATGTCAGTTGTTGGCTGCTTTCACCAAGTACACAGTCCCCATTCAGGCAGTTCTATTTATTTTGTTTACAAAAAATCCATTTAAAAGGATCTGTTTCTCTGCTTGCTAGAACCTGTTGGCAGTGTGCCACCTAAATTGAATCTGCTTGAGCGTGTGCGCACCATGCAAGTGCCAAAGGGTCTTGTTTATGCCATGCAATGTCCGGGTCAAGCATTTCCAGTGCCCATAAACAGGTAAACTACGATTTAAGTTACGGTTTTGGCCCTTCTAATTCAGGCAGTATCTTCAATGCTTAGTAGAAAGTAGTTGCCTTCAAGTTCTTAATATTCAACGCTTGCTTCTAGAACCCATTGGATCAGTGCCACCAAAGATCAACAATATCAACGATAAATTTCAACATGTGCAGGTGAAGTTGAGCACAGACTTCGCCATGCAATGCCCCGGTCAGGCATATCCGGTGCCAGTTGTTCGGTTAGTTGCGAGATCTTATCTTAAACTCAACATTTCGGGCGTTTTCACTTTTAAGTTTCCTTCGCTTGCCAATGTTTAATTGTCGATTGTTTTCAGAACCAATTGGCTCCGTGCCGCCTAAGATTATTAGTCTGCATGACAAATTCCAAGTGTTGCAAGTGAAAGCTAATGAAGACTATGCAATGCAGTGCCCCGGTCAAGCCTATCCTGTGCCCGTGGTTAGGTTAGTCAAGCGATTCCATGCCATATCCCATTTAAAGTACATTCAGCGCAGTTATCAGTTGGGCTGCCAAGGGTTGGCTAAGTAATATATTTCTATTTTAGAGCCTGTTGGGTCAGTTGCACCCAAAGTCGATACTCGGGATGAGTTTACCTTTGCGCGCACGCGTCTAGGCTCAGCCAAAGCCTTGATTTGTCCTGCACAGTCTTATCCAATGCCAATTTTTCGGTTAGAATTAAAGTAAAAGATACATGCGAGCCAAGAGATTATATTAACATCAAATCGATTCCTAAGTCAGCATTCAGATAGTTCCGATTTTCTTTAAAATTCTTGATCTCATCAGTATTAAATATTTTCAGAGCCCGTTGGCAGCGTAGCACCTAAAGTTGACATCAAAGATGAGATCAATTATGCACGCGCCACTTTAAGCCGTAGTTTCGCATTGATTTGTCCCGCACAATCTTATCCAGTGCCATTTTTTCGGTAAGCTGTCAGGTTTTCGTATGCCATATACTGTCGGTCCAACATTCGTGCAGTGTTTTCGTTTTGTAGACTTTAAACAATTTGTGCTTGAACATGCATTTGCAGAACCCGTTGGCAGCGTGGCACCCAAAGTTGATCCGAATGATCGCATTAAATGGGTAGACAAGCCTGCAGGCAGCTCATTGAGCCTGCTTTGCCCAGCCCAATCGTATCCGATGCCCATATCGCGGTAAGCTTTCAAAAAGTTCTGCCAAATGTTCAGACAGTTTTCAACCATCATACGTGTCTAAGTAATATTGCTTATTGGTATAATAAATTTAACAAATTTACAGAGCCCGTGGGTAGCGTTGCACCCAAGGTCGATGTTAAAGATCGCATTACTTGGCTAGATAAGCCGCAAGGTCTTGCAGTGACTATGCTGTGTCCAGCGCAGTCTTATCCAATGCCTTTCTATAGGTATGTGTATAGTTCATTACCATATCAATAATTCGGGCAGTTTTCAGTCATTAGGCGTTCTAAGACTTTGTAACTCACTTACATGTTTCAGAACCTGTTGGCTCTGTGGCACCCAAAGTGGATATGCACGATAAAATGGATTTTTCGATACGAAAATCAAACTCCGCATTGAACTTATTGTGCAAGGCGCAGGGTTATCCGATGCCTGCTTTCAGGTATACGTGCAGATTTTTTCATGTTATTGTTGCGCTTTTGGGGTTTCTTAATCAAACAACATTCAGGCGGTTGATTTTGAATAAACTATACATTTGTGATTAACCTTTATTTATGCGGTTTTTAGAACCCGTTGGCAGTGTGGCACCCAAAGTCGATATGAATGATAAGCTTAAGTTCTCGTCAAAGCAGGCAAATCTTTCATTGAGCCTACTTTGCCCAGCACAAGGTTATCCAATGCCAGCCTTTAGGTACTAAATTTTATTTGAATGCATATGCTACTTTCCAAACATTCAGGCAATTTTCTGATTTGCCTACTCAGCAAAAATACGTAAATTTTTTGACTTTCAGAACCTGTTGGCTCTGTTGCGCCCAAAGTCGATATAAGTGATAAAGTTAAGATTGCCATAATTAAGCAGGAAAGTGCTTTGAGTTTGGTATGTCCAGCGCAAGGCTATCCAATGCCAGCTTTTAGGTAAACTTTTGCTTAGTTTCACAGACATAGAACCCAACCAACAGCGTCAGGCAGTTTTATAAGATTTAGTTTAAATCTTCCTTTAAGGTCACTACTTTACGCTTTTCAGAACCAGTCGGCTCAGTGGCGCCTAAAGTTGAGATAAAAGACAAGGCAGGCATATTTCTGGGCAAATTGCAGCAGCCTTTGGCTTTGTTGTGTCCCGCACAGTCGTTTCCTATGCCCGCTTACAGGTAAAAAACAAAATATTTTCAAAGGCAGAGCACTTTTGTAATGCCCAAGACCCAACATTTTGGCAACATCAATGTTCTACTTCTAATAATAATCAAATAATGCATAAACTTAGAGCCCATGGGCAGCGTGGGTCCAAAAGTAAACAAACAGGACGAATTCAGTCATGATCGCATCAAAATCGGCGGCACCTTGGCTTTACGTTGTCCAGCTCAAGCTTTTCCAGTGCCTTTTTATAGGTGGGTTTCAGTTGAAATTCGTTTGCTTAATGCTTTGCTGCAGCAACAACATTCAGGCAGTTGCAGCGACTTGAAGTTTGAGCTGTTATGCTAATTGTATGCAATTTTCTAGAACCCATTGGCAGCGTAGCGCCGCGCGTCAATCGCAAAGACGAATTCAATCATGATCGTGTCAGTTTGGGTCGTGCCATTGCCGTGCAGTGTCCGGCGCAAGCTTTTCCGGTGCCAATTTATAGGTAAACCCCAACAACATCCAGGCAGAGCACAATTGTTTAGAATCTTAGTTAACTAATGACGTTGGCATTTATAGAACCAGTTGCCAGTGTGGCACCACGTGTCAATAAGAAAGACGGTTTCACGCACGATAGCATCAGCGGCACGGAGAGCGCAGTGCTCTTTTGTCCCGCACAAGCCTATCCGGTGCCATTTTATAGGTAAACCCATTCAGCTGCTAAGCATTGCTACGTCAAAGTTTTGGCAATTTGCATTCAAGCATAAAGTGAAGTCTTCAGGCGACACTTGATGCGAAACAAATGCAAAGCGCATACACAAAATTAACTCCAAACAACCAACCAAGCCGCAATCGACCACACTTGACACCATCCCTACTCAGTCACATCCCCCCCCCCCCCCCACCCCCAGCACTGCCAGTCATGCAACTCCCAAGCAGCGTCGCCTGCCCGACTACTTTGGGCCACTAAGCCTCACTGCGCAATGACAAAAGGCGGCAGCATGTGGCTGTCGGCTTAACTGTTGCACGCCTTCAACGGTCAGCAGCACTTCCGTCTGCAATTAGGTGACGCACCTCCTGCCCGACCCCTGGCAAAACATTCACAAAAACTTTTTCGATTGTGTTGAGTTTTTCGTTGTTTTTGTGCTTAAGCGCATAACTTTGAGTGTGTTCCCATTACCTGTTGTTGTTATCACGCAGAGCAACCCAAGCGAACCCAAGCCAACATCACAACATTCAAATTAAATTTAATCAGCAACACATTAATAAGTTTGATTGTTATTTGTGCAGAGCCAGTTGGCAGCGTGCCGCCAAAGATCAATTTAATGAATCGTCGCAATGATGCTGAATCTGCTGTGCAGGATACCTTGAGCATATTTTGTCCCGCTCAGTCATATCCGGTGCCAGTGTTTAGGTAATACACAGTTTTTATTCGTTTCCAACATTCGGCAGTCGAAATTCGTTTAGAGCAGCAAATGCTTATGTGAAAACATTCTGCTTTAGAGCCCATGGGCAGCGTGCCGCCAAAGATCAGCGTTGGTGAACGACTGAAGGATGCTTCGGCTAATCTTCATTCAACTTTCACGCTCTTCTGTCCTGCTCAGGCATATCCAATGCCTGCATACAGGTAACTGTAACTATGTCAGCATATGGCTCAGAGTATCCCAACTTTGGTTTTGTTATCTATGTACATTCAGGCAGTTATTAGTTGAAGATTCATTTACTTTATTTAAGTACACATTTTTCCAATGCAGAACCCATGGGCAGTGTGGCGCCCAAGATTAGTGTTGAAAATCGGCTTAAAAACGCGGAAGCTCATTTGGGCAACAGTTTTACACTGTTCTGTCCCGGGCAGGCATATCCGATGCCAGTTTTTCGGTAATTCCATATAAATTGGCTTTATTTTTCTATACAACAACCAACATTCAGGCTTATATTCGTAGACATACCCAGATCATATGCTCCGTAGATATGCGTATTTAGTCATATTTAATAAATTACCATTGTAGAACCTATGGGCAGCGTGAGTCCCAAGTTCAATGCACATGATGAGCTACAAATGGTCAGAGCACGTAAAGAAACTGTTGTTACACTGCTTTGTCCAGTACAGGCCTATCCGGTGCCGTTTTTTAGGTAAAATATCATAAGTTCCTGGCGCAGAGATCATTTAAAACGTATCCCAACAAACATTTAACCAAGTCAACTCTTAAGCTTTAAAGGCACAGACCAACATTCAGGCAATGTCTGCAGAATCGTTGCTATAGAAATTATAACCAAACTCTAATTGGCAGAACCTGTTGGCAGTGTTGGACCGCGTCTTACCTCGGGTGATAAAACACGCAACGTAGATGTGCCGCTAGGCGCAAGTGTAACGCTGCTGTGTCCTGCTCAAGCATATCCTGTGCCATTTTTCAGGTAAACTTAATGCAAGACTCCGTATGCATATGCAGAAATTCATTCGGGGCAGTTTTCAATAGTTTCTATGGACAGCATTAAATCATTCGCTCTGAACTATTGTTTTCAGAACCCATTAGCGGTGCAGCGCCACGTGACTTTGACTTTTTGACTTCTCGACTAACATTCGGGATAGTTTTTCATTAGGCAGCTACAGCACATAAGTTCAATTATTTCGCCTTCCTCCTTACAGAGCCCATAAGCAGCACAGTGCCGAAGGTCATTTCGCTGGCCAAATTCGACATGAAAACCTATTCTGGCTCGTCTACATTCGCTTTGCTTTGTCCGGCTCAGGGCTATCCGGTGCCCGTTTATAGGTAAAGTTTGACGTTCCATTTACTGGTTTAACCCCCATCCAACATGCAGGCAAAATTGTAGATTAGATTGTATATGGATGCTAAAATTGAACGCTTCATTTTGTAGAACCTGTTTCCAGCACCGCACCCAAAGTGCCGCCACTGCAGTCGAGGCCCTTGAGTGTTGCGCAGCAGTCGAGCATTTCGATTTTGTGCCCAGCTCAAGGTTATCCAGCGCCAAGTTTCCGGTGAGCCAAGTCTCCAAAGCTCGTCTTCATATCCGACACATCCGTATCCATTCAGTTATTTGAGTGTTCAACAAAAAGTCGTAATGTTTTCCAACCAACATTTGGCAGTTTTCGCAAGTCTGTTTCGTTTTATTACTTAATGAAACCTTTGCAGAACCAATTGGCAGCAGTCCACCCAAAATCAATTCATTAACCTATAAACCAAACATCGCGCAACTAACTGCCGCAACGGCAATACTCTGCCCAGCACAAGGCTACCCAGCCCCCAGTTTTAGGTGCGTTTGTTAAAATTTAAAGAAAAAAATCACGAGTACAAATCAAAAATTATCATACCTACCCTACATTCAGTAGCAGTTTTTCGAAAAAAAAAAAAAAAAAACAAAAAATCACATTTAGCTTGAGGTTTGCTTGCAAATCTTCCAGAACCTGTTTCCAGCACGGCACCACGCATACCCTCGATTATGAGCAAACCATTTGAGCTGAAAAGTGGCACAGCTATTTCGTTGCTGTGTCCAGCGCAAGGTTATCCGGCGCCAATTTTCCGGTGAGACATTTTATGACGTTTAACTGTTTAAACATGAAATGAAGAAAAAAAAAAGAAGAAATCAATCAACACATTCAGACAATTTTCATATAGTTTTCAAATATTTGTCATACATTTAAAAACACATTGCGTTGCGCTTGCATTGCTTTTTCTAGAGCCGGTGTCCAGTACTGCACCGAGAATACCCGAACTTCTGCAAAAGCCGCGCGAATTGCGCCAAGCTCATGCAATATCATTAGTATGCCCCGCGCAGGCTTATCCAGCGCCGAATTTTCGGTAAGTCAAGTCAAGCCAAATCAAACCGATCCACACTAAGTGGCTAAGCTGAGAGTAGGCAGACCAACGTTCAGGCAGTTTAAGTTTGGTTTAGCTACTTTAACTTGCTGCATTTGAAACACGTATTTCTGCATTTCTTTGCGTAGAGCCCGTGGGAGGTAAGGCGCCAACGTTGCTCTCGAACGACATAAAACGTTCGTGGATCGAACGGCAGCTGGCCACGAGTCTGGCAATTTTTTGCCCAGCACAGGCGTATCCGGTGCCGGCATTCAGGTTAAATAGCATTTTAATTAAATAACAAAAATCAGTTTACAAATGAAACAATTTTATAGCCTGAATTGCAAAAATTTGTCGAGCAGGTAAAACAATTATTTGTTATGCACATTGAGTCATCCGGCATGAAGCGTTAACCCCTTGGCGACGCACGTACACACGTGTGTGTGTTTGTAGGCGCATCCATTCATAAAACGCGCAAAACATACATCAAATAGGCAAATAAACCGAAGTGAGTCAAATAAACAAACCATAAAAAGCAAATAATCAAACGAGCGTAGAAAAAACAACACGAAAAAATAGCAAGAGGCGCACACGTTGGCCACACCACCCCCGACTTCTGCGCTGACCGAAGTTTGTTGTTGGCTACTGTATTCAGTAGCTTTGTGGTTGTGACTTTGAGCAGCACACAAGCTACCGGCACGGAAGCCGAAAAGCCCCTCATCCCTTGCCGCTGCTGCAGGAAAGAAGAAACAGAGAATTAATATTAATTTATATAATAAATTTATGATGTAGAGTACAATTACTTACTTGTACATCGTCGTCTTTATTGTTTTCCAACATACTTATAAAAAAAACCATTTCGTCTCCCGACGGGCCGGGTGTAAGCGCGTTCTCGCACTCACACACTCATTCACTCGCTCACTCACACAACCAAAAGTGTACTCGCATGCCAAGCAGCTGTTTCTCACGTCCAAATTGTAAACAAACTGTTGTCACAATCAGCTGTTTACTATGCACGCACACAAGCAAACATCGGCTATTGCCGTCGCACTCGCACTCTGTACACACTGCGCATGCTTACGTTCCACAAAATTTCCCAAAACAAATGCCCCTCCGCGTATTTGCCGTCTCATGCGACAACTGTTGCTATTTCACTTGCAGTTATTGCGCATGTATTGAGAGCGAGAGCGAGAGTGCGAGAGCGTTACGAGTTTATGAATGAATGCACGTTTTTGGGTCAATAGCCACGCACAGCTGACTGCAAGTGGGTTAAGTAAATACTCACACACACTCGCCACCTGCTGCTTACTCACTTGTCGTTCGATTTTGTGCGGTTTGTTTTTGTCGCTGATTCACTTGTGTGTTGTTGCTTTTGTTGTTCGTTTGCTTTAACCCCAAAATGGCGCAACTTGTTGCATTTTTTGCTCATATTTTATATTGTTGCTGTTGCTATTGCATATGTACATATGTTGCTCTCTCGTTTTGTTTTTGTTTCTTCTTTTTCTTTTCGTTTTGGTTTTATGCTGCTTTGGCGGACGTAACCTTCAACTTTTGTGCCATTGACCTTAGTTGTGGCTTGGTCGGTTAGTTGCTGCTGTTGTTTGTGTGCTAGTTTTTTCTTCTTCGGCTTCTGCGCCTGCCATTGAATAATCACCGTTTTGTTTTTTGTTTTGTTTTGGCTTGTTGCGTCTGTCTTTTAACGCGAAGTCTTTAGGGTTGGGGTCACGTACACGAGTATGGGTCATGTACCTGTAATAAAAATAAAACAAAAATAAAACAAACAAATACGTTGCAAAAAATGTAAATAAATAATTGCACATTGCTTGCATGCAAACAAGAAAGAAAGAAAGTGAAGCAAATTAATAAGGCGTGCTGAGTTCGCAGCCCGTTGCCAACATTCGGTGCTGCTAAGTATTTTTTTGACGTGATTTTAATTTTCAGAACCGGTTGGTGCCAAGCCGCCCACATTTTCGCTTGAGTACAAACTAATTGAAGTACAAAAGCAAAAAGACACCGATTTTGCATTGCTCTGTCAAGCTCAAGCATATCCCGTGCCTATAATCAGGTAAAGGAATAAAATAAAACACAAAGCAAAACAACATTTAGTTGCCAAGGCACTTGTGCTATTTAAGACCCAACATTCAAGGCGATCTTTCATTCCCAATAACTAAATTATTAATGTAAAAACTTGTGCAGAGCCAATTGGCAGCAAGGCGCCTGCATTTTCCACTGATGTGCAAACTTTCTCGCAACGCGTCGCACGCGAAACGACCTTCGCGCTCATTTGCCAAGCTCAAGCGTTTCCCGTGCCGTTTTTTAGGTAAACTATAGGCTTTTGTGCAACTACTAACCAATATTCGGGCTAAGCTGAATTAATTAGATTTCATTTCAAAATTATTTCGTAGAACCCGTGGGCCACAAGGCGCCAACATTTCCAAGTGTGGCGACTACATTTACCATAAATACGCCGAGCAGCAGCACGTTGGCCTTGACTTGTGAGGCACAGTCTTACCCAGTGCCGGTGTTTAGGTATAAGAAAATGAGGCGAACAATGCCACTCTGAACTGACTCATAGCATTGCCACAGCTGCCAACTGGTTCTTGTCTAGGCATAGAATGTCTTTTTCATAGGCTTAAACTAAATCTCATTTTAACAGAGCCTGTCGGTGCCAAGGCGCCCACTTTCTCCAGCGATTCCAAGGGCAGCATATTTGTGCGCGCGATCAAGTCAAGTTTTGCTTTGCTCTGCCAGGCACAGGCGTTTCCTGTGCCCATTATTAGGTAAACAGGCCGCAACCTTTCACCAACATGCAGGCAATTTGCTTTCAGAACCTAGCTTCAAGTGCATTTGCATATCTCTCTCTCTCTCTCTTTCTATCTCTCTTTCTCCCAACAGAACCAATTGGTGCACGTGCACCCACTTTCTCAAACGATGTCAATTCACTGTCGTATAGCCGCGCATCGGCTCAAAGTTTTGCGCTGCTGTGCCAGGCACAGGCCTATCCCGTGCCATTGATCCGGTATGTCTGCTCTCGTTAGGAACACACAAAACATATTCAGGCAGTTTTCCTTGTAGCTAAAAATTCGCCTACTTTGACTTTGCCTCGTTTTGCAGAACCCGTTGGTGCTAAGGCGCCCACATTTGCCAGTGTTTCGAAGATTTCTAGTTTGCTGGGCAAATCCATGGGTGATGTTGTGCTCTTATGTCAAGCTCAAGCCTACCCGGTGCCTATAATTAGGTAAACGTGCAGAAGCATCCTAACCAACTCAAGGCGTAGTTTGTTTTTTCATTATACCCAATAATTCCCATAACGTATTTTATCATATGTAAATATAGAACCACTCGGTGCGAAGGCGCCTGCTTTTCCAAATACGCTGAAGAGTTCAACCTTTTGGGCGGCACGTGGCAGTGACACTGTGCTGCTCTGCCTGGCACAAGCATATCCTGTGCCCCTTATCAGGTATAACATAAAACACAGCGCAGTTATGAATCCCACAACTTCAGGCAGTTTCAATTACTCTGAACTAATTCTTAGCTGTTACCTCATAAATTCAATAAATTGCAGAACCTGTTGGTGCCAAGGCGCCCACATTCTCCACGGACTCGAATAGCTTTTCGTATACACGCGCTGTCAATCAGAGCTTTGCGTTGCTCTGCCTGGCGCAGGCCTTTCCAGTGCCCATTATTAGGTAGTTTACTCAAATCATTGCTTAACTTTGGTTCCCGCACTGCCAACTGGTCTGTCCCTTAGTGGTTAGCCTTGCATAAATTGCTGAGCTATGCCGCCTAATCAAATGCCTTATGCATGCTTTTCAGAACCCGTAAGCGCTAAAGGGCCAACATTTGCCTCCGACATGAAAAGTTTTACCTTCGTACGTTACTACGGTCAAAGCTTTTCATTGCTGTGTCAAGCTCAAGCGTATCCGGTACCGCTAATCAGGTATAAGGCAGTTTCAATGCAATTTTTCATTTATTTAACTGTCGACTGCCCAAGCTAAGTGAAAGGCTCAAGTCAAGTCCACACGCTAATTCCTCCATTTCCCTTTTGTTTTTAGAACCGGTTGGAGCCAAGGCTCCGACTTTCTCCGGCGAATCGAAGAGCTTCACCTTTGTCAAAGACATTGCGCAGAGTTTTGCGCTGCTCTGCCAGGCACAGGCGTTTCCAGTGCCTATCATAAGGTTAGTTCGCTAGCGCGGGATCTTGGGCAGTTTTCAACCTTAGGCCAGAGTAGATGTGTGTGTGTTTTTTTTAACACAGTGCACTCTTGTTACATTTACAGAACCCGTTGGCAGCGTACCGCCCAAGATTTCAGGCGGTCGTCTGCAAGAACTGACCAAAGGGGTACAGCAGAGCTTGGCCATGCTTTGCTTGGGCCAAGCGTATCCAACACCAGTTTTTAGGTACTTGAGCATTTCAGGCAGTTTTCTGAGTAGTCCTATGTCAGTTCAGGCCCAGTTTGCTTGATCTCAATTTAAACTTTGTCTTTCAGAACCCATTGGTAGCGTTGCCCCTACGATATCTGGTGATCGCTTACAAGAGCAAACTGAAAAGGCTGGCAACAGTTTTGCGATACTTTGTCAGGGACAGGCTTATCCCATGCCAGTTTTTAGGTATAAACAATATGATATGTGCAAACACACATGAGAACATGTTAGACCCCATTTGATTTATTGTCCGATAGTCTATCAGAGCCAACCAGATACCGAATAACTCGTATTTGCGCAGTTTTCTTTGAAACATGCGATACAGTCATCCAATGTTACATTATTACTTCTTGCAGAACCCATGGGGCATGTGAAGCCACGTATAGCCACCAAAAGTATTGAACTCAATGAGGTACCTTTGAATCACACATTTGTGGGCCATTGCCCAGGTCAAGGCTATCCAGTGCCAGTTTATAGGTGCGTTATTAGAGACTCCTCAAACAACACTTCATGCAAAGCGTGTTTAGGACCCATCGTACATAAGCAGCAATTAGATCCCTATAAATTTTAAACGACCTTCATACTTGATTCTGGATTCATGTGTGTTCCTCTCTCTCGCTAGGTCGTGTGACATTTCTCCAGCAGCTGTGAAGGTATCTGCAGGCAAAAATGACTCACAAAATAAGAAAATGAAATGCTTAAAAGTCAGCGTAGAGCTGCAGGTAAGTATCGAACCCACTACTACACACATGCACTGCAGGTAAGTACGCATACCCAAAAGTAGTGCGCTGTGTCCTGTATGATCCTTTAATGGTCAGCTTATGCGCCGCCATGATCGCTTTTTTGCCTTCATGCTAAATGTGCTTCACGTTGCCAAATAGTCGTAGTCAAACATCGCAGTGCATTTCATTTTCTCATCTCGTGAACATTTTTGCTCAGTTACCGACCGATGCAGTACGAAAAATCCTAACATGTCCTTTTCCACTTCGCAGATGGTATAAATTCATCGAGGGTACCACACGCAAACAGGCTGTCGTACTGAACGATCGCGTCAAGCAAGTGTCTGGCACTCTGATCATCAAGGACGCTGTTGTCGAGGACTCGGGCAAATATCTCTGCGTGGTGAATAACTCCGTGGGTGGCGAAAGTGTTGAGACTGTGTTGACGGTCACTGCACCACTTGCGGCGAAAATCGATCCGCCCACGCAGACTGTTGACTTCGGCCGACCCGCTGTGTACACCTGCCAGTACACTGGAAACCCCATCAAGACTGTCAGCTGGCTCAAGGATGGCAAAGCGATCGCACACAGCGATCCCGTGCTGCGCATTGAGTCGGTGAAGAAGGAGGACAAGGGCATGTATCAGTGTTTTGTGCGCAACGATCAGGAGTCGGCAGAGGCTAGCGCTGAGTTGAAACTGGGCGGACGTTTCGATCCACCTGTGATCAGACAAGCTTTCCAAGAGGAAACCATGGAACCAGGCCCAAGTGTGTTCTTGAAGTGCGTCGCAGGAGGCAATCCAACACCTGAAATCTCCTGGGAACTGGATGGCAAGAAGATTGCGAACAATGACCGCTACCAAGTTGGACAGTATGTGACAGTGAATGGCGATGTTGTGTCCTATTTGAACATCACCTCAGTACATGCGAACGATGGAGGACTCTACAAGTGCATTGCCAAGAGCAAAGTGGGCGTGGCAGAGCACTCTGCTAAGTTGAATGTCTACGGTCTGCCCTACATACGTCAAATGGAAAAGAAAGCAATTGTCGCAGGCGAGACTCTGATAGTTACCTGCCCGGTGGCTGGTTATCCCATCGACTCGATTGTCTGGGAGCGCGGTAAGTAGCTATCATGTCGATTGTTGTGGTTGCTATAATCCTGAAATAGGGGAAAGCTATCCTAGGGTATTGGATACTTGGTATGGGGGGGAAGAAAATAAGATGGGGTGAGACTGTGGGTAAGGATTTATAGGTGTTTTGAAATCAATTCAGGTCCAGGCCCAGAAAGTGGGCCACCTGACGGGGACGAAGCCATATGTCTCGAGGGATTAGTCGGATTGCTCGGACAACGGAACAGGTTCATGAGGCGATTGTGCACAGTCAGGGCATATATCCGAGATCGAGGATCTAAAGCTGGTTTCTTGCGATCTTTCTACTGCAGACAGAACAGAGCCATATCTGGGGGCAGGTGGGTTTCTGTTGCCAGATCCGAGATTGGGTTCAATATAGGCCAATACATGAGGAGAAACAAATACAAACAAGAGATGTCCTCTAACCTCGACTTTCGGATAGTCGCAACTCGACTTCGACCGGGTGCTTCCGGGATATAGGTTGCTCTTTGAAACCTAGCATGTCAATATTAATATCGATTTTTCTTCCATATTATTTTTTTTATTAGATAATCGCGCACTGCCAATTAACCGCAAGCAGAAGGTCTTCCCTAATGGCACACTTATCATCGAGAACGTGGAACGCAACTCAGATCAGGCAACGTACACCTGCGTGGCTAAGAATGCAGAAGGTTACTCAGCGCGTGGATCACTCGAAGTGCAAGTCATGGGTAAGTTCATCTATTCTAATTAAGGCACTTGTTTGTCAGCCAAACAAGTGTGAAGCGTTATTACAAATTCACATACCTCGGCTGAGCTTTGGGCAGGCGAAGTTGCCTTAGGTAGGGTGGCACAGCGACTAAGCCGCCCACAGCCAGCCGGAAACGACGTTTTGCTCAGAAAACACTACTGAGGTGCACAGACCTCCAACGTTGGTACACCTGACCTATTCCACTCGTTGCTTAACTTGACACTCCTCCCAATCCCCGAACAACTACAGTACCACCACAAATAATGCCCTTCGACTTCGGCGAGGAAACCATCAACATGAACGACATGGTATCGGCCACATGCACTGTCAACAAGGGCGACACACCCCTCGAGCTCTATTGGACGACGGCGCCGGACCCCAAACTCGGTCTTGGCAAACTCATGACCAACGACGGCATCTTGATCACGAAGACCACGCAGCGCATCAGCATGCTGAGCATCGAGTCGGTGCATGCGCGGCACCGTGCGAACTACAGCTGCGTAGCGCGCAATGCGGCAGGCGTGGCCTATCACACGGCCGAGCTGGGTGTCAACGGTGACAAGGCTTTGGCGTCTTAGTATTTAGTGTTTAACTTAGCTTAGCGTCTGCTTTACTAGTTTGCGTTCGTTTTGCTTTTTTCCAAACCAACCAACCAACTAACCAATGAACCAACTCCAAAGTTCTGCCTCAAATTGTGCCCTTTGACTTTGGCGAGGAGAGCGTCAACGAACTGGACATGGTGTCCGCCTCGTGCACCGTGAACAAGGGTGACTTGCCCATCGACGTCACTTGGACTAAAAACGGCGGTCGTATCTACACCAATGACGGCATTGTCGTCACCAAGACCAGCACACGCATGAGCGTGCTGAGCATTGAGTCGGTGCGTGCACGCCATGCCGGCAACTACACATGTGTAGCGACCAACAATGCGGGTGTGACCACGCACTGGGCTCTGCTGGCTGTCAATGGTTAATTAGTTTAAATTTTCGTTGACGCTAGTTTTCCATTTAGTTTGTAGCTTATGTTTATTTTGTTTTGGTTTGTTGCCACTCCCATACGCTGAATCCTCTCAATCATTCGCAAGTCCTACCTCAAGTGGTGCCCTTTGATTTCGGTGAGGAGAGCATCAACGAACTTGACATGGCCTCCGCCTCGTGCACGGTGAACAAGGGTGATCTGCCCGTGGACATCTACTGGACCAAGAACGGCGGACGTGTCTACACGAACGACGGCTTGATAGTGACTCGCAATAGTCAACGTTTGAGCGTGCTGAGCATCGAGTCTGTGAGGGCGCGCCATGCTGGCAACTATACATGCGTGGCAACGAACAATGCCGGCGACACCAAGCAGTCGGCCATGTTGGCGGTTAATGGTTATTGCAGCTAGACTTTCACTTGTTTTTTTTTTTAGCATTTGTTGTTCTCATTTTCATTTGACTCCTGCTTTAATTTTTACTTCCACTTACTTCCTCTTGCACTTGTCAACAAGTTCTGCCACAAATTGTGCCTTTCGACTTCGGTGAGGAGAGTATCAACGAAATGGACATGGTGTCAGCCTACTGCACCGTCAACAAAGGCGACTTGCCCCTGGACATCCACTGGACGAAGAATGGCGGTCGCGTATTTACCAATGATGGCGTAGTCGTCACCCGAAATAGCCAACGCATAAGCGTCCTCAGCATCGAATCAGTGAGAGCCCGCCATGCGGGAAATTACTCTTGCGTGGCGACCAACAATGGGGGCGAAACCAAGCAATCGGCCATGTTGGCTGTGAATGGTCACTTCTCAATATTTACCCAGGCCGCTTCACTTTTGTCTTCTTTTATTTCATAGTTCTTTTTATTTGCTTTCCATCCATGCATAATTTGTTCCCTACTATGATTCAGTACCACCCTCGATTGTGCCCTTTTCGTTTGGTGATGAGCCCGTGAATACTGGCGAGAACGCAGGCGTTCAGTGCATGATACAAAAGGGCGATGTGCCCATTAACATCAAATGGACGCTTAATGCACGGCCCATAATCAATGGGGAGGAGGGCATCACTATACTGAAGCTGTCGCCCAAGACGAGTGTCCTCAATATAGCCGCTGTAGAGCAGCATCATCGTGGCACGTTTAAATGCATTGCCGAAAATAAAGCGGGCGCCAGCTTCTCCACCTCCGAGTTGAAAGTTAACGGTACCAGGATACCCAGCATACATTTTCGATTCACAGTTATACACTTTTGTTATTTTTTGTTGCTGTATTTTACTTTGATTTTAACACTCCATCCTTCCAAAACTCAGTACCGCCACAAATCATGCAGTTTAGCTTCGGAGATGAGCCCATGAACTTTGGTGACATGGCCGGTGCACAGTGCATGGTATCCAAGGGTGATATGCCACTGAATATCCATTGGACACTTAATTCAGCGCCTGTTGTCAATGGCGAGGATGGTTTCACCCTGCTACGCACGAATCCCCGCACCAGTTCCTTGAGTATATCAGCTCTTGAGGCCAAGCATCGTGGAGTTTATCAGTGCATAGCGAATAACAAAGCGGGTTTTACAACTTATTCTGCTGAATTGCACGTCAACGGTTAGCCACATTTACAGCGTTCTTTCTGTCTTATCGCAAGATTACTTTTCCAATGTACTGTAGTTAGTGACATCTTGAGTTTTTATTTTATTTTAACTTGTATTGACTTCCTACATCCAACCAGTTTTACCCTACGTGATGCCTTTCAATCATGGCAATCACGTTTTTAACATGGACGACCTCTTTACCATCACATGTGTCGTGCTCCAGGGCGACTTGCCCTTACAGATATATTGGACACTCAACGATCAGAAAATTTTATCGGGTGAAGATGGTCTTTTTACCGCTAAGCTTAACAGTCGCTCCAGTTTTTTGAGTATTGATTCCCTGACTGAATCTCATCGCGGTATCTATAAATGCATTGCAAAGAATCGTGCAGGCAAAGGCGAATACGGTCTTGAATTGCAAGTCAATGGTTTGTTTCTTTTCAACTGATTAGTAGAAATTTTCAAATAATATAGCCGAGTTACTAATCGAGGTTTGGCTGTTATTGTTGTCAAAGCTGTGTGCGCTGAATAGAGTTTAGTGCGCTGAATTAGTGCTGAATTGCAGAATTTAATTGTATTGCTGTGTTTTCTTTTGAACCTAAATAGTTGCGCCACAAGTAAGCCCCTTCAGTTTTGGCGATGAGCCCTTAAATCGGGGAGAGGTTGCTAGTGTCAACTGCGTTGTACCCAAGGGCGATTTGCCATTGGATATTTATTGGACACTTAATTCAGCGTTGATTGTTAATGGTGAAAATGGGTTTACCATTGTTAAACTTAATAAACGCACGAGTTCCCTCAACGTTGATTCGCTTGAGGCTATGCATCGCGGTACCTACAAATGCATCGCCAACAATTCAGCAGGCTATGCTGAATATTTATCCTCATTGGAAGTGAATGGTTTGTCGCGTTATTTCCATTTTGGCATTATTTTTTTTGTAGTTGTTGTATTCTTCTGTTAACAGTAGACTTTTATGATTTCAACAAACGTCATCTCTTCCTTTAAAAAAAAAAAAAAACTATTACAAGTGCCACCCCAAATACAACCCTTCGACTTTGGTGAGGAGCCAGCGAACACTAACGAAATAGCCGGTGTATTCTGTATGATACCAAAAGGTGATTTGCCTATGGAGATACGATGGACGCTCAATTCAGCGCCTGTTATTAATGGCGAACATGGTTTCACACTGTCGCGCATGAATGCACGTTCCAGCACCCTAAACATCGACTCACTTGAGGCTAGGCATCGCGGCATTTACAAATGCATAGCGACGAATAAGGCAGGCAGTGCTGAATTCAGCGCTGAATTGCATGTGAATGGTTGGCGCCATGATCTGGCATTTATATTATAAACTACATCAAATTCAATATTTTTATTTAAGTTTTTTGTTTTAAACTTGAACATCATTTGTACCTCACCCACACGAACAGTGCCACCCCAAGTTCTGCCCTTCTCCTTTGGCGAAGATGCTGCGGACGTTGGTGACATCGCCAGCACGAATTGTGTTGTGCCCAAGGGTGATCTGCCGCTGAAAATACGCTGGTCCTTGAACTCAGCGCCAATAATAAATGGCGAAAATGGTTTTAGCATACTTCGCCTAAATAAGCGTACGAGTTCACTGAACATCGATTCGCTGAATGCCTTTCACCGTGGCAGCTACAGGTGTATTGCAACCAATTCAGCGGGTTCTAGTGAATACGTTGCTGAATTGCAAGTCAATGGTTTGTTAGTTTCTTGTGTGCCAATTAATTTTTTTATATAAGTATAATCGTATTAAATATGCAAAATATGCTTTTCTGTAGTGCTTACAATGCTGAATGTGCTTACACTGCGCACTGTCAATAAGTAGCTGAATGTGTGCTGAATTCGTTTAACTGTAACTATGCCAGTAATAAAATGCATAGCAGCGTATACTGAGCTGTTTTGTCAACGAAGGTCTTTACTTTTTGTTGTTGTCGAGTAAAACTTTCTTTGTTGTACTATTTTAAAAAGTCACCCTTTACGTGTACAGTGCCGCCACAGGTAATGCCATTCGTATTTGGTGACGAGCCCTCCAACTATGGCGACAGCACTGCGGTGCAGTGCATGGTCTTCAAAGGCGACACGCCATTGCAGCTGCATTGGACACTGAATGGTCAGCCCATAACCAGCGAACACGCTGGCATACGCATAATCAAAATGTCACCAAAGTTGAGTTCACTCAGCATTGACGCCATCAGCGGACATCATCGGGGCCTCTTCAAGTGTATAGCAACGAATGCGGCCGGCAGTGCTGAACAAACTGCTGAGCTGAATGTGAACGGTTGAAGCTGTTTTCAATTTGAACTCAAATATTTTTGATTTTGGCTTCTCTTTTTTTATGTTTTTGTGTTTTTGTTTTGTCACTCATACTCCAATACTCATACAATCAACAGTTCCTCCACAAATTATGCCCTTCTACTTTGGCGATGAGGCGGCTTTCTCGGGTGATACCGTGGGCGTGCAGTGCACCGTAACTAAGGGTGATCTGCCCATTAATATTACTTGGTCCCTGAACAATCAGACTTTGAAAACCGGTGACTTGGAAGTCGTCATTGGACGCATGTCCACCAAGTCGAGCACCTTGAACATCGATTACATAGCAGCCGAGCATCGTGGCCTCTATACCTGCTCGGCGCAGAATCGCGCGGGCGCCAGTCACTACAGCTCCGAGCTGAAAGTTAACGGTGACTGCCTGACACTATGGCTATAGTTATCATATATTGTAGTTAAATTTTTATTTTAGTTTTTGTACTGTTTTTGTTTAAATCCCGCCTGCTAATCCTCCTGCTGGCAGTGCTGCCTAGCATACATCCCTTTAGCTTTGACGCCGAGGCCAATGAGGGCGACAGCGTGCAGCTCACCTGTCACGTAGCCAAGGGCGATCTGCCACTGAAAATACGCTGGACACACAACGATCTGCCGCTGTTCTCGCACTTGGGCGTATTGGCGAATAAAATTGGCGATCGCATTAGTCTGCTGACCGTCGAATCGGTGAAGGCGGCCAACTCGGGAAATTATTCGTGCGTAGCCAACAACAGTGCGGGCCATGTCTCCTACACGGCTGAGTTGCTCGTTAATGGTATTACGCGCTTTGTGTTGCTATTTATTTTATTTAATTTTATTTTTTTATATTAAGCTGCCTTTAAGTTTCATTTTGCCTACTTGCCTACTTCTGCAATTGCTTTACTCAACTTCCGCCTACTGTATCCCCTACACATAAACAACATGCACATACGCGCTGAATTGCTTACAAATGGGCAATGTTTGAGTGCTTATCGCTTTTAGCAGTACGAAAGTTTTGTGAAAAGTGCACTTTGGAGCCGAGCTGAATTAGCTGAATGCGTGCTGACAATCTTAACTATAATGCATATTCTCCTAGTGCTGCCACAGATAGTGCCCTTCGCCTATGACGATATCATCAATACCGGCGACTCTGTCGATTTGCTTTGCCAACTGCAAAAGGGTGATCGGCCCCTTAAAATCCATTGGAGCTTTGAGCGCAGTGCAGCCGATACCAGCCACGATGCCCAGCCGGTAATGCGCACAAATCGCATTAGCAGCAAGTCGAGCGTGCTCTCCATACTCAGTGCCACGCCCGCGCATACGGGAGTCTATACATGCACGGCGAGCAATGCCGCGGGTTCGACGAGTTTCAGCACAAATCTGACCATCAACGGTATACCTCCAGCATAAGCATTTCCTTAGCGTTCTTGTTCTTAGTTTAGCTAACGGTGTTGGTGCCTCCTATGCACTGCCAACTTCTTGTACTGCCTTGACTAATCAACTGTTTATCCATGCTTCGTTCATTTGTTGTTACTTACATATCAAACACAAGCAAAAAATCATCAACTTCTTCTATACGCGCTCTTAATTTATATACAAACAATACATATTTACTTAATCATGTGTATGTGTGTATAATCGCTGTACTGCCAACTTGAAGTGCCGCCGCGCATAACACCGTTCCAATTTGGCGAGGAACCGCTTAACTTTGGCGAACCCGCGTCCATACAATGCACCATCGCCGGCGGGGACTGGCCCATGAATGTGCAATGGCTGTTCAACGATTATCATCTGCCGGCGCATCTGCAGATCGCCACAACCAAATTCACACGCCACACACATGCCTTGGCCATCGAAAGCGTGCATGCGGATCATGCTGGCAACTACACGTGCGTCGCGCAGAACTGGGCGGGTAGTGCGGTCTACACGGCGCCGCTCGTGGTGAATGGTGTGCACGCCGCAAGATGCGCATCCATATATGAAATATCTGTTTACTTCAGCTATTTTTTTTTTTTATGTTTTCGCCCATGACACTCCCTTGAATTTCCCTTTGCAACAACATTATGTAAATATGCTCCTTACATCTTTGACTTTTACAAAAAAAGTGGCACCCAAGATTGCGTCCTTCGATTTTGGTGAAGAGCCTTTGAACTACGGGGAACCTGCATCGGTGCAGTGCACCATACTGGGCGGTGACATGCCCATGAATGTCACCTGGCTGCTGAACAATGCTGCGATTGACAGCTTCCATGACATTTCGCTTTCGCGCATTGGCAAGCGTGTCAACGTCTTGACCATTGAGGCCGTGGCTGCGCACCACGCCGGCAACTATTCGTGCCGCGCCCATAACAAGGCCGGCGTCACCGAGCATTACGCGCGACTTACTGTCAACGGTTTGTCAGCCATTTTAACTTTGTGCTTTTCTTTTTCTTTTTGTTTTTTTTTGTTTTTAATTTTTATTTGCATCCTGCGTGTCCTGTATGCTCCTTGCGTTGTTCCAACAAAGTACCGCCCAAAATCACTCCCTTCTCCTTTGGCGATGAACCAATGAACTTTGGGGAACCGGTTTCCGTGCACTGCACCATTTCGGGCGGTGATCTGCCCGTCTCCGTCATATGGACGCTCAATCGCCATCCCCTGCTGCCGGAGTGGGAGATTTCCACCGAGAAACGCGGCCAACGCATACACAGCCTGATGATCGATGCGATTGAGGCGAAGCATGCGGGCAACTACACATGCATAGCCAGCAATTCAGCTGGCAGAACGGAACACTCCGCTGAATTGATTGTCAACGGTTCGTTTAAGTTAAAAGTCTGTCACAGTGGGACACTCTTACACATATGCGTACTTTGCGTTTATCGTTATCTTTTTGTGTTGTCTATCCGCCTAATAATCCAACTCTTCCCGAATCCTTGTGCTGCTGTAAGTGTTAATGTCTGCAAACAGACTGTGCTGAATAAGAGTTTTGTGCGCTGAATTAGTTCTGTGTGTGTGAACTGCTGCTAAAAGTATTTTATGTAAATGTTTTAGCCTTGCCAAAAATCAGTCCCTTCTCCTTTGGCGACGAGTCCATGAGCTATGGTGAATTTGTGAATGTGCAATGCACCATATCCGGCGGCGACTTGCCTGTGAACATCACATGGTCACTCAACGGCAAACCTTTTGAGGACTATCTCGAGATATTGACAACAAAGCGTGGCAAACGCATTAACGAACTCACCATCGAGTCGGTGTCCGCCAAGCATGCGGGCAACTACTCTTGCATTGCTGAGAATCGTGCGGGTCGTGTCAATCACACTGCCGAGTTGAGGGTTAACGGTTAGATTATTACGTAATTTGTATGTAGTTTAAAATTATTTTTTTTTTTTGCTTGATTTTTTTTTATCATTCAAATCCAAATCACATCCAAACTACGTAGTGGCACCAAAAATTGCGCCCTTTGACTTTGGTGCTGAACCGGCCAACTTCGGTGAGTCGGCGAGTGTACAGTGTCTGGTTACCTCGGGTGACTTTCCCGTTAGCTTTGCTTGGCTTTTCAATGGCCGCCAGATCAGCGATGCGGTATACGATGTGTCCATGGTTAAGCTGGGCAAGAAGATCAGCGCACTCTCGATCGACTACGTGCGCGGACATCATGCGGGCAATTACACATGTGTTGCCGAGAATCGCGCGACATCGGCGGAGTACACCGCCAGCTTAGCTGTCAATGGTACTCCAAGAGTACATGAATATATGTTATACTTATGTGACATTTTGTTTTTTAGTTTAGACATGCCATTTTGAAGTTTTCTTTTTATTTTTTAAACTCCCACAATTATCCACATAGTGCCACCGAAAATCGCTCCCTTTGATTTTGGCGATCATGCAGTCAACTTTGAGGAATCAGTTTCGGTCAATTGTTTAATTTACCTGGGTGATTTGCCCATGGATATTACTTGGTTATTTAATGGTCAGCCCATAAAGGCTTACACCGGCGTTTCGATTGTTAAGGGCGGCAAGAAGGCCGCCATTTTGACAATAGACTCCGTGCACGGCGGCCATGCGGGCAATTACACGTGCAAGGCGCGCAATGATGCGGATGCCGCTGAATACACAGCGGAGTTGATTGTCAATGGTATTGCGTGATTGTTGTTGTTATTATTATTGCCTTAACATTTCAATTTTATGCATTTTTGTTTTAAATTATTTTTTGAGTTTCACTCCAATGCAAAATTTACACGACACTTCACAAGTCACGGTGTGAATGTACCATGGGAAAACTTTTACTATAACATACAATATGTGTTTGACACCATGTAGAGTTCGTTTGTCAAATTAAAACTTCGTATTTAGCCCCACCCAAATTGGCGCCATTTGATTTTGGGCAAACGCCAGCGAACTTTGAGGACTCAGTCTCTGTGAATTGTCTTATAACCTCCGGCGACTTGCCCATCGACATTGAATGGCTGTTCAACGGTGAACCAGTGAACTTCGCCACCGGCATCGCAGTGCTGCGCGGCGGCAAGCGCACCAGCCTGCTGACCATCGACGCAGTGCATGCTGGCCATGCCGGCAACTACACCTGCAAGGCCAGAAACAAAGCGGCCAGCAGCGAGTATTCAGCGGCGTTGATTGTGAATGGTTAATGAAAAATTTCCAACAAATATGACAAAAAGCTTAAATATATTTTTAATTAAGTTCAACTATTATTATTTTAATCCCAACCCTGCCTCTTTACGAAGCGCCACCCATAATTGCGCCCTTTGACTTTGGTGATACGCCAACAAATGTTGAGGATTCAATTTCGATAATGTGTATGATCTCGTCTGGGGATCTGCCCATTGATATTGACTGGTTATTCAATGACTATGGCATCAGTTCCTATTCCGGCATTACGGTTGTCAAGGGCGGCAAACGCAACAGCGTGCTGAGCATAGACAATGTGCATGCCAGGCATGCAGGCAAGTACACCTGCCGGGCCAAGAATCATGCCGCTGCTGTCAACTACACAACGGAATTAATTGTCAATGGTAGACACAAAACTGGGCTTTATATAAAATATATAGTTTTTTTTCTTTCTTTTTTTTTAATTTTATATGATTTTCATTTTAATTTCTACCTTGCACTGAACAACAGAATTCAATTCCTCTCATTTACATGGACCCAACTTGGTTGATGTGTGCTTGCTTTTTGTTTTTTTTTTATTAGTACCGCCAAAAATTACACCCTTTATTTTTGGCGAGGGTCCCGCAAATGTCGAGGATTCTGTGTCTGTGACTTGCTTGATTTCCATTGGTGATGTGCCCATCGACATTGAGTGGTTATTCAATGACTATGGCATAAGTTCCTACTCCGGCATAACGGTAATGCGTGTCAGCAAGAAGAACACGGTCTTGAGTATAGACAATGTGCAAGCACGACACGCTGGAAAGTACACCTGCAGAGCTAAGAATCACGCGGCCGCTGTGAATTACACAACGGAGCTAATTGTGAATGGTAGTGACTATCAGTCAGCACTTCTTCTAGTTCTAGTGAAGCTTCTTTTGATTTCTGTATTTTCAGTTTATACCCAAACATCATGTCCTGAGATAGAGATAGAGATAAAACACACACCCTCCCTTTAGTTTATTTCGCCATATTAACTGTCAACACACACTTCTGTTCTAATAAGTGCCGCCAAAAATCACACCCTTTGATTTCGGTGAGGAGCCCGCCAATGTTGAGGACTCGGTGTCCATAACATGTTTGATTTCATCCGGTGACTTGCCCATCGACATTGAATGGCTTTTCAATGACTATGGCATTAGTTCCTACTCAGGCATACAAGTCGTGAAGGGTGGCAAGCGCACGAGCATGTTGACCATAGACAATGTGCACGCACGCCATGCTGGCAGATACAGCTGCAAGGCGAAAAATCACGCAGCAGCTGTAAACTACACAACTGAATTGATTGTTAATGGTAAAGTTGAGAAAATGTTGCGGAAACTTTTCCTTTGCGTTAACTTTGTTTTCATTTTAAACCCCAGACCCGAACACAAAACATGCACCACACAAACATCCCCATTCGCAAAGCTTTAATGAGAACATTCTAAATTTGCAGTCGCACCCAAGATCGCGCATTTTGACTTTGGCGAAGCGCCCGTAAATTTCGAGGATTCTGTTTCGGTAAATTGTCTTGTGTCCTCGGGCGATCTGCCGCTCGATATCGAGTGGCTGTTCAATGACTATCCCATTAACTCGTATTCGGGCATTTCGACTTCGAAAATGGGCAAACGCCTGAGCGTGCTCATGATCGATGCGGTCAATGCGCGCCATGTGGGCAATTACACCTGCAAAGCTAGAAATCTCTGGGCCTCGAGCGTCTACACGGCGCAATTGATTGTTAACGGTAGCTTATGACTTACACGCAACTATGACTTGAATTTTTAACTATTCGTATCAAATTTCTGCTTTATTTTTCATTTATTTTATTTATTTACTTTGACCACGTAATTACCGTGCCTTCTAGGCAAACCCGAAGAACCCTACGAAACACTATTGCATGCCTGCTTCGCTTAGCCTAGAATGAAAACAGCTTTCGTCTTGCGCTTTGCTTGCTGTATTCGTTTTAATTTTTGCTTTATCAAAATTTGCTTATAAGTTTTAGACAGCAGCCATTTTGTCTTGTAGCATTAATTTTTCAAATTTATTCTATAGTAAACAAATTTAAAGTAAACAAATATGCAACTTTTATGCTGGGGTGCTGCCAAGTCGACGCAAATGAAATTGAACAATTCCAGGTCTCGTTTTATTTTGAATTGTTCAGCTGACACATAAATTAGCCATAACAATATTTACACATTTTTCAAGTGCCACCACACATCACACCCTTCGAGTTCGGGGATGAACCTGCCAACTTTGGCGACTCAGTGACTGTGCAATGCACCATTTCCAAGGGAGATCTGCCCGTTGACATTAGCTGGTACTTCAATGACTATGCGGTTAATGACTATCACGGTGTGACAACGACAAAAATGGGCAAAAAAGTCAACGTTCTGATGATTGACTCAGTGAATGGCAACAATGCCGGCAATTATACCTGCAGGGCCAAGAATGCTGCCAAGACCGTAGATTATACCGCGTTACTTGTAGTCAATGGTGCTTGGGAATTATTACAAAAATAAATTACAAATTTTGAACTTTTTAGTTATTAGATTTTGAGTTTATTACTGTAACCTCATCAAGTTCCCTTCCTTCTATGCTAAGTGCCACCACACATCACACCCTTCGAGTTCGGGGATGAACCTGCCAACTTTGGCGACTCAGTGACTGTGCAATGCACCATTTCCAAGGGAGATCTGCCCGTTGACATTAGCTGGCACTTCAATGACTATCCACTGAATGATTATCATGGCGTAACAACTTCGAAGATTGGCAAGAAAGTGAATGTGCTAACCATCGACTCGGTGAATGGCAACAATGCCGGCAATTATACCTGCAGGGCCAAGAATGCTGCCAAGGCCGTAGATTATACCGCGTTACTTGTAGTCAATGGTGCTTGGGAATTTTTGACAAAAAGATTTAAAAATTTTCAACTTTTCAGTTATTAGACTTTGAGTTTTTGTTTGTAACCTCAACAAGTTCCTCTCCTTCTATTACCGTTCATTGCTAAGTGCCGCCACAAATCTCACCCTTTGCCACCGGCACACAGCCCACACACCTGGGCCAGTACATAACGTATCAGTGCACCATAACCGAAGGCGATCTGCCGCTGAACATACTCTGGACATTTAACAATCAGCCGCTGTTCAATGATGACGAGCAGGAGATTCTCATTGCCAAGCTAGGTCGTCGCAGCAGCGTGCTGACCATTGAGAGCGTGGCTGCGCGGAATGCGGGCAATTACAGCTGCCATGGCGAGAATGCCGCTGGCAAGGCCAGCTACAGCACGCAGCTGAAGATCATAGGTTGCGCGATGTTTTCGTTTTTTGTCAGCTTTAGTTATTTTCAGTTTTAAACAATTATTATTTTATTTGCATACATTTAATCCTTTATGAAATTTCCCAAAATCGTACCTATGCAGTACTGCCGCGCATCACACATTTTGCCTTTGAGGAGGGCCCCGCCCAAACGGGTCAATATCTGACGCTGCACTGCTCTGTGCCCACGGGCGATTTGCCGTTGACCATCGACTGGCTGCTGAACGATCAGCAGGTTAGTGACGACTTAGGCATAGGCACGGCACGCGTGGGCAGCCGTGGCAGCGTGCTGACCATCGATTCGGTAGATCATCATCATGCGGGCAATTTCACATGTCTAGCCACAAATCGCGCTGGCATGCAATCCTATGCGACGGAGTTGAATGTTTATGGTTAGCTATGCTTGGCAAAGCAGAAATTTTACCAACTAAGTGTCTACTATGCAGCAGGACTCTGACTCTGTATTCTAGCAAAACACACTATCCTCACTATCTAGTCGAACTAACCAAACAACACGAAATGTCGTAGTGCTTCTACTAAAACTTGAAAATTTGAATACGCTTACAGCAAAGTAGTGATTAGATACACTTGTACCGCTGAGAATTTGCGTCACTGCATGTCCTGGCAAATACAACACAAAGCGATGTTTTGTTGCTTGAACACGAATTTGCATGTTTGATAAGCTAAGCAGGGATTTTTTTTGTACAGCTGAGCCGTCGAAAGAAATATGTTTCTTATTGTAAAACTTCGAACATTTATGATTCAATATTATTTGACAAGCGATTGAGATTGAGCAAAACGAGATGTTGTTCCAGTCAGTCAGTTTGTAAAGCAGACTAAGAAATGTATATACAAAATCCCCCAAAGACAATTAGAGAAATTAAAAAAAAAATATTAAAAAAATTCAACACATCGAGAATGTTTCAACATTTGCCCTTTAAAAAAATAGTTTTGCCGAAAATCGCACCCTTCAGCGCTGGTGCTGAAGCCTTCTATCCGGGCGAGTATTTCACACTGCAGTGTTCCATAATACACGGCGATCATCCGTTGCTCATTTACTGGCACTACAATCAACAGCAGCTGAACGAGAGCCTCGCCAGCGCACTCGGCATCAGCATTGCCAAAATGGGCAAACGCAGCTCCGTGCTGACCATTGAGTCCGTGCTGGGCACGCACGCGGGCAACTACACCTGCATTGGCAAGAATGCGGCGGGTGTCAGCAACTACACGGCGTCCTTAATTGTTAACGGTTAATGAAATCAGTGATCAGTGATCACATATGTTTTGTAGGATTTTAGAGGTGTTTAATTTGTAAAATATTTTTTTTATTTATTATTTGCTTGGTTTCTTCTTCTTGCATAAACCATCCCGCGACAGTGCCACCCAAGTTAGCGCCTTTGCCCACGAATGCCGATTCGCCGCTCTATGTGGGCGACTACTTTCAACTGTCCTGCGCTGTTGTGCACGGCGACGCGCCCTTCAACATAACATGGTACTTCGACGATGAGCCCGTGTCCTTGCTGGAGGGCGTGACGGTGCTGATGCACAGCAAGCGCAGCAGTTCGCTGAACATTGAGAGCGTACAGGGGGCGCATGCGGGCAAATATACGTGCATGGGCGCGAATCGTGCGGGCTACACGACGGTCTCGACTAATCTCAGTGTTAAGGGTTTGTTACAAAAAAAAAAAAAAAAAACACACACAAAACTGCTATTTAGAAAATGAAAAAGAAAAACCAACCTTGCTTTAGTTGATTGTTTAGTCGCTTGGTGTCAGTCATGAACGTCTACGCTGTAAAAAGTCTGTGTCGGGCTTAGAGCTTTGCACTCGTCTGTTAACTGTACATTTAACGCTGCTCCGGTGTAGGTCTATGGCACTAAACTCTGTATATTAACACCGTCTTCACTGCACACACTAATCTTAACACGTCCGTGTACATTTAATCCCAGAGCTACCGCAAATCGAACAATTCCATTTCAATGCCAACGGCGTCAATGGCGGTCAAGCGGTGCGTGTTATGTGCATGGTCACCTCCGGCGACTTGCCCATTGACATCTACTGGCTCAAGGACGGGCAGCCCTTGTTGCGTTCGATTTACCATAAGATCGATGAGTACACGTTGATACTCTCGCTGCGACAGACGGCCATAAGCGATTCGGGCAATTACACGTGTGTGGCGAGCAATGCCGCGGGCATGGCCAGCCGTTGGTCGCAGTTGAAGGTTAAGGGTAGGCGGCAAAGCATTCTCTTAACACTTTTCATTTTAATTTAACTAATTTCTTCTTAAATATTTATTTTTGTTTTCAATAATTATTTACTTTGACCGCAATACCAATGTTAATAGAAAACGAAAGACTTAGGCAACGAACTTGTGCAATATTGACATATAGCTAAATGAACGTTCGCAATTTCAAATCGATACCCATAATAAACAACATTTGCGTTTGATTTTCACCTCAACCCCGTTTGCCCACCCAAGAACCACCAGTACTCACTGATATTGCGCTCTCCGCCGCCGTGTGCAATGTCGATGATTATGTGCAGCTGACTTGCATTGCCGTCAAGGGTGCCACGCCCATGCAGTTCAACTGGCTGCTCAATGATAAGCCACTAACCGAGACTGTGCCCATGGACAAGGGTCAGAGCACGCAGGCCACTGTGGGCGATCACACGAGTCTTTTGATCATAAACCAAGTGCAGGCGCGGCATGCGGGCGTTTACAGTTGCCAAGCAGCAAATCAAGTGGGTGCTAGCTTTAAAACGGCAGCATTAGTTGTCAATGGTAAATAATGGCAACCCTCCAATTTGCCCTTCTGCTATTTTCGCATATTTTTCAACACGAGTTTTGTAAATATTTCTTCTCTAGACCTCAAGTGCAAGGCAAAGCATTATGAAATTGCAGTCAATCGACAAAATTGCGTGAAAGCATCGACTTTTTTTTATATTCAACGAGTTTTAAGAAAAACTTTTTTGTTCAGCTTAGGCCTAAGCTGGGTTTACATCTGTGAAACTCCATGATAATTACCAATGTAATATAAGCAGCGAAATTATAAAAGAGATGCAATTATTTGTGGAACGTTAGCAATGACCTAACCATCAGCTCAAACTCTAACCTTGTATAATGGCAAAACAGCTCAGATTCGCATACGTAATCACTTACAACACACTCAAGCACACCACACACATATAAACACAACCAAAATTACACCCCACTGGAGCCCATTCCAAAGCACAGACAACTGCACTCAAACACTGCATATCGAAAGTTATGCTACACAACTCTGATATCTGAAAGAAAAAACCAAAAATTCAAATTGTTCAATAACTGAGCATTGTGTGCTTGCTTCTTATACTTATATTTTGTGCATACATTTTAATTTTTATTTTTCTGTTTTTCATTTTGAATGAAAAGCATCTGAAGTTACGTCAAAAAAACAGATATAAGCTAAAAAGCAAAACTCAAACAGCAACTACTTCATAAAATGTGCGCGGCGCAAGACACAAAAACAGCAAAAACTCTTTCTGCTTTCCACCCACACGCTCCTCATCTACATACACTCGTACCCAACCAATAAAACACACCAAATGATAAATGATAAACTGGTCTGCTTTGTTTAAATGTCTAACAATGTAACGAAATACTAACCACATGCCAATTCGTACGACGCGGCAGTGTACACTTGCTAATGTGCCCAATGCAAGACTTAACCGTTGTTAACCCATTGTACACAATCAAGCACCCACAAAGTAAACCTACGCCATGTCCATCCAAATACCTCAACCCAGCATACCTAGCTCCTGTGTATTCTCGCCTTTAATTAATTTTCATTTTCATTACATATTAATTTTTAGTCTTACACAAACGAAGCAACATTCCGTGAACTGTTGATGCAAAAATCAAAACAAAAATAAAAACAGAAAGAAATTCAAAACTTTTGACTTTGTTGCGTCCACAGTTCACACTTCGTTACTTGCATGCCTTCGATGTTTAAGTATTTGGCTTTCAGTTCTTATCACACTTAATTTCATTAAACACTTATTCTGTTGTCCTTTATGCTTTAGTTTATTTAAATGTGCTTTTTTAGTTGTAGTTTTTTAGTTTGTAGTTGCTAAGTCTATTTGCGGAAATATTATTGAATATGAAAATGCAAAACAAAAGACTTAAGGCACGAACTTGTTTTGATACTTGGCAAGTGAGCAAAAATTTTACAATCAAGTGTATTTGTTTAATTATTTAAATGTTTTGTATTATACGAACAAATGCGTTTCAAATATAAATGAAATTAGGGTTAAGCAATATACTTTGTGGAACTGTCATACATTCCTGAACGTTATCTTATGAACTTCTATTAAATCGAAGTTACACACTATAAAATTTTATATAAACAATATATTTATGACTACGAAAAATACCAAAAACTTGTACGCAATTCAATTCAATAATATATCCGTAAGTAAGAAGTTGTTTGAATTGCCTACGATCGAAATGAGTTTTTTAAAGTAATAAATAAAAAAAATTAAAAAAATTTGGCAAATAATTCTCATAGTATACCATATAATCTTGCAATTCAAACTTCTTCAGTGTCCGTCCATCTGCTATATAAAAGTTGTACAAACCCAACCGCATGTTGTTTACATATCTAGTATAGTAAGTGCAGTGAACAATGTACTAATATATTTTATCCTTTCCAAACACCAAATACGATAAACCGACAATAAAACAACAACAACAGTGCCACCAAGATGGATATTGGAACCCACCGACAAAGCCTTCGCCCAAGGTTCAGATGCTAAAGTTGAGTGCAAAGCTGATGGTTTCCCTAAGCCACAGGTGACATGGAAGAAAGCAGTTGGTACGTAACACAGCGTATCAGAGCTTTATACGATTAATAATCATTTTTTTTTTGTTCTCATCCAGGCGACAGTCCCGGCGAATATAAGGATCTCAAGAAAAATGACAACATTCGCGTTGAAGAGGGCACATTGCACATTGACAATATACAGAAGACCAATGAGGGCTACTACCTCTGCGAGGCTATCAATGGCATTGGCTCGGGTCTGTCGGCTGTCATCATGATCAGCGTTCAGGCGCCACCAGAGTTTACTGAGAAATTACGCAATCAGACCGCCCGCCGCAGCGAACCTGCCGTACTGCAGTGCGAAGCCAAAGGCGAGAAACCCATTGGCATTTTGTGGAACATGAATAACATGCGCTTGGACCCAAAGAATGATAACCGTTATACCATTCGCGAGGAGATACTCTCAACTGGTGTGATGTCCAGCCTCTCGATCAAACGCACCGAACGTTCCGACTCGGCACTCTTCACTTGTGTAGCCACGAATGCCTTCGGTTCTGATGATGCTAGCATAAATATGATCATACAGGAGGTGCCAGAGATGCCTTATGCTTTGAAGGTTTTAGATAAATCGGGACGTTCCGTACAACTGAGCTGGGCACAACCCTACGATGGAAACTCACCCTTGAACCGTTACATTATCGAATTTAAACGATCTCGCGCTTCTTGGGATGAAATCGATCGTGTCATGGTGCCAGGCCACACTAACGAAGCACAAGTGCAGAAACTAAGCCCAGCAACTACCTACAACATTCGCATTGTGGCCGAGAATGCCATAGGCACTTCACAATCGTCAGAAGCTGTGACTATCATCACCGCGGAGGAAGCGCCCTCTGGCAAGCCACAAAACATCAAAGTCGAGCCCGTGAATCAGACAACTTTGCGCGTTACCTGGAAGCCACCACCACGTGCGGAATGGAATGGCGAAATTTTGGGTTACTATGTGGGCTATAAACTCTCAAATACAAATTCATCGTACGTCTTCGAAACTGTTAACTTCCTGACCGAAGAGGGCAAAGAACACAATCTGGAGCTGAATAATCTACGCGTCTATACTCAATACTCGGTTGTCATACAGGCATTCAACAAGATTGGCGCCGGTCCATTAAGCGATGAGGAGAAGCAATTCACTGCCGAAGGTACACCAAGCCAACCCCCAAGTGACACTTCCTGCACCACATTGACCTCACAGACGATACGCGTGAGCTGGGTTAGTCCACCACTCGAGTCCGCCAATGGCGTGATTAAGACCTACAAGGTCGTGTATGCACCCAGCGATGAGTGGTATGGTAAGTAAACGTTTAGCCTCCCCAGCTACTCTAAATAGAAATGAGTCTAACTTTCGCTTTGATACACAGATGAGACCAAGCGTCACTACAAGAAGACTGCCTCCTCCGACACAGTGCTCCACGGCCTCAAGAAGTACACAAACTACACGATGCAAGTGCTGGCGACCACCGCTGGCGGCGATGGTGTGCGCAGCACCCCCATACACTGCCAGACAGAACCCGATGGTGAGTTAATTTCTACCAAAGCTATGATCATTCACTATAATGGTTGCTTTCTTCTATGACGCCCGCAGTACCCGAAGCACCCACCGATGTCAAAGCACTGGTCATGGGCAATGCCGCCATACTGGTCTCATGGCGACCACCAGCACAACCCAATGGCATCATCACACAATACACTGTCTACTCGAAAGCCGAAGGTGCCGAAACTGAGACAAAAACGCAAAAGGTGCCACACTACCAGATGAGCTACGAGGCTACCGAATTGGAGAAGAACAAACCATACGAGTTCTGGGTCACCGCCAGCACCAACATCGGCGAAGGACAGCAGTCGAAGAGCATTGTCGCCATGCCCAGTGATCAAGTGCCCGCCAAGATTGCCTCATTCGATGACACATTCACAGCCACCTTCAAGGAAGACGCCAAGATGCCTTGTTTGGCTGTGGGCGCGCCACAACCGGAGATCACCTGGAAGATCAAGGGCGTCGAATTCACTGCCAACGAACGTATGCGTCTACTGCCCGATGGCTCGCTGCTGATTAAATCGGTCAGTCGTCAGGATGCCGGCGACTACACTTGCCATGCGGAGAACTCCATTGCTAAGGACTCGATTACACACAAACTGATCGTGCTGGCGCCTCCTCAATCGCCACAGGTCACACTGTCGGCTACAACTACGGATGCTTTGACTGTGAAGGTGAAGCCACATGAGGGCGATTCGGCACCACTGCACGGTTATACGCTGCACTACAAACCCGGTAAGCTTCATTCAAAATGAACTGCCTCACTTACTTATGGAATGTTTTCGACAGAATTCGGAGAATGGGAAACGGCTGAGGTCTCGGTTGACTCACAGAAACATGTAATCGAGAATCTGCTCTGCGGCTCACGCTATCAGGTCTATGCAACTGGTTTCAATAAGTGAGTCAGAAATATGCGAATATATTTTATAAGAAAGAATACTAGTTGCGATTTTTATGCACAGCATTGGCGCTGGAGAAGCATCAGATATATTGAATACACGCACCAAAGGACAGAAGCCCAAACTGCCCGAGAAGCCACGCTTCATTGAGGTTTCCTCGAACTCGGTGTCGCTGCACTTCAAGGCCTGGAAGGATGGCGGCTGCCCCATGTCACACTTTGTCGTTGAGAGCAAGAAGCGGTAGGCAGCAAAGATTAACAAACAAAAAAAAAATGAAGCATACATCATATAAATTAATTAATTTATCTACTATTTCCCCAGTGATCAAATTGAATGGAATCAAATTTCGAACAACGTCAAGCCCGACAATAACTATGTGGTCTTGGATCTGGAACCCGCGACTTGGTACAATCTACGCATCACGGCACACAACTCAGCCGGCTTCACAGTCGCTGAATACGACTTTGCCACACTGACCGTGACCGGAGGTATTTATGCTCTGTTTTCCAATTGATTAACTGTACATATTAGTGGGCGTGGCGTGGCGCATGCCAAGCTGGGACTTTGCGTAGCAGTTTTCCATGTGCCACGCTGCGTCGCTAGATCGCATTGCTTTTGTACATAGAAACTACGTAAGAAGTCGTTGGTGTTTAGGTCTATGGCTGTATGTGTGCACGCATAGAGTCAGGCCTACATGCCACCCACGTATACAAATAACAAAAAGAAAAAAGAAAAATGAAAATCTAATTACGAATTGTGCTAATTTTTTTCTTTTTAAACCACAATTGCTGCTTTGTATTAAATTCGTGTAATTAAACAAAAATATTTAATTAATAATTTTAATTTCATTATTGTTTAATGCTTCTTCTGCATATATACATTTTTTTGTTTTTATATAACTGCACATAATTATGCAAACGTTATGAGTTTCCTTTTGAAAGCTTGTTCAAATTATTTCTTTTGCTTAGAAGCCTAAAAAGTTTTTAAGTCTGTATTATTTTTCTTCATTTGTGTCGAATGGAAAAAAGGTCATTAAAATAAGTGCAACAAAAAAACAAAAAAAAAAAAAATACTGCTAAATACTAGAAATAATTTTATTGCGTAAATGCAATTTGTTTTTTTACGTTCTTAACTCCCCCCACGTACCAAAAACCAAAATGAATAAAAAAAAAAGAGTTATGTAGCCACACACCAAGTGCACAATGCACGTGCGTGCAATTAAAACAATTTGCGTAGTGAAATCATTTCTTAATTATTTTCTTGAATTTTTGTATTTTACATTTATTATTTGAACTTAGCGTTTCTTGCATCTTTTATCATTTCTGAACCGAGCATACCCATTATACATAAGTTTCACCCCGACGATGTGCTATGAATGAGCAAGTAAAGTGCATACAAAAATGTACTCAATTCATTTTATTGCTGAATATTGTTTACGTATATAATAAATGTCGTTTTAGTGTAAACACCTTAGCCATGCAAATTTGAAATCTTGTAAATATAATATAGAAACCCCCCCACAAATGCCAATTAGCACCTCGCATATGTGCATTCCAGAACTTAAACTAAGCCACGATTTCGTATACTCAAAAAAGGTTCTACGCTTCGGAACTGAACGCGCAACTTCTCCAACTCTTTCTCTGGAGGAACTCACATCCGCCGTCGTATGCGAACGGTTATATTTTAATGGATTTGAGCAACTTTCATTGGCTTGAGGCATACATAAGCATTACGTTGCTTATGTTATTTGTCATAAGTTCTGCTTCTTACGACAACATGCCTGCAGAATTCGTGCACTTAAACCGTATTCAAATATATAGTATTGTTTAAGTTGCTGCTGCATGTTGTTATAAAACGATTTTTTGCTGTGTATAAATTTTTATGAAAAAATCGTATTCACAAGCAATTTAAAATAAATTCAGTGTATTTAACACTACTCCTGAGGAGCTCTTGATCGCCTGCACAACGCATGCTTTGCAGTTCTTACACATATATATAATAGGTATACTCGGTTCGAGACCAACATCAAACGAACATCAAGTAATCATGGTACTTATTTTGATTCACATTTAATTTACGCATTTTATTATTTCTTTAAACGTAATTACGTGAGTTCTTATGTTGTTTATTATTAAATGAAGAAAATTACCATAATTTCCACGACAACTGTAACCACAATTACAATGCATTGCAAAAAATAAAAAATTACAACAATTAGAGCATTTATATTGTACCTGCGACAACCAAAGATACTCCTACCTCGCTCACTCATCTAATCGAGATACATACTACAGTCAGCGCAGTTGAAAAACATTTAAAACAAAAAATACGAAAAAAAAAAATAGAGGAGCAATTAAAATAATTGTAACAGAATAATAAAAATAAAATGAAATTGTATTAGTTTATTTCGTTAATCATTACTCTCATTACTCGATATCATTTATTTCGATTACATATGCTTTCCTATTATATTATACTTACTTATAAAACTTAGTTCAGTTTCGTATATGAGTTCGAAATTTATAGTTTGAGTTGAATATTATACCAAGTTATGCCTTCTTAATGAACTTTTAAGGAATGTTGTTCAAGTTTTGCGAGTTAAATAATAATTAATCAATAAAACAAATTCAATAATTTAATTAATTAACATAAACTGTTTGCTTAAATGCATTTAGTGTTGATTAACGATAAAAGTTTTCAAATAGTTTAAAATTAGTTATAAGAACTCATTTAAACAACAGCTACAAAAACAAATTGCATTTGAACGTATATAAAATTATTTTATCTTAACTTTTTACTACAAATAAACAAACCTAAATATCAGCATATAGAGCAAACATAGTCCATTTGGCAAAGGTTTTACTGTGTACGATTGTATTGCGAAGTTGTTGCCATTCTTATGTAAGACAACTTCGCATATCTTTCGCACATGACCAAATTGACTTTGGCTAATTGAATAGTCAGAAAACATTTGTAAATTAAACATTCACTACAAAAAAATTCTTAACTACTTTTGCTTAAAAATAAATTTCGAATACTTTATAAACTCTTTACCATCTTTTCGAAGTTAATTAATATTCATATGCTTAGTTTGTTTCCTTTTTTTCGAAAATCTATATATTGTTGTTTCGAAAATTGTTTGTTTACTGTTTCTTTCAAATGTTTCGAGCGCTAAGTTCTACTAAGTAATTTATCGACGTCATTTTTTCTTTGTGTATTTGTATATGTACGTTGCATTAAAAAAACCAATAAACTCAAATTGAAATCAATCGAAATGAAGGTACAAAGGTAATGTTCAAAAGTGATGAAAACGAAAGGAAATGAAACAAAACGAAACGAAATAAACCGATGTGCAAACTGTCAGATGACTGTTTTGTACGACTGTACGACTTACATGCATAATTTTCTTTCCCAACAAAATCTTTGGTTGTTTGCAGGCACAATCGCACCCTCGCGTGATTTACCCGAATTAACCGCCGAGGATACAATTCGGATCATACTTTCGAACTTAAATTTAGTTGTGCCCGTGGTCGCGGCTCTGCTCGTAATAATCATAGCGATAATTGTTATTTGTATTCTACGTAGCAAAGGCAATCATCACAAAGGTATCTACAATTGTATAATATTAACCAATTGTCTTTCTCTCTCTCTTTCTTTTCGGTTCTGTTATGTTTGTGTGTCACTCACTTTCTCTCTCAAACTCACATACATACGCACACACATACCTACTATTGTACTATCCTACAACACAACGATGACGACTTTAACGTCGGCAACAACAACATATATGATTTCTTATGTTGTTCATTTATGATTTTCATCAAACGAAAAATAACCCAAACAAAAAAAAAAAAAAAAACCCATATGCATCTAAAAATTATGTTCATGTTAATTTGGTGTGTAAAATCGACAACGTACATGCGCCATGTGCATGCGCGTTCATGTTTACGAAACTATCTACATACATACATATATGCATGCTATATCAATAAACTATCCACATTATGAAATCGCGTTGTTGGGTTTGTAACGGACCAGGCACAATCGCGCCACTCGACGATGGCCACAGCAATGGTAATCTGCACACGCGCATACGCTTGCCCGCCTGGATGCCCGATTGGCTCGATCTGAACTTCATGGTGCCGCTGATCGCCACCGTCGTCGTGGTTGCCGTGGGCATTTGTGTGGTCTGCGTGGCGCTCACCAGACGACGTGCGGATGATTTGCGCGGCGGACAGAAGGATGTCTATTGTAGGTTCAGCGGATCACCGTGTTTACGTGACGCGCCTATTATTGAGATGAAATTTCTTAAATTTTTTTTTCCTTTTATTTTTTTTTTTTTTTTGCCTCAAATACTTTATTTTAAGCATATTTTATTTCTGTTTTGCAAATTCGATTTCGATTGCAAAATCAATCGAAAGTACGGTATGGAGCGTTCACGCTTCAGCCAGGCTTTTGTTTGATATGCTTGGCATATGTCATAATAATACAATTAAATTCGAAAAGTACCTGAAGCACCCTAAGACCTGCTTCTCTAATTGAAAATCACGCGTCGTCACTCAACAAGTCGGTAAATGTTTAGTCTGTAGCTTATGTGTTAACTGTTCTAAATGTTGTATATACATACATAAAAGCATGCAATTAACATATCTTACTATATTATCTATATTAAAAAAAAAAAAGAAAAAAACAATGTCTATTTGACATTTACATTTTAAACTACAACTTGAGTCGAACTCTAACAACAGCACACCAACATTTCAATACATAAGACACAAACAAAAATTTACCAACAAAACAAATGCTCTAAGCTCCTATTATACATATATACATATATATTTAATTATACACTAGCTGTATATACATACATATATATGCATTTAATGTGTTAAATAACTTATTCCATAAATGTGTTTTCTAGATTTCTAAAAGTCATCTCATTAAATAATTGGCAAACAACTTATTTTGCGATACTAAATAATCAATTTAGCTGCATAATTATTGCGCATTTCGACTTTAAAATTGCCAGACCTTTCGGATGGGGATATCAATTATGCATACTTATGGAAGATAAAAAATATTACGATTATACCTATTTGACAGACTGTTTTGGGAATAGCTATATCCAAGTATGTGGAATTGAAGGCCAAGCCAAAGACGCCGTATATCTGATTAGTCTGTTAAATAAAAAGTCTAAATCGAATTTTATGCTTTTCTATAATAATAATCAATGTTGTAAAAAGATCATTAAAACTAAAACGTTCCAAATTAGTTGTTGTCTATAAACCAATTAAATAAGAAGAAAAAAAAAGAATCCTTAAAATAATCGAATAGCTTAAATCTGTGTAAATACGTTTTTATATGATTTCGAATATAAACCTTAGACAGCACAACTTTTGTGCGGAATCGTTTAATTTAGTTTTTGTTCACAAACAACTCTCACGCTCTTTGTTCACTTTCCCACTCTCTGACAGTTTTTCATTTCGTTTAAATACTTTAAAAACCATATAAAGAAAACAACTAAGATGCTTTTTGAAAATCGCAAAGAAGTAAATGCAAACGAATTGTAACTCATCGCTCATGCCATCATTGAATCATGAAATTTTTAACTAAAACTAATTTAATCCATTAACTAATTAATTAATTAACGTGTTTAACTAAAGTTGGTACATTTTTCTTATATGTAATCTTTGAGAGTTCTCTACACTAGTGTGTTGAAATGTCGCACCAAGCTAAAAACTTTCGATTCAAATTTGTGAGTGACGCTTTTGAAATTTTGCACAAAACGGGAATTGCTGTTAATGAATGCCGGCAATACCTTCTTGCACCATTTTAAGTAAACGCTAAAGTAAACGCGCGCAGTTAATAATTTATTAAAAAAAAAAATAAAATAAATAAAAGTCAAATGAAAACAAGAAAAACAGAAGTAAAGTACCTTAGCCACGTAGGCAGTTAGGCAAGTAAGCTTGGCTCGCTCGAGCTGCTGTGCTGACACTGCTGTAAGTGGCTTTTGCTGGCGAAGCCAAAATTAATGGAAAAGCATCTTCAGTGTTTCAACTATTCAGTTTGGGATATCATATATTAATTCTAGACGATGTAGTTTACAATCAGACAATGGGACCCGGCGCCACACTTGACAAGCGCCGACCGGATCTGCGCGATGAGCTGGGCTACATTGCGCCACCGAACCGCAAGTTGCCACCTGTGCCAGGGTCCAACTACAATACCTGCGACCGGATTAAGCGAGGTACAGTCATAAGTAAGCATCTAAATTATCCAATGCAACATTTATTAATACGTCTCTGTGCCCTTTTTCTTTCTTTTGCCACAATTCAATTCGAGTTTTGTTGCGCTTGACATGCGTTTCTGTGCTTAAGCAAGAAAGAAATTTAAAAATCAGACACACACACACTCACTAAAGCAGGACCATGCTTGGTCCCAACTCCTATGAGAGATAAACAAAACACGCAGCTAAGCTTTGCTCACTTTTAAGTAACTGTAAACAGTCTAGGGCAGCCTTAACACGTCTGCCTTCTTGCCTTGTGACCAAAATTATTATGCTTCTTGCTCACATTTACTACAATTTCGAAACAGACAAGGGCAAGAAGCAGACACAAGCACGTGAAGCTGCCTAATATTGATTTTGCATTTATTTTCTTTAGAATTTGCTTCTCGAAGTTGTCCCCTCCCATTCCCGGCATGCAATTGAATATTATTAAATGTTGTGGTAAATTTAGATACTTCTTATCTTTTTGTTTTTTTTTTTTAAGCTAAAGAGTTTTCAAAGCTTATTTAGTAATTTTACTTTGCGCTTTAGTTAAATTTGAAATTTTTCTTTTTCCGCTTCCCAACACATCCGTACAACCTCAACGTTCTTTCATTTTTATTTGGTGTTGCTCAAACTTGTGTAAAAATTTATATGCATATAAAAAATAAAAAAAAAAACCACACACACATACATAACCGAAATACAACAGCGCGTGGTGGCATGCGCTCAAATCACTCAACTTGGGATCCGAGACGCCCGAACTTGTACGAAGAACTGAAACCGCCCCCGGTGCCACTGCATGCCACACAAAACTATTATGGCCATGCCCACGGCAATGTTGAGTGTCATTACAGACATCCAGGTAGGAAATTATTTTCTTTTTTTTTCCTTTATTTTTGTGTTTTCAGATTTTTTGCCTACCTTACTTTTACCTACACCTCCGTATTACCTAAGTAATTTATCAGCATTTGATTTAGTATCCTTTGTAAATTTTCTTTAACTTAACTAATTTGTATCTTAGTTTTCTAACAATTTGCTCAAGAACCGCGCTAACAATTAACTGTAAGTAACTGGAGGCGTTTCGTGGGGGTTGGCGGGTTGTGAAACGAAGCTCTTATTATATATATTATTATATTATTGCACGTAATAACCAATTAAAATTGGTTGGCATCAACTAAAACTTGTACAAAGCTGTTATTCTATCAATAAGACTTATTTGCTAATAAATTTTTTTTTTTAATTTCTCACACCCAACTCATTTGTGACGGCTACTTCAGGCATGGAAGATGAGATCTGTCCCTATGCCACTTTCCACTTGCTCGGCTTCCGCGAAGAAATGGATCCCACTAAGGCCATGAACTTCCAGACTTTCCCGCATCAGAATGGACACGCCCCCGTTCCCGGACACGCTGGCACCATGGGCCCACCCGGACATCCAGGCCATGTGCACTCACGCTCCGGCTCGCAGTCGATGCCACGCGCCAATCGCTATCAACGCAAGAACAGCCAGGGCGGTCAATCCTCGATTTACACACCAGCACCCGAATACGATGATCCTGCTAACTGCGCTGAGGAAGATCAATATGTAAATATCTCATAGGCTCTGGTCTGAATTCCTCTCATGATTTGCCATCTGCAGCGTCGCTACACACGCGTCAATTCGCAAGGCGGCAGCCTATACTCCGGCCCCGGTCCCGAATACGACGATCCTGCCAACTGCGCACCTGAAGAGGATCAGTATGGTTCACAATACGGTGGTCCCTATGGTCAGCCCTACGATCATTATGGCTCACGTGGATCAATGGGACGTCGCAGTGTTGGTAAGTGCGAACTTCAAAGGTTTCTCTGATATTGGCTTTCCTTATTCATGTAATTTGCTTTCGCTGCTTGCCTGCAGGTTCTGCACGCAATCCAGGCAATAGCTCACCTGAGCCACCACCACCACCGCCACGCAATCACGACATGAGCAATTCATCCTTCAACGACTCTAAGGAGAGCAACGAGATCTCAGAGGCTGAATGCGATCGCGATCATGGACCTCGTGGCAATTATGGCGGTAAGTAGACATTTTCAAGAACACATCGAATTATGTTTTACTTTTATAAAAAAAAAATTTTTTTAAATATTAAAAACTGTTAAAAACCAAATTCGAAATTTGCCATTTTTAACACAAAACAAAATTTTTTCGTACCTTTTTTTGTACAAAACAAAATGAAAAAAAATTAACAGAAGACTCGAATGAGGGTGAGTGATGTCTATTTGAAGAATTTGAAATTTTTCAATGATTTGTTCATGTCGCACTTCAAAACTACGCCATATTCAAATCAAAGCACCATCAACCAAAAAACTCGAGAAGAAATCATTCATAAAAATTCTCTTCCTTGAAACGTTATCATCGCATTCACTCAGTCGCTCATAATCCTCATAATTCATTCACTTTTCAACTCAAATCCAAGCGATAAACAAAAATTTTCAGTTCAGTTATTTTTGTACGAAAAAAAAAAAAAAATGAAACAGAATTAAATGAAAACGAAAAATTCATACTGTGTTTTGCTAATTTTATTTTTACTCACATAACTTTTGTGTTACAAAATTTTATTTACTTTTGTGTAATGGTTTGTTCACTTCGGTTTATCAGGGGGCAAGGGGTCACACTTGCTAGTGGTCATTGAAAAGCTAATGGCCTGAAATTGTGTTGGGTTGCACAATTTCCTTGAATTTATTCTTATTTTAAGTTTATTTTCTTTTATTTTTTATGCACATCTTCATATCACAAACACATTGCACAAATTTCCATTTCATTGGCACAATTTTCATTTAATGCAAAACATTTTTCACGTTTCCTTTGCTGCACATTGTGTTTTTTTATGTTATGTGACTAAACCAATGGAATACTTTATTTATTTTAATTATTTAATTTATTTAAGTCATGTCAATTCATATGTGTTAAATTAGTGTAGTTCATAACTGTTTTCATATTCATTACGAAAATAATTGCATGTGTTTTTTATTATTTATGAGTTAGTCAACATATTTTAGCATACAAATTTTTTATTATTTAAAATATTAACTAGTTTTGCAGTCGTCCCAGCGTATAAAAATATATTCTTATAAATATAAAGCAAAGGCAAAATAATTTAAACAAAATCAGAGAAGAAAGCTGTAAAGGTTTTCCGAATTCCAAGCTTAGATTAAGGATAGAATGCAGCAAAAAAAATGTAGAGAACTATGAATAAATACCTCTATAGCGTAGAATTGGAAAACAAAATTCAAATATTTCTAATACACTATGTTATAAAAATCAATGAATTTCATCAAGGATAACAGGCCTAAAATACTTAATTCCGTAAAATAAATATATTTCACCAGTTTTCATATTCTCATGTGTGTTTGAAATATTTTATCCCTATTAAGAGAAGTATTATGTTTAAATGTACCACTGTAAAATAGTTGAGGTTAATTGTCACATGTTTATGATTTTTGTTTATAATTTTAATTTTATGTTTTCTTTTTTTATATTTTTATGACTATACAAAAATCACTTTACTACTACTAAAACCTGATACTTTCGGGCGTATATGTCTGGGCTTTAAACAAAAAAAAAAAAAAAAAATCGTAAAATATTATTACAAAAAAAACCAAAACTGTTACACAGCTGTGAAACGATCCCCACTTCAGAAGGATCAACGCACAACCGAAGAAATGCGTAAATTAATCGAAAGGTAAAGTATCTTTAACCACAAAAAAAAAACAACTAATTAAAAAAAAAAAAATTAAAAAAAAAACATGAAATAAGTTACTTTAAAAATTAGCAACTATTAAATGAACCATGCAAACTAATTACAATTAATATGCAAACTCCTTTTTGTGTTGTCTTTATTAATTATATTCACGGTATAACTTTTGCACTTAGTTTGCATAGTTTTGTCCAATGTATACACTAAATATATAGAAAACTAAAAACAGTTAATAAATGATTAATAATAATAATATAAATTTTGTTACTAAACTTCTCAACACTTCTCAAAACCTTCGCTACTTAACGATTTCAATAATCCTCAGTCGCAGACAGTTGTAAGTCTAAACAAAAACCGTTTGCCTTTGTGTCTAATACCAATAACCCTGCATGTCCTCACTGTTGTCCTTTGCTTAACACGGTTTCTCAAATACTTAATGGCCTAGCATGTCTTAAACTTTATTTTATTCTTTTTATTTTTTTTTGTAACTTGGGCTTGTGTTTCGTTTGCGTTTAATTATTTTTATTTCTGTGCAATATTACTTTTGATTTATTTACTTAAAGCAAATCACAGTTGGATGTTTTTATAAAAAAAAAATAAACAAACTATTTTCTAATTTTACCATTTGTTAATGAAAATAATAAAAAATTATCAAATCTTATACATAATACATGCATATACCTATATAAAAATATTTTAAAAATTATTAAACTTGCCGTTACAGCTTCAAGCTTGCAAAGAAACACAACATAAATAATAAATAAATATTAACAAATTCGACTTAAGTTGATTTTTTGCAAGCGCAAATGTGAATTTTGTTTTATTTTTAAAATTTTATAAGAAATAACAATGCATTAATATGAAAAGCGCATTGAAAATATATCCATGTTTTAAAGTCTAACTTCAAAAGAACGGAGTCAATCGTTTGAGTTATCAATTTTCAAAATTCTCTTTCCTAGACAATGTCTATAAAATTAACTACTATTTTATTTAAAAATTTCGAAACGCTAAATGATATCAAATTGCTTCAGCCAATATTTACTTTCGAAGCAAGGATGCTTAGAGTACACATACATATATTCAATTGTTAATATTTTCACGCTTGCCGCATACCTTTATAAAACAAAAATTAATTAATTAAAAATTATATAGACAACAAAAACACTTTCAGCGCTTTCGGTTGCAGCTTCAACACCCGACTCAGTGAATTTAATTTGTTGCCTTAACCAGTTTATATTTTAAATTTATTTTAAAATAGTAATTAAAATGAAGAAGAGATGTAGATCATTCTAATGTATATTGTCTTTTGTAACAGAAACGAAGCCGGCGCAAAACAACTCCAACAACAAAATGGCGCAGGATTCACAGCCTACGATACTATGGCAGTGTAATTTGTAAGCTGGGCAAGGCAAAGCACAACCCCAAAACGCGCAACGCCCAACTAAGTGAGTTTTTGGCAACTTTTCGGAAATGGCACAACGCGTATAAGAGATGGCTAAGTCAAGTGACATGATATGATATGATATCATATGATATAAGAAAATAAACAACAGTGAGAAGAAGATGAAGTAGGAGAAGAGGAAATGTGTTGCGTGCGTAAGAGTTGAATACAATTAAAGCAAAAAAGCAAAAAGATAATTTAAAAATGAAAATAAATATATACACACATTTTTAATATTAATGTGAAGTTATAAGTATATAAATTAATACGCATACTAAATATTAACTACGAGTATATATATATAAAAATTATATAAATATTAAATATTAAAAAAAAAAAATACACAATTAAATGAACTTTCGTAAGTTTAAGTGCGTCGAAGTGCAGAAGGCAAAGGTCGGAGACGCAGAGTCGCCACATGTTTGGCAAAGCGAAACTAAAACTTTTTAAAAAATTAAATTTTGCATTTATATATAAGAAACGAAATTCAGAAACAAACAGAGTAACAGCAACAGAAAAGCAAAACCAATTTACAAGTAAATTTACCATTTAAGTTTTAAATTTTTAAGTCAAGTCAAACAAAATAATAATGTAATACCAAAATATCAAAGGAAAGAAAATGCTAAAAGTGAACTGAAATGATTTTCGTGTGTGTATGCAAATAAGTTGTCGAAGGCAGGACATTTTCACGCGACATTATTTTATTTTAATATTTAATTTTTGCCATTTATGCCAAAAGCAAACAATTTATTATTTAAACTTATGTATGCGTATATGAGAAATGATTTCGTAGGCTTAAGTGCAGTCATAAAATTAAAATTCGATTTTTGTGTCCTATTAATTTTAAAATTCAAATATCCTTTAATCGTAATTACGTTATTCGTTGACTTGTGGTGATATTAGTTTTTTTGTGTGAAGTCAATTTTATTATTTATTATAACTGAGTAATTGCCGCCGCTGTTTTTTATTACATAGTCTAAAGCGCTTCCATATGATTTGATTAAAATGTACACTGTAAAAAATTAGCAACGATACGAAAACTTCTGCTAAGCAAAAGCAAATTAAAAGCACAAATAGTCGTTAATACCCCAAATCTATCCCGAGCCCCTCGTTCAAGCAAAAGTAGACGATCCTTTTTGTTCGTGGCATCATCACTTGTGAAACTTGTATTATACAAAAACAAAATGTGTGTTTCTATTGTTTCAACGAACAAGTCTATAAACGTAATTAATTATATATTTATAACAATTTTATTTTAAACTTTTGTGAACAAACTCAAAACTTTTGCGTTTGTGTTTGCGTTTTAGCTTTAAAAATTATACGAACACTTATTTGTTTCATTTTTTAATAATTATTTAAGTGCGTTTTTTTCAGTGCTTTGCATTTGCTTAAGTAGCAAACGAATTTGTGTTAAGAACAATGCTTTATTTGCTAAATATAAGTTTTTTCATATAATTTTCAGCATTTGTGTTTTACTTATTTATTAAACTTCTTTTTTTTTAGTTATGGCAATGTTTTAGATACTTTTCAAAAATACAAAGACTGAATCATGCAAATTTTAGACACAGAAACAAAACACATTTTTGCTCAAAAGTAGAAATAGCAAAATTTGAAGTATCTAAAATGTTGCAAGGCGCCGTTTTTTCTTTTTATTTTTTCATTTTTTTTGTAATTTGAAATTTTTTGTGCTATTGTTATATTTTGCAACTTTATTTTTTATATTTCGTAAGCGTCGCACTTGAAAATTAAAACAAAAATTTGCACACGACTAGGAATTTTCAGCTGATACGCGTGACTAAGCAAATAATTAAATTTTTTTACTTTACAATAACAATTTTTACACTACGCAACAATACAACAAAAAATAAACACGTATGTACATTAAAAAGCAAATTTTTTATTGTAAACTTAAATTTAAAAAAAAGCATGTGAAACCTTTTGATGTGTAAACGTAAGTTGAAAATTATTACAATATATTAAAAAATTAACAAAAAAAAAAAAGAAAAAAAAAAAAAAACAAAATCTATTATCCACCTATTGATGTCTAGCATTTAAATCTTTTGAATTTTATGTTTTGTGTTTTTTTCAACTACGCTTCTATGGCATTCAATTTTTTGTCACATACATTTTTTAGTATATTTACATTATTAAAAAAAGCGCAAACCGTCTGCCGTGAGTGCTGTCATGTCAGGCCTTGGAGCCTTGACAGCATTCCGCTATTTCACTTCATTGCATTCTTTTTTTTTTTTTTTTTTGTTGATTTTTTGAAAACTTTATTAAATGACATACCTAGTTTAAGGATACCAATTTTACATACATTTACGTAGTGTTGTGCAGCAAATATCGCTTAAACATAAAAACAATTTTTCAACAATTAATACAAATGATGAATATTACAAATATTAACTAGCATTTAGTGTTTAAATCGAACTAACGAACCGAAAAATGGCGTTTCTACAAAAAGCATATTACAAATTTTTGAAATAGTTGCAAAAAAGTTAATTAACCAAAAAAAAAAAAAAAAAATAAAGAAACGAAAACGTTGGATTTCAAAATTGAAACGAAATTTTACAAATATTAAACAATTATTAAATAACAAATTTTCGAAAATATTAGAAATCAAAATCAAAAAAATATTACAAATTAGCAATGAGCAATTTACGATTTTTTCAAATTAAACATTTAAATGAGAAAAACAAGGAGAAAGTTAATTTATAAAATAAAAAACAAAATGAATGCGGCAATTTTAAGCTAAAAAAAAAAAGAAAAGTCAAATAATTATAACAAAATAATCATAACTCATTAACATTCATACGTACATACAGTCATATATTTAGAAGATTGCTTCTTACTAAAAATGCTTTTTGTGTTTATGCTGTGTGCAAACTAAGTAATTGCTGCTAAATATTTATTTGTATTCAAATAACTATGCGTACATTATTAATAACTAACACTAAGTGAACGAAAGAAATCAAAATTATGCTACCATTAATCTACATTTACATACATTTACATTAACATTATCCTACATTAACTACAACAACAACAATAATAACTCATACGTTAAACTTAGACGTTAAAAAACGAATGCACACGAATCGGATTCAACTTGATCGCACATCGACAGCAGCACCAAGCATGTCAAAGCATTTTCCAAAGGCCAAAAACACGTCGAGAACATTTTAAAAACGCGTACACGCATATTTACTATTTATAATCAGTCCCTAGCAACATTATACGAACCTATTTAACGTATTTTCGGCAGGCAGGTTATATACTTACATAAACATACGTGCATATATTACTAATTAAAAAATATCTATTATTAAATGTATTGATTGAATTGAAGCAAAAATTTAAAAGAAACAAAACAAAAACAAAGAATTAAAAGCGTAAAGCGCGCATAAACAAATAATTATAAAAACAAATAAAAAAAAAAAAATAATACAAAAAATAAAAAAAAAAAAAAAAACAAAAATATTGAAAGACATGGCAATATGTATAACATTTAGATAACACATTCTATGAGAAATTCAACAAATTGCATACTCGTAAATAATGTGAAATGAACATCCAAAGTGAAACTCATGTGAAACGCGCAAAATCGCCAATAAATACATGTTGAATCAATAAAAAAAAAAAACAAAAACAAAACAAACCGCTTTTCATTTGGGGATGGCAAGGGAGCCAGTATGGTTCGGCGACCAAAACATGGTAAAGGGTATATTAAACTTTATATATTTAACAGGCATAAAGAGACGTGGCAGATTCCATAAAGTATATACATTCTTGATCAGCATCGAAAGGTGAGTCGATCTAGTCATGTCCGTCTGTCTGTATGAATAAACGGATCTGGGAAATGGTTGGAGCAACTACCACCAAAATAGGCACGAAGACTCTCCTAATCCATTGGCATAACGAGTTTATTTTGCTTCTTCGATATTCAACTAATAACTTATAGATTCCATAGGAACGATGAGACAAAAAACCACATTTATTAATAAAAACCCTTTTGTTTTTCAAGATATCGATACTAACTTTCGGTTTTAATAGTTTTAGGTAATGACCAATCATGATACTCAATATTATGTTTATCGGTATACTATATTGTAAAACTGCCATAGGAACGATCGGCCGAAAAATTACTTTAATTAAGAACGTGGCTCAAGTGGAAATGTACATAAGTACATACTAAGCCATCTAAAGTAACTGATATTTTTAAAACAAATTTTTTTATGTAAAAAAATGCCAATTTTTTTTAAATAAATAAATTTTGGAGTTAATACATGCATGTGCATATATTGTACATTCATTGATTTGTTCGAGTCTTCATTTATAACGAATATCGGTTATAACGAACCATTTTTCGAGGTCCCTTGAAGTTCGTTATAAGCAAAAAGTACTGTATTATGGTGTTAATTATTAATAATATTACTTCCTATTTCTATTAAATATCTTGTTTTTATATTGACTTTAGAATTAACATTATATTTTTATTTGTATTAGTTATTCAGTGTTTTTTTTTGTTTTTTTTTTTGCAAAGCATAGCCGGTCTTTGAGTCAGATTTTATGGCTTATTTCTACTGTCTGCGAAATTTTAGAGTGTGTTAGTCGAACATAAAAAGAATGCGAAAAGAAACCTGAATCAAAACAGTGCCAATGTTCGCAAAAGTCACATAATATACTGTTAAAACATCACCAAGCACACTCAATATTCGAACTGCTCAATCACGATCAACGATCAGTTCATCTTGATTAGTGCTGAGCAGAAGAAGCTTTTACAATATGCAGCCTGTAAGAGTAAATATTTTTCGTAGAGAATGTCATATAACATACCATACTTTACTGTATTAAACTTTATTACACAATATCATTTAGATATTCCTATTGACGCTCTCTGTTTGTCTGCTGGCTGTAGGCTATGCCAAAGAGCCCGAGCATGCTGGTCCCCTGCTGAGCGTGTTGGTGCCCAACATAGAGCAGGAGCATTTCCAACTGCATTCCGAAGATGATAAATATGAGTTGCGGTGAGTGTGGAGTACATTACACTTTAAACATGGCTTATCCTTTGCAATCGCTCGTGCTAGCATTGAACTAAATGATGGCAGCATTCGCGAAGAAACTGTGCAGCTAACTCATGATAATGCGAATAAGGCCGTGCTAACCGTGCTGGGCACCATCGACAACGTCTATACTAATGGGAAATACCATAGCATCTATAAAGCGGGAAAGCACGGCTATTATGAAAGCTATATTTACACCTTCAAAACACCTAAAACATTCATAATAGGGACGGCAGGTGTCGTATCACATGCCACCCCATTGCCACCCAGACCCACTCCCCACCCAGAATTCCTACCTCCCGCTGCTACACCAGTTCCTATAGGTATACCGTGCCTTAAATCTTGCGTTGGATGAGAGGATTTCTTGATTTCGCGTATACTTAAGCAACTGACATACCTAGTTAACGATTTTTTCAAATTAAACATTTTAATGAGAAGAACAAAGAGAGAATTAATTTATAAAGTAAGCAAAATGAACACGGCAATTTTAAGCTAAAAAAAAAAAGAAGTCAAATTATGATGACAAAATAACTATAATTGAGTATCTCAAAAGGAACTAACTAAAAAATACAAAATCCTGTGGTACTGTTGATTGCAAGGATCGCATAAATGCAAAAATTTTTCTACATTTTCGAGTGTGCACGTATGCATTATGAACTTTATATCGAATACACGTTTTATGCATATTTTAGCATAATTAGTAATAAATTTTAAATAATTATAGCATAATATAATAGATTTATTTTGCAAATTCACACTTTCACCTTTTCATACCAGGCACTCATCAAATCCAGGAAGCATTAGAAAATTCATACTTCATACTAAAAATGCTTTTTGTGTTTATGCTGTGTGCAAACTAAGTAATTGCTGCTAAATATTTATTTGTATTTTAATAATAATGTGTACATTATTCATAACTAACACTAAGTGAACCTACATTTATAGAGAAATTCAACAAATTACATACTCGTAAGTAACGTGAAATGAACTCATGAGAAGCGCAAAAAATCGCCAATTAATACATGTTGTATCAATAAAAGAAAAAAGAAAAAAAAAACGAGCCGCTTTTCATTTCGGGATAGCAAGGGAGCCCGAATGGTTCGGCGACTAAAAAATGTTGAAGGGCATATTACAATTGTCCAAATGCATTTAACAGGCAGAAAGAGGTTATCCCTTCAAAGTATATATATTCTCGATGTCCGGCTGTCTGTCTTACTATTTTTTTAGATTTTAAACTAGGCACAGGGTATTCTATAGTCGGGTGTGCCCGTCAACAAGTCATTATACTAAATATGTTTTATACTAAAATAACTTGTCTACACATTTATTTAAATTTTTATGTAAAATTTTAATATTTAACACATGGTTTTTATATGCGAACTAGCTGGACACGAATTATTATGATTATTAAGAACGTGAATAGCAACCGATTGACTGCAAACTAAGTTAAAATTTCAAAGCCATCAACTGCAATTAATCGCGCTGACGCACTCTGGCTGTCTAATTATAAATACGAGTACACGTTCATACACGCAACCGAACGGACATACACTATATTTTTTTCATATTTAAGTGGCAAGCGTCTTATGGATCTCACGGGATGAGAGAATTTCTTTCCAACACACACAACATAAGCGAATAACTTAGATTTAAGAGACATTATTTTTTATTTATAAGATCTAGACAGATGTTTGGTTAAACTTTCTAGTTGTTAACGTTGCTTTCTACTATCTAACAATTTTTTTTTTACAATTATTATTGCTTTATAGAAAAATAAATATCATTTTAGTTACAAATAATTCTTGTTATTTTTATTAAATTAATATTATTATACATATTAATTATTATTAATATATCTTCTTCTTTTTGTTGAATATCCTGTTTTTATATTTACTTTATAATTAACATTATAATTTCATTTGTAGTAGTTATCCAAAGTGCTATTTTTTGCAAAGCATAGTCAGTCTGAGTTGAATTCTATGGCTGACTACGAAATTTTAGAGTATGTTAGTCGAATATAAAAAGAATGCGAAAAGAAATTTAAATCAAAGCAGTGCGAATACTCGCAAAGGCCACATCAACTGCTAAAACATTACCAAGCACAGTCAACGTTCGAATTGATCAATCACGATCGACGATCAGTTTTTCTTGATTTGGGTTGAGCAGAAGAAGTTTTCGCAATATGCGGCCTGTAAAAGTAAACCCATATTTTACTATATTATACTTTATTAAACTATATCATTTAGATGATCCTATTGACGCTTTCTGTCTGTCTGCTGGCTGTTGGCCATGCCCAACAACCCGTGTATTTTGCTCCCCCAATGAACGAGCTGAGGAAAAAGATCGAGCAGGATTATTATCGGCTGCAATCCAAAAATGAAAATTACGATTTGAGGTGAGTGAGGAGCACATTGCACTTTAACCATGGCTTATTGGCCTTAACAATCTCTCGTGCTAGAATTGATAGTAACAATTACGATGAAACTGGGCAGCTAACTTATGATGATGCAAATAAGGCAGTGCATGACATGGGCTACATCGAGAACGTCAATACGAATGGGAATAACCGAATCTTCTATCAAACGGGCAAGCAAAACTTTAATGTAAACTACAAGCCCATGACGCCTATACCATCCTTAGAGCCCATGGGGCTCATAAACTACATAAACTCCATAATAGGACCGTCAATTCCATTATCATTCCCACCCGAACCCATCCCTCCTCCCGAAGGACCTGCACCATTCCTTAGCGAAATAATCCCTCCCCCCGCAGCACCCACACGATTCCCCCCCGAACCCATCCAACCCTCCCAAGGATACACTGCTTTTTCCGCAATAGTAAACGATGGTTTAACTAAACAATGCTTGATGAGTACGTGTATAAATCCACCAAACAATAAAAAGCGAAAAATTTAATACTATATTATTTCTGCATACGTAAATGTAATATATGTACATATGTGCATGCATATATATATATGTATAGATTTATTAATATATATCTGGCAGTAGTCGATGCAACTAACATCGTCAAATCTTCAATATTAGTTCAACAACTAACAAATATATTCGTTGAATCAGTTTTTAAAACGCAAACTAAATAAAAAAGAGGAAAGTTAAAATTTGTTAATTCAAAAATGTCTATGTAAATGTCAATGATGACAATTGCTTGCCTTTATTTTGTTTTTGGTTTTTACAGGATAAAGAAAAGATAAAATTGTAAAAAAAAAGAATATTATACTGAATTATAACTAAATACAAATTATGTTATGCTATGCTCATTCTACTCAGACTTTTAATTCATATGAACTAAATAATATAATAAATATATTTTGCAAATTCACACTTTCACCTTTTCATACCAGGCACTCATAAAATGTAGCAAGCAAAAGTTTTGTCTGCAGCAAGAATTTTCCACACTTAACTAATTTAACAACAACAACATTTTTGTAATGCGAGACGCGTTTTCTTATTACTTTAAATTCTCTGGCATAAATATAAAATAATAAACTTTACAAAAACATTGAAAACTAGAAAGGCAGGGCTATAGTCGGGCGTAACCGACTATAGAAAACCCTGTACCCAATCCAAAACTGAATATATTTTTTTGTCGCTTTGATATTTTGTATTCATTACGTAAGGATCTCTCAAGAAAAAAAATTTTTTTTATTTTAGTAAAAGCCATTTTTCGTCCGATGGTTCCTATGGTAGCTATATGTTATAGTAAACCGATATTTATCATGTTCACGAATATGATTGGATATTATTTAAAATCATTAAGTCCAAGTTTTTCGGCCGATCGTTCCTATGACGGTTATATGATATAGTTAACAGATATACATCATTTTTATATATGTGATTGGGCATTAGGTAAAACTATTGAATACATAATTTGGTAATGATATCTTGAAAAACAAAAGGGTTTTGATTACTAAATGTGGGTTTTCGGCCGATCGTTCTTATGGCAGCTATATGTCATAGGTCGAATATCGAAAAAAAAGAAGCTTGTTATGCCTATGGATTGGGCGAATCTTCGTGCCAAATTTGGTGGTTGTAGGTCTTACCGTTTCCGAGATCCGTTCGTTCATACAGACAGACAGACAGACTGACATGGCTAGATCGACTCGCCTTTCGATGCTGATCAAGAATATATATACTTTATGGGGTCTGCCACGCCTCCTTCTGCCCGTCACATACATTTGCACAACTTTAATATACCCTTTACAATTTTTTGGTACAGAGAATATGTATAATATAGTATATATATTCTCTGATTTTAGTATGCGATTCGGAGAACATATGACCACAATTAGCTCATGACCATAAAGTTTTCAAATAATTTTCGAACAATTATATGTCGCTAGCTGTAGTCATGTGCTTACGAAAAAATATTATAAAATCAGAGCAGGAAAAAGATATTTCGAAAGTAATGAATGGAGCTGAACTAAGTTGGGTGTAAAAAAGCGGCGTGAAAAGAATTAGGGAAGGGCAGAACAACGTCTAACGGGTCCAACTAGTTAATCGCGTTGTCAATTTGTTATCTTTGAGCACAAGCAACTTTACAAGCAAATAACCAAAGCAGTCAGTAGAGTCGAGCCGCAAGCACATACACCCACCCAAGCGTGTTCAAAAATCATTGCATAGTCAGCAGGCGACACAGTTAGGCTTCGCGGGAATTGTATACTCCTTGAAGGATAAGTAAGTATTTTTGGTGGGTGTATAACTGCAGAAATAAGTTTGCTTAATTCAACGCTACAACGGTAGATAAGAGTGGGAGACGCAAAGCACAATTTCGACTCGACCGAGCTTTTCTTTTTTTTTTTTTGTTGGGTGTGTTCTGCGCGCAATGGAGTTATTAAATTCAACAGGCTGCCTAGTACTGAGTAAACAAAAAGCTACAAATGCAAAATAAATAACAAAAATTAATTTATAGAAGTTGTAGCAGGAGAAAAACAAGGACACAGACTGTGATAAGCAACATGGCAACAGCGATAAGGCAACATGAGGACACACGGCGTCACTGGATACATTGGCAGAGGCGGTTAACGCGGGCAGCAGACAGGAAACCAACTGACCCGTATACAACGACAACAGTAGCAACTACAAAAACAACAACAACGACCGCGACTATGACACGAAAGCATATAAAATAAATAAACCGAATGCCAGCCAAGTTAGAAACGACACAGCAAGCAAATACATAAATTTACCTTAAAGTTTTTGTAGACTAGCAGCAACAACAACAACAACAAAAACAACATAAACGGATATATTAGTGAAAATGACACAAAACGAAGGAACAAATGTGAAAACTAAATAAAACAAAAAACAACGAAAGTTAAGTAAAGTAATGTAAAAAAAAAAAGGCAACTAGCAAAACGACACTTAAGCGGCTTCGTTCATTGGTTCATACAACGGTGGACTTGCTACATTTTCTTTTTCCTTATCGTATTGCTTTTCCTTTTGTTTTTGTTTTTCATACATTTTATTAGTATTTCGTTGTCATTTTGCTGTTTTTTTTTTATTATTTTCTTTGTTGCTATTTGGCTGCACTAAACAAATTGCTGCAGGAGTGGAAATAGGAGTGAATAGTCCTGTGCCCTACAGGACACTGCGCTGTTTTAAGGACAGCTTACAATGAGCGTACAACATTTTGTTTTTTTATTACGCTTTGTCTTTTGGGCATTTGAAATTAGAATAAAGCGAAATATTCGCGACACATGCCATGATCCTTTGCAAGGCGAACTGATAAAAAAGTTCTTTATATGTATGTACGTTTTGTAATGGTTTATGAACATGTGCAGCAACTATGAAAGCGTATAAACACTTTCAGTGTAAAATTTCTAGAAAGAGAAGCAATTCTAAAGGATACCCTGTCTGTTATGCTATTTGCTCGCCAGCAGCTTCTCTAGTCAGGCACAGCAGAAAGATAATTTTTTCAGGAGTATGCGTTTGTTAATGCAACACTGCACACAAAATGAAGGAGCGTATACGAGCCAACATTAATCAAACAAAGCAAGAAAAATGGCTACGTACAAACTTAATGCAAGGACCTTTGGCGTACTGCGCATCTTTTAATTACGTTAATTGGCGGTAGTTGTGCGCTGTGTGTCCTTGCTGTGGTTGTTGTTGTTGTTGGTGCACACTACTCCCACGGATACTTCAGACAGCCAAGCAAGTGTCTGTATGCCGTGTGCTGCCGCAGTCGCAGTCGCCGTCGCAGCAACAGCAACAGGATATGCTAGCGAGCAAGCGAATGACTATACGCGCAATTTAATTTCAGTCAACTGGTCGCCACACACCCTTTTTTCGTTTATTGGTGTAAAATCGCGTGGAGACGCGCTTCTGCTCTAGCATTGACCGACACGGTGCGTCATGCGAGTGTGTGTTTCTATAAGGCTTCAAGCTTCAAGCTGCAGGCTTCACACCCATGGCATGTCATACATAATTCATATCATTAAGTGTAAGTATCGAATTTCAACTGGCGTGCGGACATTACTGAATTCAGACGTATGTAAATGCAAACAGGATAATAATCGATATGATGGCTGCGCACAGCAAAATATGCAGAAATGGGGGACATGCCAACCGTCAGCACATAAGGAGCTCAAGAATAAATATGTGCAACCAACGCTACATAGGTTTGCTGGCGCAGATTTCCGCTAGCTCAGTCTAGTGGACAATGGCGAGAATTGTGTGTCCTTAAGCAATTTGTCACACGGCGACACTTGTCAATAAACAGCAAAGTTGCGTATTTGCCTGGCATTCAGTTGCTTGGAAAACGCGTGCTGACTCTTAAGCATCAGCAGCAGAAGCCAGCCAATGTGCTACACAGCAAGAAACAAAATCACAATATTGTACAAATATTCTTATTTAATATTGAAAGGAAAAAAACAAAAAAAAAAAAAAAGAGAAAAACAAACCTGGTAACATAATTTCGAAATTAGACACAGCATACGAAAATAATTTAAATAACCTAAAACACATAAACATAAATCACACAACATTTTAATGACAAATTCTTCTTTTTTTATTTTCTCCCTCTACCTCACTTTTAGCCTCTGCCTCTCTCTTGCCCATCGTTTTCGTTTATTTTTTTGTTTCTGCTTTGCTTAAGTTGACTTTCAAATTTCTGTTATTGTTGTTTTTGCATTTTGAGAAATTTCCTGAAGACACACCGTTGTGGCTATTTTGAGAAATTGACAACAGCGGCAACAGCAACAGCAACAACAAGAGCAATAACAATAAGAACAACAATAGCAACAACAATGCTTGCGACAACAACGACAAAAGTCTTTAGTGATTTTTCTTAATCAACATAAATTGTGAGTTTTAAGAATTTATTTTGAGTTGGTTTTTCACGCTGTCGCCATAATTTCTTCTCCCTAATGGCTGCTTTTCGGTTCAACTGTCGATGCTGCTGTCACTGAGCACGAGTATGAGGCAGCTTGCAGCTAATTGGTTGGGTTACCCAGCGCACAACGTTGGGGTGTGCCGACATGCTGCAGGAGTGGGACTCGGCATTTATATGTGTGTGTGCGCATGCCTTGTAAATCTGCGCAACTTTGCTATGCAATGGGCCAGAGATTTGTTGGCCACGTTAAGGGATGCTGTGTCAGTTGCTTTTTAAAGGTGGCTGCGCAGACATTTTGTTTACCACGAAAGATGAAATTTTCTTTACTTTTATGTTTTTTGGGGAGTAAAATTTTCTAAGCCAATTGCAAATAACTGTAAAAGTAACTACGTATCACTGCGAATGAAAACCTTCACACTTTTATTTTAATTGATTTTGTTTAAAACGCTTCATGACAGCAGCTGCTTAGCATTATTGATTGCATTTATGCGCAATTAAATACAATTAGTAAAATCAATTAAAAAAAAAAACAAAAAATATAAAATAAAAACCAAATGAAAAACGTAAAGAAAAAAGATAAACAACAACAAGCGAACAAGCAAAAACTCTATGACGCAAAGTTAAACAATTAAATGAGTGCCAATGGCCCAGCACTAAAAACTTCGTTGCCTAAGTTCAAACAACATCATCAACAACAACAATAACAACAACAACAGAGCAAAAGTTTATTAACACCGCAGAGTACAAAGCACAAAACACAAAGCACAAAGCAAAGTATAAAGTAGGTTTATGGGTACAGGTGAGAAACGGGCACAAGTAAACTCAATAAACTACCCTAGACCCACATGCGAAGGCACGAGTAGTGTCATAAAAAAATTGGCAAATAAAAACAACAATTTACAAAAAAAAAAAAAGTTAAAATAAAATAAAAAAAAAAAAAAAACTTAAACAAAACAAATGCAATAAAAAAGAAAAAAACACACAAACTGTAAATGAAGTTAAGCACCATAAGCAAACAAACAAACAAATGTAGAGAGGAACGTAGAGCATTGCAGGGGCACAACGGAACACTGGAACTGCGGAAAAGAGAAACAGGCGGCAAAGGGAGCATAAAAGTAAAACAAAATATATATGTTGGCATTTTTAATGCGCGTTAATTTATTTGCCAAAGTCATTAAACATAATTATGCTGACTGCCACAGGCACAGTGGAACAAGCGTAGAGCGGGACAGCGGACATACAGACGACTGACGACGAGCAGCAGGCAATGATGGATTTTATTTACAAAATCAAACAAAAAAAAGTGTGCGATGACTATCGACATTTTTCGACAGGCTAACGACGATTGTTTGAAGCGGCAGCCAACCTAAGCGAACGAATGAATGCAAGCTTCGTTCGCCGTTTGACTGCATGGCTGCCTGGTTGACTGTTTTGATGGCTGGGTAATGTGGGTTATGTGGGCAAATACAATGGTTACATAGGTATGCATTGCCAATGAAAACGAAACGATATGAAACGAAACGAAATAAAATGAGTGCCAGCAGTTATCGGCATGACAGTAAAATATCGTCGTAAAATGCTTAAAATATGTAAATATTATTACAAGTGAAAAAATCGCATGCCACAGAAAACGAAAAACGAAAAACAAAACACGAAAAATCGTTTTTGACATTAGATTCGTGCGCTGTTCGCCGCCAGTGCTAAAAAACTACGCTGAGCCGTGACTGTGCGCTTTATTAGAGCGGCGCAGCGCAGCGTAGGGCTACAACTGCAACTTTAGCTGTGGCTCTGCAGCATATTGACAAGTGAAATGTGTAAAACTCTGCTGCTGCACTGACATTTGCGCCAGCCATAAATAAATATTTGCTTATCTAATAGTTTATAATATTATTATAAAAATGTTAGCAAAATATTTAGTTGGCCATGCATCGCAGGCAGCCATAAATAGAAACTAAGCAAAGCAAAGAAATTGAAAAGTTAACAAATGACTGACAAGCACGGCGAAACTCGCACATTAATTTAAATTGTAAAGTTAATCGTTTTAAAGTTTTTAACTGCTGTAAGTTATTAGTCAGCTAATGCCAATTTTAACACATAGCACACACATAAGAGCAATGGAACTTACGTTGGCTCTAACCACTTTACCCCAGCATGTGACATGTCTAAGTTGTGGCTATGCAAGGCACAACATGCTCCTTGAGCTTTGAACGCACCTCGGCAGCATAAAGAAGCTGCTGGCAGTGCTGCCGTTTCAACTGCCAATTGCTATTACTGCAACAAACAATAATTTCTTATTTACCTAAGCGACCAATTGCCTAACTGGCTGCCATAGCAGAGGACATGGCCAATGGAAAGCATTGCTGTTTGGCAATGCAGCAAATAAATTAAAGCAACAATGGCTTGGCAGGCAGTGTAGCACTTGAACATGTTAGGAAAGAAACAAAAGGCCCAGACAAATATGTCAGCCAGGTTTGACTTTTAAATAAGTGAAACGGAGGCAGCCAACGACCCTTTGTATGGAACAGAGAGGAAATGCTCACAGCAATGCTGGCTTGAACTACGCCTGCGCTGGCATGTAGCCAAAAATTCTAGACAAGACAGCACAGCCAAAGGCAAAGGAAGCCTCAAATATGCCATGCCGCGACTATGTTGCGTCGCCAAAAAACTATGCAAGGCAATAGTCATGTCTGCAGCACAGTTGGATTCGCTTCGCCGGTTTATTTGCCCTGCTGTGGGCCCTGCTTCACGGCATGCCAATGAGTCTGTATGTGTGTGTATGTCATGTATGACAACTATTAAAAAACTATAACTGTCATCGACAAAACAATGTGTCCTCAGACCTTTTCTATGCAGCGATAACGACAGCGACAGCACCCCATTGGAGCTGAATTCCGCACCACCCCTACATAAACGAGTTGCTCTAATTTGGTTTTCTATTTGTTTTTTTATGACAAAAACGATTTTTATTGCATATTTCGTGTTTTTATAAGCAAAGCGCCCGTTTTTATCCGTCGCCTTCCTTTTGCTTATTTTGCTTGTGCAAAATTATGACCGCAAGTGTATGAGCTACACAAATAAAACTTAACGGGGCGTATGCGTAATTTGAGTTAAAATTTTCAACTTAACAGCAATCGAGTTTAAACATATGAAAATATGCCGAAAAAAGTTACTCGTTGATAGTTTTCTTTGCTTATCGCATTACGCCTGAGCAGAAAAGACTAAGTAATGGCCACACTCTGCTAAATTTCCCAACGGTAACGTGCGTCCCTATGTACTTTTTTTTTTAGTTTTTCGTAACTTTATTCATTTAGTTTCCATTTGGGGGCTGTGTCGCATATAAATTTTATGTGCGCCAATTAGTTCGCCTAAGTTTTGTATGCGCGTGGCACACTTTTATTTTCATTTTGCACGCCTCGAATTATGCTAATTACGCGTTTTGCATGCGCACCCGGAAGACCCTAACAAAACATGGCCGACCTCAAAACGACGCAAGCATACATCACTTCACATCCTTCGCATGTGCCACATGCCACAACTCAACGCAACGCAACGGAACGCGACGCTTTGTTGCGCCATAAAATATGCTTGGACGCGTGTGCGTATCGTATAATCATAGACTCGACCAACGAATAGCATTTGCCAGCCAGGCAGCCACGCAGGCAGGCAGGCAGTAAGGCAGCGTAATTATATTAATTAGACTAATTCGCGAAGGACACTCATTAAAAGGCGAACTGTGTGCAAAGCTGTTGCAGCATTCTAATGTATAATTTTAGCGACTTGTGTGTGTATGGTATCATACAGTTTCATGGCCATAGACGCAGCCTTGTGCGAGAGAGAGCGTTGACCGGCATGTCATTCACTATAATTTCGTTGGGAGCACACAACATCCGCTTTAGCCAATCGGCAGTTCAAAATGGTCAATGCACGAGCGTGCGTAGGCAAAATCGCATACCGCATGCTAACAAGTTGGGAACTCAATTAGCTCAGCTTATCAGTTTCGATTCGCATAGTTGCGAAACAGCTGCGCGCCAAAAGGTCAATAGCATGCAGACTCAACAAAAGGCTGTGCGCAGGCAGAGGCTCTTGATTTAATTATACGAACACAAATGCCAACAAACAAAACCAAAAAAAAAAAAAAAAAGAAAAATAAAATAAGAAAATCTTAATCCATGTCATAAAAAAGAATATAATGTTTAGCTTAGAGCTAACAAAGCAACAACCAAAGAAACGCCATAGCGCCCAAAAGTATGTCAAGCAAAATTAATTACAGTCCATAGCCTAATTGTCGTCGGCTCAGTCATCATCGTCAATATCACAATTGTTCCTGTCGCACTCACACGTCGCACTATAAGCACATTTTGCTTTTGGATTTTGGCATATGAAAACATTTTTCTTACTTATTTCCTCTACACTATGTATGAGCATGCTCATGTATGCTGTGTATGTTTGTGTGTGTGTGTGTGTGCCTGCCAAAGACGTGTCACGAATACGCCAAAGTGTGTACAACCACAATTTTTACTGATATGCGTCAAAGGGGGGTGCGACTTTTGCCTAATGGTTAGCTGAGAAGACGCTAAGCGACGCTAAAGTGTGTACCCCCCACAGCCAGTTGGCGCACGAGTCTGCATATTATAAAAAAAAAAAACAAAAAAACATGCATATATACATAAATGTGCGACCGAGCGCGTAAAATAAATGAGACATACTTTTAGTTGGCCATAACAAAAACAACAAAAATAACTACAGCAACAGTAAAAGCTGCAGAAAAGTAAATGCGATGTACAAGAGCAATTGCGTGTTTTTTGGCGATTAACATGATATGCGGAAATTTTATAAACAGCAACTCAACTATGACAACAACAATATAACAACAACAACAAAGAACAACAACGACAACGTCAAGTGGCAGCCAGTTGGTGCGTTGCGCTGCTTCGTTGTTCTATTCTGTTGTGTTCTGTTGTGTGCGCCCAGAAGGTGGCAACGCCCGACGCATGCGCTGTGCCATGCCCAAGGCCTGTCGTGTACTTGCCTGCACAAATATTGTTGCATACTTTCAGGTGCTGTCACACAAACGCAGGCTTGGGCATGGGCATGAGGTCAATATTTGTCTGTATTGCTTTAATATTTTCAGCTTGTACTTCACTTATACATTTTGCAAATGGAAAACCATAAATAAAACAACAAGAACAACAACAATAACGACAACAACAACTTACATATGAAACCAATTGGCGACTTCGAACACCACAATACTCGCACACCTAGCGAGTACATACCCATATACATACATCTATCGAAATTGGCATTGTCTACGCTCAGTCGATGCACTAAGTGCAAAGTTGGCAGTTAGCTTTTTTTCGCATTTCTTAACCAATGCGCATAAATTTTAAATTTAAGATAAACGAAATCAAACCGATTTCTTACCCGCATTTTGACAAATTTCAAACAAATTGATGTCAAATTAAACGCAAGCCAGCATGCGACCACGAAACACTGCAAAATGTATAAAAAGCAGACAACAAAAAAAAAAAAAACAAAATAATACAATAAAAAAACGTGAAAAAAATAAAAACTTGAAGCAACTTAAAAATAAAATAGCCGTAATATTGTATGTATAATAAAAAGTTGCTTTCATTTATAAATAACAAAATATTTCACAATGAAATGTCTGACTAATCTATGATAATAAATTACCAAGAAATTGAAAAAAAAAGATTGTGCGCGAGATTTCTTTGCGTTTGCTCAAAAATCCAAAATTAAATATATATGGAAAATGTTAAAAAAACAAATTTAAAATCAAATATAATATAAGCAAAAGTGTCGCAAACATTTTGTGTGCATAAACCATAAATAAGTTAAAAATTTAAACATTTTAAATAGCTCAAATAAAAAAGAGAATGTATGTATATAAATAAATAAACACATGAGCGCGTATTATGAGAAAAACTTTAAGTGTGTGACAAAAGTTTATGAAAAAAAAAAAAATAAATAAATAAAAAAAAACCCAATAAATAAATAAAACAAAAAAAAAAAAAACTACAGGCACGACACGTCAATCGCTGGAAAATTTGTTGTATGCCCGTTTTTTTACACAATTTTAACATGCTTGAAAATAATAAAATAGCAACAAAAACACTATAATAAACATTTTAATATGTGTCCTGAGGTGAGCGTATATGCCTATTAAAAGTTCTCTTGTATTGCTTTTGAATGTTTTTGTTTTACATTTTATATTGTTTTTATTTTTATGAAAACAGTTTTCGCCGACTTTTGATTTTTATTGTGGCAATCCAATCAAACTCAACTGTAGGCGTTTGCGTCCGTCTTCGTTGTTTTTGTTTTTTTTTTATTATACAACAAAATGGTATGCTACGTCTTTTTGCCACAAGTTTTTCAAAATTTCTTATTGCATTCATAAAATTTTATGTTCGAATATTTTTAGCTGAAATACATACATACGTCAGCTGTTAGCTGAATTTTGTCATTAGACAAACAATATTTTGGAAAACATCAAAAATCTATACAAAAATTGATATGCTGTATGAGCTGTTTTTTATTTTATTATAATTTTGTTTTTGTGTCGGTGCTTACTGGGCAGTCAACTCATCAGGTGGCGATCATAAAGTCTTTTCATTATAACAACATTGAAAAGTTCTATAATTCTACAGCGGCATACTTTTTTATATATGTATACATATATATATATATACATATACAGTACTTTTCGCTTATAACGAACCATTTTGCATAATGATAAATAACCTACCAAACAAATATCAACTGAAAATGAAGCAAAATACATTAAAATCATTTAATTGTTGCTTAAATTTCAACGTCCACACAACGCATATTTTACAATTTAAAATTTTCGGCAGAACAAAGCGCAACATCGCTTGCAATGAATCAAAACATAATTTTAAAAAAAGCAGCAAACAACAACAATGCGAAAACTTAAATTCCAAAGCGAGTAACTTACCACATTTTTTTTATACCCTGTACCAAAAAATGGTAAAGGGTATATTAAAGTTGTGCAAATGTATGTAACAGGCAGAAGGAGGCGTGGCAGACCCCATAAAGTATATATAATCTTGATCAGCATCGAAAGGCGAGTCGATATAGCCATGTCCGTCTGTCCGTCTGTCCGTATGAACGCACGGATCTCGGAAACGGTAAGACCTGCAACCACCAAATTTGGCACGAAGACTCTGCCAATCCATAGGCATAACGAGTTTATTTTTTTCGATATTCGATCTATAACATATAGCTTCCATAGGAATGATCGGCTGAAAAGCCATATTTAGCAACAAAAACCGCTTTATTTTTTAAGATATGTTTACCAAATTTGGGATTTAATTGTTTTACCTAATGCCCAATCACACATCTAAAAACTATGTATATCGGTTCACTATAACATATAGCTGTCATAGGAAGGATCGGCCGAAAAACAACATTTACTGAGAAAAACTTTTTTGTTTATTAAGATATCGTTACCAAATTTTGGATTTATTGATTCTAAGTAAATTCAAATCATATTCCTAAATATGATAAATATCGGTGCACTATAACATATAGATGCCATAGGAACGATCGGCCGAAAAATGGCTTTTACAAAAAAAAAAATTTTTTTTCTTGAGATATCCTTACAAATATGAATACAAAATATTAAAGCAACAAAAACATATATTAAGTTTTGGCTTCGGTACAGGGTTTTCTATAGTCGGTTACGCCCGACTATAGCCCTGCCTTTCTAGTTTCTTGTTGCATACGCTTCGTTTGCGTTTTTCACCACGTTACATTTTTTCATGTTTTTTGCGTTGCAGCATCAACTCTGCATTAATTTATAATTTTTGTAAAAAAAAACGACGATTAAACTTCACATTATAAAGACAAATATAATATTACCGTTTTTCGGTAACGGTAAAAGTACAATAGCAGCTTCATACTTTTGCCGGCAGCACACAAAACAACAGAAAAAAACACACACTTTTTTTTACAACTTAAATACTCGATGATATATCGAAATACGTGATGATTTATTAACTGCAAAATATGCTTTAATAATTAACACAACTTTATGCACATTTACAAGCCACTATAAAATATTATTTGCTATTTTTAGTTTTCAATTACAAATTGCGAAGCCAAATAGACAAAGCTCACCACAACTACTGAGGTGATTTTTAATTAGACAGCCAACAAAGCAACATACTTTGTTGTTGTATTGTTGATGATGTGCACTGGTGACAATGAGCTTCTTACCATTTTTTATCAGATTTTGATTTTGCCTTGTGGTGTATTTTTGATTTGACAATTCGTCAAAATTCGTTAAATGGCCGCAAACGCCAGCAAAAACGAAAGGTGTGTTAATTAAATAATTAAAAATTGATTATAGATTTACAATTGAATTAAATGGCCAAGCATGGCAATGAAACATTATTGGATTTTAAATAAACATTTGCTAAACGATTATATTCATTAGATAGGAACTAAGCATTGAAATGAGGTATTCTCTTTATTTCCTTTAACACCTATTTAACTAAAAAGAGAAATTAATAGCATCTAAATTTACTGGTGCTTCCATTTAACACTAGTTTAGGGACAATGTTCCATAAATTGTTTTGTTCGAGTCTTCGTTTATAACAAAGTGTCCCTTGAAGTCCGTTATAAGCGAAAAGAACTATATATATACATATATATATGTATATATATATTTTTTTTTTCGATTTATTTGTTTAACCAAGTTTTATCAGAAGTCATATAACTTGGAAGCAGACATAAAAAAGTTGTAAGCACGCCTTAAACTTCTGCGTCTGCGTCCGCGTGTGCTGTCATAGGCGCATAAAAGGACTCAGCTGCAATTAAAAGCCGCTCAGCTCAGCTGTCGTAAAGTTTCAATGGTGTGCCCCGCAAGTGGAGTGAAGTGCATTTTTGACAGTAACGAGTTTACTTTTGAGACGCAGGCAGAGTCACAGCCTTTCGAATGAACGTCGGTTTAATATTGTTATTATGTCATTAATATAATATCCCGAGATCAGCATGCAGCTAATTGGAAAGCCATGCCGACAGCTCAAAATCAGGCGAAATTTATCTATAAGCAAAGTAACAAATTTTTGAACTTATTTTTTTTTTTAAAATTTTTTTTTTTTTATAGTATGTAAATCAGGCAAGGCGCTTATCTCGCGCCAACATCGCATTTTTCACTTGGCTCGCCTTGTCTGCGCGTTTTCAATATTCAATAACATAATCTCATTACTATCGAATATCAAACACAAATTATGCATAATCCAAACGAGTTAATGATAATTATAGTGCGCTGAGGAGTTTATCGCCAGTTAATCAATTCAAAACAGCTGTTGAAATCGCTTCAATCGTACAGCGAACCGGTTCAGCAGAGGAAAGGCCACAAAAAAATATTTAAGTCAGGTGTCTTTGAAAAGAATTTATAAAAAAGAAAAAAAAAACCTACAAAAAATACAAAATTAACGCAGCACCAGCAGCAACAACATAGCAACAACAACAACGACAGCAAGGCAGCAAGAAAGAAATCAAATTTAACACAATAACAACAGTAAAACATTGATATAGCCACAGCGAACAAAACTAATGTCAATAAATTAAGCCAAACAGCGGACAGCAACAGAAACAGAAACGGTTAGAAGCAAATCGAACGGGTTTATATTGTATTAAAAAATACAAAAAAAATATTCAAAAGCCAAAAAGCAGTAACAAAAAAAAAATAAAAAATAAAAAAAAAAACTAAATTAAACCTCAATTTGGATTCGAGTCGTTCGCTTTGATTTTTTTTTTACTATATTCAACGGCGTTTTGCATTTGGAATGCCGCAGCGCCCCGACTAAGCTAAACTATTTCTTATTTTATTTTTTATTTATGCTATTTTTTTCTCCTTTTTTTTATTTTTATTTAATTTGTATATATTTATTTGGTATTTGTTTTTTGACTTCGTTTAGTTTAATTTATTCTAATTGCTCGTCGCTTCGATTTCGCAGCTTGTCCAGCTTAATAACGGCTCTTAGGCTTTGGCAACGTGCGCCTGCGCATAAGAAATCCATAACAGAGTATCGCATGCCATGGTCTGCGACGCTGATGGTGGCTGGTGGCTGCTGACTGCTGGCCGGTGGTTGGTGCTGACGGTGTTGGGCGATGTGCGGCATGCGGCATGCGACGCGCTTCGAATCAGATTCATTCAAATGTTTCACTAATTCGTTCGATTAAAAAAATTGTTTTCTGTCTTTTCTTTATCTGTTTTTATTTTTATTTCGTTTTGAGCGCGTTTCGACTTCAAATTGCGTGAAACAGGTTTATATTTCTTACAGAAACATGACAAAACCAAAATGGAAAAAATAAAAATATGTAAAATAAAATAAAACATTTTTATTTTGCGTAAGGTTTGCTGTTTCAACTCTTTCCGCCTTTTAGCCTTTAATTAAGTGCTCTGAAACTGTGCTACAGGTGAATTTCGAAATGACAATCACGTACACAAACACAGAACGCAAAACTAAGCCAAATCTTATTGGGCAGCAACTTTTCGTTTTTAATGTTTCGCTGCAGCATTTTACTTTATGCTTGGATTTGGCCAACAAAAGCCACATAAGACCAAATCCATCGGTTCATCTTCAAGCGACTTTAACCGGCATTCGTTTGATTTTTTAGCGGCAAACTGTGTCATTTAAATAAAAGCAAACCACATTTAAGCCCGGACTGTGTGGAACATGTTACAGTGAAGAAATGCTTAAATGCTCAAAGGCATTTCATGTGTGTCCACATGCTTCACAGAAATAAAAATGTTTACCCTGCTCACTGTTTGTCACTTAATTGTTATTCTTATTGGTTCATGTTCTTTTTTTTCTGGTTGTTTTTGCATATTAATTTCCTAAAATGTTTCTAGCCATAGCCGCCCAAACGAGTTCAGACAACTTATGGCAAGACCCGCACATCCCGGTCTCCGTTCGTGCGCTTCATTAGCGGCGCAGGTGCAACGATTAAATGCGTAAAGCTTGTACCTTCATTGCTTATGCAAATAGTTTTCAACTTCAGTTTTATGGCATTTAAAAAACTCAAATTTAACAAAGCACACAAAAACATTTCGAGAAACTACCAAATGACAAAAATACAGAAAAAAAAAACAAAAACATTAAAAATCAAACAAAACTATGCTAATGAATTTTAATGCCTGTGCTCTTGTCTTTTTTTCTATATTTTATTTTTCTTTCTCGGCTAATTAACTTCGTCCACGCATAAAAATAAAAGACAAAAAAAAAAATCTAAGAATAAAAAAAAAGACATTAAAAAATCAAGGCAAAAGAAAGCCAAACAGCAAACGAACAAGAAAATTTCGATTTAAAATTGGTAGTAAGTAAAATTTATGACATTATTCAAATAACTTACGTTCAACGTTTACGTTTATGACAATTTCTTAGTGTCATTAAACAAAACCAGAAACATGAAAAAAAAGAGAGAACATAACCTCACGCTGCCAGTCGCTGACTTTTGAATTTATGATTTATAAATAGTTTTTGAGCATGCGCACGTGCGCTTAAATACTAAATTAATTATGGCTAAAAAGTGTGCTACGACAGCCAACTACGAACACGACAGTAATAAAAAAAAGTGCGACCAACAAATTGTTAAAAAAAAATATCTAAAAGAAAAAAAGGCTGCAAATTGTTATGACTTTCACGCCTCAAGCAGGCAGCCAACAAACAACAAAAAGCGACGACAACTGCAGCCCAACAATGCGCAAACCCGCTAAGCCACAAAAAACAAAAAAAAAAATATTTTCATTATTTTAAAAAGTTTAAAAAAAGAAAAAAAAACCGCCATGGCAATTAATGAAACAGAGACCCATCCATCAGTTGCAGGCAATTCTTCCAGCATTGGCAACCTTATTATTTACCTTTGCTTCTTGCTGCACTCCCAGTGACTTACACAAGCGACAGTGTTGGAGGACTGCATTGTAATCAGTACTGACTGCCATGCAGGTGATAAGTTAAAGTTAGAATTATGTAAAGCCAACTCAGTTATGTTATGCTGGCAATGCCTTTCGTGCTCTCAATTGAGAGCAATTCTACACTTTATGTACTTATAATCACATGTGAAAAATGAAATAAAATTAATTGCAAATTGGACATTCGCGATGCGCTAACGCTTATATAATAGAAGGACACCGGTTTATTGGGGTAAAATTGAATTGGCCTTAATTATTTCAATATGTCATACAGATATTTAACAGTCTTTGTTACAAAAATAATTCTGTTGCTATTTTTTGTTGCTATGTTTAAAATGTTTGTATCTTGGTTGCTGCCCTGAGACGACGCACTAAGTTGGTACCGATCAATGGCGGGTCTTAGTTATGCCTTATTTATATTGCTGGCAAACATTGTTTCCATTTTCAACTATTATTAAATATTATTAAACAAGAAAAAGATACTTCGCAGCAGCAGCAGCTGTAAAAGAAGAAGCCAATGAACCGCAGACAATGACATATACAAACTTATACACAGACATGAACTAGTGTGTGTGTGTGTGTGTGTCGACTCGGTTTTGTTTGTAAAGAATTGTAGCTGATAGATACAGCTCAAGTCTCCATACATACAATACATACATGTGTAAATATACGTCATGCTGTTATTGTTATTGTTGTTGTTGTTGCTGTTGTTTTTGCTGTTTTCAGTTACTAAAACTGTAACTGTCAATTGTTGTTGTGATTTTCTATGCTTATTATGACAGTTGTTGCTGCTGTCGCTGTTCGTTGTTGTTTTTGCTGGCGTTATTGTTGGTTGTTGTTGTCATTGCTATTGTTGCTGAAAGCTGAGTCGCCACTGTCTGCCGTATAGAAATCATTTCTATTTAACCATATTTATATTTATGCCTCTATCGCTATCTGTATGCGTATCTGCTCGTCTGTATGTTCGTGTGTCTGTGTGTGTGTGTATGTGGGCATATATCTTTTGCTTTGATTTATAAATAGCAAATACTCTCGTATCTGTAAATGTTTGCATGTGTGTGATGGTATGTGATGGTGTGTGTGTGTGTGTGTGTGTGTACGTATCTATTCATGTTGAAATGTGAAAGTGAAAACTTATAAGTGCTGCGTATAATTTGCGCTTTAAAGTTATTATAAAATCTATATCTTTTAGTTACATATGCTGTTAATTACATACACAAACACACACACGACACGGCACACACACACGACACGGCACACATTTCGCCATACAATGCGCATCTGTTATGGCAATTTTTAATTGTCCGTCATTTGTTTGAAAGCTCAGTCGGTTGACTTATTTAGCTGCTCTGTGGCTAAGGTATGTAGCCAAAAAAGCAAACAACGTACAACAACAACAACAACAACAACGGTAAGATAAATAAATAAATAAAAGTTAAATTAATTAAAAATAAGCAAAAACTCACTACTGCTGACACATAAGTGACTTTGATGAAAACAAATCAAAATCTTTCCTACATTGTAATAGAAACTTGAGATTTTGTTAATATATAGAACAAACACAGTTATACTATATCTTACATATCGAGAAGTTTCTATGTATGTATGTAAGTATATGCATGCATAGGTTTGCTGATCGAGGCACGTTTTCGTTTAGCGTCAATTACTGTTCGCATTTGATTTGTTGTTAATAATAATTAATTGTTTATAAACATAAATTTGCATACATTTAGTTACGTATAAATTTCAATTAATTACTTGCAAATGATGCAGCACTTATTTAAATTAGGCAGCATTCATGCAAATGCAAATCACTATGAATTATTAAATAATAATAAATTCAACAAAAATGGCTGCCAGGAGAGCGTCACTTATTGCGCCAATGCCTGTTGCCTGCTGTATCGCACAGTGACGCAGAACACACTATAAACAAGTGAAACTAAATAAAACACATTTGCGTATGGGCGCTGCTGACAATGGTTATACACTACAGTAAAGCAACGCATGCTGACCATTGAGCTTTTGGCTAGTTTTTAAGCGTTTTGTGGCTACTGTGCGCTTGGCATTAGCTAAGCACTGTGCCAGTTGTCGGTGATGATGTTGTTGCCGTTGTCATACGGCATAGAATGTGCAATGTCCTGCTTTCGTAACCAGTTCGGTGCAGGGGAGTAGGCAAATGGCAACTAAATTACATGGCAATGTTTGTGTAGGCATTAACAGCGCACACATGTATGCCGCGCACAAAATGCTAGAAAATATCATCATCGTCATCGTCAGCCACATCAACATCAACAACAGCAGCAGCAGCAACAGCAATAGCAGCAGCGACAACAACTTGCCGAGCGTCATCATCATAGTCAAGTCAAGTCAGCATGTCAAAGCCTTCCTGTTGACTTAGCTCCGCGGCTCAACTCTGGTTTGGCTTTGTGGCATGAATTGAGTTGAGCTTGTCTGCTTGGCTGGACACTTGTTGCAGCAGGCAGCGACACCTGCTGCAGCAACAGACAGACAAACAGACGGACAGCCACAAGCAGACAGATCGCATGCGATTTCTGTCAGGCGTTTGCAGTCAGGGAGTCTGAGTTTGCGTCTGCGTCTGCATTTGCGCCTTCGTCGCATTTCAAACAAACGGAGTTGGAAGTCCAAAACCGGAGTTGAGAAAATCAACGTTCAATGTTGCCAATGACGTTGCCGTTGCCGCTGCCGCAGCAGAAAAATGCCAGCCGTGCGGCGTATTAATTGGTGTTGCATGTGTCTTGTTGCTGTTTGTAATGCTCTGAAGGCAGCAATAGCAACTACAACAACGACAACAACAACAGCAAATGCAATGGCAAAATACAACAAGCGGCAACAAGTTGCTTTCTTATGCGATTTTTTAATATGCAGATTGTGTCGCTGACTTTAATACTTTGCAACGTCGTTGATCATTTCGCAGGGACTCAGGCACAGGCAGGCCGGCTGGCAGGCGGGCGGGCGGGTTGACGGTGGGGCAGGCAACAAGTAAGAACAACAACCAACCAAGTTAGTGCACTTTGCATTGCGTTGCTTACTTTACGCCGCCTAACCCGTCTGTCTCCTACCTCTTGCCCCCTCTGCTGTCAGCTGCCTGCTGCCGGCCGCCATCGATTGCCAACAAATGTGCAAGAAAAATTTTTCGTTGCGTTCAAACATTTTTTAATTAAAATTATAATAAAAAATAAAAAAACAAAAAAATAAAAAAGCATATTAAAAAAAATGGTAAAAATAAAATTAATAAAAATACAAAAAAAAAAAAAAGTAACTAAATGTTGCACATGTGTGGCTAACGTGTTGTTGTTGTTGTTGTTGTCTTTGTCGTGGTTGTTGTTATTCTTGGTGCCGCTGCTGCCTTCGGTTCTGCTTTACAGGATTTTACAGATTGCAGACATTAATTTCATGCGTCGTTGTTCAATTTTCAATGTTCGTTGCAACCAAAGCAACACTGCAAACAACAACAACAACAAACAGCAACAACGAACACAAGAAATATAAAGACAACAAATACAAAAAGTGCAAAAAAGTTCAAAAAAAAAAAAACTGAAAATATCGCAAGAGAGCAAACCTCGCCGAGAATTCTGTTCTTTAACGCGACTCTGGTATGCTGAAATTATGTATGGGGCGTGTTTTTCTACCAACAGACATGTGCAGTTACTTTGCCTGCTGCCTTGCACTCCCCATACCGACTTCCCCCCGCATCGCGCACAGCACCTTGCATTCACTGCCGTGCAACGTTGTTTTTAACTTTGTCGATTTGATTTCGGCATAAATTTTGCTTTTCATATCGCTGTCAGTTAATCATTTGATCAATAGCGTAACAACCGCCACGCCAGGTCATTTTTCATGTCCAGCTGCCTGGCCGCTCTGCAGCTCTGCGCTGCTCTGTTCTGCTCTGCTCTCTGCTCCAAAACCGCCCGACCGTGTGCACGGTAGCCAACGGTGTGTCGGTTTGTCGAGATGTGTAGTCAAGATGTGGCGCGAGATTACTTACTGGCGATGCCGATGCCGCTGCGGCTGCTGGTGCTGCTGCTACCGATAAGCGCACAAGTTTTTTTGAAAATTCATAAAATGCCAGAAACGTAGTTGGCTAATTGACAGGACAGACGCACATGCAGTCGACTCCATATGATAAAAACTGGCTATTGCCCGTCAGTAGTTCCTAGACCCTTGGGTTCTGTGTCTTTGGCTATTTGGTTGGCTTTAATCCAGCTAAGCCATGCAGCGTCACAGAGTTTCTAAGGCTTTTAGGCTTATTTTTTAACTCTTGAGAATTTATAGCTGTAGAATTTTAAGAATTGCATTTTTTTTACACTTTCCAAAGGCGTCATATGTTACATGTCGCAAACTATTCGTGCCATATGCCAGCCTGCTAAGCTTTATGTCAGACGTTGGCATTACATAAAAATTGCAACAAATTTAATTGCACGACAACAACAACAAACTCAAAACAATAATAAGAAAAGGAAAAAGAATTATGCTGCAGTATTTCTGCTCTACTTATAAAATACACACGAACTATGCAAAAAGTCAAAATGGCCACATATACAAAAAAAAAAAATAGCCACCATAAATATGCGACCTTTTCGACATTTACTGCAATAGAGTGCAATAAAAAAAAAAAATTGTACAACTATACAAGCAACAACAAGAATAACCAATACAAGAAAATACTACAACAGACTGACATAGCCAAAGTACTTGCTTGTACAGTAAACACTGTATAGTGTACAGTGTGCAGCAGGCATAAGTAGAAAATATGTCCAACGCCAAAGTCCCAAAGTGCGCGCATATCAATAAACATGCAAGTGGGGCGAGGGCTGAGCGGCTGACAATGCCATAGACGGCAGTACAGCAAAACACTACTTCGAAGAGAGACGGACAGACTGGCAGACAATGCGACAGACAATTGTGCAAACATTTAAACGCCTATTTTGCATATGCAGCATTGAATTTGAATTTCAGCTGGGCTGCGTCTCCGGATTCGGTTTTCGTTGCCGCTGTCTCTGCCTCTGCACTTCTATTCGCTACACTTACAGTTTTGATTTTCGTGCAGTGTAAAGACAAAACATGAAAATAAAACAACAACAACAAAAAAAAAAAATAAAAAAAGGTAAAATTATACATACAACGAGTAAACGGAAATGATGGCAAAGGTTCAGAATTTTGTATTGCTGAATTGATTTTCTCACATTTGGCTTTTCGGCAATGGAGTGTGCCTTTGTCAGCACATACAAACACACACATACCTAGGCTAAGGTAGCTAGCAGTCAGTAACTGGTGCAAAATTATTTAAATGTGTGTCATATATTGAAAGTAGCAACTATTATAAATAACAGATGTAACTGCTGCTAAGCAAAAATAGAAAAGAAGAAAAAGACAAAATGTGAAAAAAATCAACTTAACTACAATACATGATCATGGCTTGCCATTTTATGAATGAAATATTTCCGTGCCTTTTCTTGCTCTGTTTCTGTGGAAACCAGTCGAACGACTTCTGTGACGCCTACGCGAATTTCTGTTTGATTTTAGCGAGCACTCACTTGCTCACTCCGTCACTCACTCACCTACTCACTTACTCACTCACTCACTCACTCACCCATTCATGCATTCATTCACTTATCCACGCCACGCACTGATTGATTGAATTAGACGTCGCCGCACTCAGAAAAATAAATAATGAAAAAAAAAAAACAGAAAAAATTTATAATAAATAAACCAAAGTAACAAGTTTCAGACTTTGTGCAATTCCTGGAAAACTTTGCTACAATGCAAGTTGAAATTGTTGTGTGCACTTAATTGCTGAAAACGCGGTAAGTAGTGCCCAGAGGCTTCACTGTGCGAAGACACAATTCTCGGTAACGTAGCACTTTTCCCGCCTCTGGCTGCACATGACTATCAAGTGGAATGTCTACTAACTTAAAGGACTAAGCACACTAAACAAAAAAATAAAAGTTTTAATGAAGACATTAAAACAAATGTTTCACTTTGACATAAAATCAATTAATCAATTGTGTGCCATAATTTATTGTATAAAGTTGAAACAAAAACAACAAAAAAAAAAAAATAAAATAAAATAAAAAATCAAATATTCTTCATTTATTATTTGTTGCATGTGTTTGTGTGTGTGTGTGTGTGTATGTGAGTGTCAAAACAATTACGTTCAGCTGCTACTTTATGCATATGGAATGCATGAGTAAATCAGGTCTTTTTAAGGTGTTTCTTGTTACGCCTAATGTGTGCACACTGTACTCACAAAAAAGGCATACTTAATTTAAAAGCATTTGACATAAATTTTTATTTATTTTTTTCTTTTTTGTTTTATTTTGTATGCTTCAAATTAACAAAATCATTTTGATGATGTTTCAAAAATGTAAACCATGACGTTGTCAGCTAAACCAAGACTTTTTTAGACGCAAAAGTTCGGCAACCGACCTTATAAGTTTGCCAAGCGGCCATTAGATATTCTAATTATGACAGTTTACGGTCATGTGCTGAACTTCCGATTACAATTAAAACGTTCGCACGTAGACGCTGCCCCGCCGGCAGGCGTGTCTACACAATTCTACATACGCGTATACACACACACTCATACACACTGAACTTATAGTGTATATGTACATAAGTTAGCTATGAGTATATTGTACTGTATTTGATTTATTCATTTATGCGCCTAAATACATTTATTTGCAAGCCAGGCCCAGGCCCAGACAAAGGCGCTCAGGAGGCACGTTGGCACAAACGTTGACCATTGTACATTGCTTCACAGCTCGATTGACTGTTAATGTCTTGATTTTATTTATTATTTCTTTAGCTGTTGATTTCATCGTGAAACGATTTGTGTGTGTGTGTGTATGACAACAAAAACATTTTTGTAAATTTGCCAAAATGGCAAATATCTTAAAAAACGGCAACAATAAGAGCAAGCAACAGACAGCAGTAGCAGCAGCAGCAGCATTGGTCCCAAGTAAAGAGTCACATTTCAAAATTGACACTTCAAACGAAGCGTTTGCCAAGTTTGAAATATATTTTCGATATTTCACAATACTTTGTGTGTATTTTCGTTGTTTTTCTATTTCTGCTTTTAAATGTTTTTTTTTTTTTTGTTCATTTCTTTTTTTTTTTTTGTATTTTATTTTGTTTTCTTGTGCTTTTGTCGCTGCGATACGTAACAAAAAACCCAAACAATTAACGCGCAGATAAGCGTGAGTCGTAAAAAATAGTGTATTATTGTATCTAAATGAAGACGAAAAACTACTTAAATGAGTGCGACGCGGTATATTTTTTTTTCTCTACTTTTTTTTTTTTTGTATTTGATGATATTTGCTTTTCTTACTGTATTTTCAAAAATCAAAGCAAGCCCAGTGAGAGAAACAGTTCAATGACCAAAAGGGAGCACAGCGCTGCATTTCATCAATGGTCGCGCTACATTGGTCACATGAAAAGCAACGAAAAGAAAAAAAAAACAAATAACTAAAAAAGAAAAAGAACTAAGCAACCAAGTCATCGAAATACATCGCGTTCCATTTACTTGCATGGCATAAAAAAATGTCACACGCAGCATTTAGCAGCAGCAGAGCAGCGCAGAGAATCGAATCGAGTCGAGTCGCCAAGCCGAACCGCCGCATGAAGCACACAAACTATGCGATACAAAGATACTTTGGCGCATGCATAGACAAGCGAACCACACCACAGCAAACCAAACCAAACCAAACGAAACCAAAGCAGTCAAAGCAACCAAATGCACTAAAATGGTCTGAAAATTGTCCAATTTTTGTGGCACTACACACGCGGCACGGCATGCTAATGCAGCGATGCCGTTTGCCCAGCAGCCAAGCAGAGACATGTGACAATGTGGCCATGGGCCCACAGTGCAGCGGCTGCATTGCCTGGCGAACATTGTTTGCAGTAGAAATGAAATAACAAATAAAATATCATATGCATACTTCAGCAGCATGTAGCAGACACTGTCCTGTGATTAATTAAAACTCGAATTTCGAATTTCGCTGTTGTATAGTGTAAAAATGAGTGCAAATGTCTGGCATGTATTTAATCAATGGCTATGTTTTATTCGTTTTAAATATTCTGCCATCGTTGACATTCTATTGAAAAGTATTTCTCGAACGCGTTCTTTGTGATTGCTAGCACACACACACACACACACACACATACTCACATACTTTCATATGTAAGTATGTGTGCAACTCAGGCGGCATAACTGTATCTGTATCTTTACAATTGCAATTGGTCTCGATTTCTGTCGCTGCTTTGGCGCTTTGGCACTTTGGCGCTGCCTTACTTGTGTCTTCATTGATCAGCGTTTTTTGAACGCTTTCATTTCGGCTGGGCGCTCTTTGGCGAATTGAAATAAAAATAAACAAGAAGAAAAAAAAACAAAAAAAAAAAAAAAAAAAAGGGGCGACTGTTCGATTTGAGAGTAACGCATCACAGATTGGCCATTACGTCGCCGAGTGTCTTGTCGCTTGTCAGTTCTAATTTAGTTCAACTCGGCAAAATATTTGGTATTTCGTCGGCTGAACTTTGCACTTCTAACTTAGCGCAGGCACTCAAGCGTCAGCTCTGTCAGCAGCATTCTATTAACCGTACTTGCCACACCCCCTGCCCCTGCGCTGCCACAAGCATATGGGTTCACGCAAGTAGCCACACACCTTGGTCATTACGAAATCCAAGTGAATTCGTTTACTTCCAACCTTTTGCTGCATGCCACATGACTTTTCATGCCAACTGCATAATTGCATATTAATTACGCATCAAAATAACCACGAGCGTGTCAAAGCAAAGGCAAAACCAAACTAGAAACAGGAAAGTAAGTCAGACCGGCAGCAATCGAAGCAATTCGCTTGCATTAAAAATTCTACTCATTTACAGAAAACCCAAGCAAACAAAACTTAAACGCGCGCCAAGTCAGACCCCAAAGCCATGTCTACTTTTTTTTTTTTCATTTCATTTCTTATTTATTTACATACAGTAAAGTAATCAAATTGGTATTCAAATTTCGACCAAGTGTTGTTGCATACGCAATGTTTTCGAAAGGCAAAAAGAATTGCAAACGTATTGGAATTTTAACATTTTCTAGTTATACAACAACAACAACAACAATAACAACAATAACAAGAAAAAGAAGAATAACAACACGCATTTATATATGCCATATCGATACAGTTCAAAGCAATGTTAAAAGGTTTTTTAATGCATAAATTTCAAAACAAAGAGCAAAATGAAAAACTCAAACCAAAATGGTTTCACTTCGACTTTGTCTGCTTTAATGTACGTTAAAATTAACAGAAACGAAATTTTACTAAGCTCAGTTACTTTATTTACTGTTAGCCTTGCAGTGTAAAGACAAAACACTTTCCTATATTTCCACTACATACATACATACATGCATATGTAATTCGTATCTAAGCAGTTGAAGCAGGACAGACGTTCACTTATGTAAGGTGCAACAATGCTGACCGAGCAACTTTAGAAGATGCTAAATATTTCTCTGTGCTGTAGACAAAGTGATACAATGACAACAACAAATACAACAAAGAACTGCCTAACATTGTGGCAAGACATTTAGGCCACAGCCGCAGTCACAGTCACAGCGCATCGCTTTGGCATAAATTAGACATTCACCCAAATAAATGTCATTGGATGATGTTAGCATAACCGTTGTCTCATAAAAATCCCTCGATATGCGTATGTACATAGGTGAGTGGTGCGTCGCTGTCTATGCGAGTGTATTCAAATGAGCTACATTTAATATTGGGCATTGCCGTGGCCTCACAGGCCATGCCGTGGCAAACGCAGAAGACGGAAAATCAGGCAGAGGGCAGCCAGAAGAGTTTATTTGGCTGTGTGTGAACCAACTCGTGGCATTAATGAACCGCAAAGTCAGTCGATTTGTATCTCATGAATTTGTTATTTGCTTAGCTGTCTTAGATACAAACACGCACGCACGCACGCATGCAAGCACGCACGCTCGCACGCATGCGCACACACTTGGACTTGGAGACGTTTGCGTTTTTCTGCTTAAACATGCGTAAATATTTTCACATTGCACTTAATTTATTTTCATTATGTTTAACAACAAATTATTTTACTTTGCTTGACAAAACACAGACAAAAAAAAAAAAAGCAAAAATCAAAATGCTAAAAACAAATACCAAACACAAAACAGCAAATGGCAAAAAGTGTTGGCCAAAGTGTAGGCTCGTAAATTCTCAGAGTTGGCAACTTTGTTTATGCCAAAGCCAAAGCCAGCAACAGAGACAAAGACAGAGCCAAAGTCTCTGCTGAGATCCGTGCACTTAGGCACACATGTGCTGGTGTGTCCATGGTGACGCCGTGTCGTGTCTGCAGTGCCGCTGGCAGGCACACGTTCGCACGCGCTTGGACACGTTCGGATACGCTTGGACTCGGGGCACAGCGACTAGGAGGCACATAAATTTGCGTTTTGCTGTTTTCGATTGCTTTTCTGTCAATTTGTTTGCCAATATTTGACATTTTATGGGTGCGTACCTACGTAGTTCATTGCAAACCGCCCCAACGCACCTGAACCAGAACTTGTGCACAGTCAAATAAATAAAAAAAAAAACAAAAACATTGTTAAAAAAATATATAAAAAAAAAATAAGTTTATGAAAAAGTAGCAGAACACACACAAAGCAACAAATAGCAAAAAGCTGTAGCTAAGCTTGTTTGTTGTTGTTGTAGTTCAATATTTTGGTATTGATATTTCATTACATATCTGGCAAGGTGCGTAGGTATTTCAGGAATTTATGTTTATGCGTGTCTTACCTATTTGAGCATTGAAATTCTACACATGCACGGAACTCGGCCATTTATAGATCTGAATTTGATTGATTGTCTCTGCGTGTTGTCTTTGCTTTTGTTTTTGCATAGTCGCTGACGCGAACCGGTTACGCACATTTCCATGGCACTCTCAGTTGCAAAATGTGACAATTGCACAATTAACAAATAACACTCTGACATTACATTTATGTACATAAGTGTAATGCCAATTAGTTATGCCTGCTACGGGCGTAGATCGATCGTAGGTTGTTTTAATATTTTTATATAGACATATTTAAAAAAACGGCTACACATATCATTTGTGAATATTATAATACATAATATTAATAACAATTTAAAAAATATTTAAATATGCAAGCGGAAAGCATTTTTCATAAAATCAGCAAATAAAATACAAAACCAATTTCCGCAAGAAAAATGTCAAATTTTGTGCAAAAATGTTGACTGTACCGCAAAAAAACAGGAGGCCAAAAACGACAAAAGACATAAAGAATATGCCTGAGTCGACAATTAGCACATTAGCATAAGTGTCTCTCATGTCTCATGTTCTTCTGGCCACAGGAAAAACGTAAATAAATGAATTCCTATGTGAATCAAATAACGAAAAAAAAATCGGTTATATCGCATGTACACTGAAATCGACCGTTAACATGCCGAGCAGCGTCGCAGTGAAAAAAAAAAAAAAAAAACAAATCACAAAAATTGCTGAAATCAGCTGAGTTCCTGCCCACTGCTGCCCCCACCTCGTGTGCCGAGTCAACATGTTGTTCGCATTTCTTAATTTGGCTTGGCACTGCAGAAGCCATGAATGAACGAATGTCGCGTCGTCGCCCTCGTCTGCTGCTGCTTCGTCTTCTTCTTCTTCTTCTTCTTCATAGTCTTGGTCTTCGTCGTCTGAGATATGCAAACATATGCTTAAACGCTTATAAGCATTGTATGAGCACAAAATTGTAGAATAAGAGAAATCGCATAATTTGATATACGCGCGATACATATTTACATACACAAGTATATATGTACGTATGCATGTATATGTAAATATATACTAGTATGTATCCGTGTGTGTGTGTGTGTGTTTGTAGATATGTGCAAACAATGCGAGTGCTATGAAAACCAAACTCAAATTGACGGCGGCAACTTATTCTGCTCCTCCGCTGCTGCTGGCTAAGCTTTGTCGCCCAAATTGAGTCATACTCAGCAGCGATATTGCAAATGCGAGCGATTGTATGAGTGAGCGAGAGAGAGAGACAGAGCGCGCGAGTGCCTACGCCGGCGTGTAGCGGATATAGTAACGCGGCGTGTACGCGATATGGGCATGGGTATGCGCCGATTTGTACTTGAACTTTGCATTTCGGTTTTAATGCTTATTGGGTTTCCACATAACAACAATCTTCATAATAATAATAATAATATTTCAGATAAATTCTTTTTGCTTTGATTTTTTATTTTTTTTTTTTTTTCGAGTAATGTATGCTTGTGGCGCATACTTTATCAGCACATTCGTGTGGCATTTATTATAATACTCGCAAATATGTAAAATGTTTCACTTAAGCTGCTACTTTGAGGTTTGGCTTGCAGATAAAAAAAAAATAAAAAAAAAAAACAAAAAAAAATAAATAAAAAAACAAAAATAAATAAAAAAAACCCGAAAAAGAATATATAACAAACAAAATTAAATAAAAATATGTGCACACAGTAAATGCTTCGTTTACACAAACAAACGAAACCCATAATTGCTGTACACATGAGAAGATAATGGCCAAGTGTGTGAATTTATCAAGTGTCGTGCTGCGGCTAAATATTTTACTTGCAGTTCATAGTGTTCAAAGTGGCTTCGGCACGTTGGCTACTGTGCACGTTTATGCGTTTCTGCAGCTGCGCTTTACCAGCGAATTGCTATCTAAACACTCTCACGCAAAGGCCTGAGCTTGGCTGACCAGACAGTAAGTATTGAAAATTAGCTGAGTTTAAAAAAAAAAAACAAAAAAGGCTAAGTGCCTTTTAAACAGCAGTTAACTGCTTAACTGTGCATTAGCATAGAGTTAGCAGGCACAAGAGTCATTGTCCAACTTTGGCTAGCTAGAGCAGCTGCTTATGTCGCGTGTTTGGTTTTTAGCACAAATGCTAGCCAACTGTCGCATCGGTCGTGGTAAATGGGTCACATGCCTTGGAACATGCGTCAGACAAGGCCTAGGAACATAACAACAGCGCAAAGAATTCCAACGAAAAGCCAACCTAATGCATTTCCGGATCAGTCTTGCCTAATGCGATCAATTACAACGCTTTCGCCGAAAATACACGAAAAGCAATGGAATAAAAAACAAAAAAGCAAAAGCTGACACACACGCGCCGAAAGACATTACACGAAAGTGTCACCGAAGTGTCAAAAGTTGTTGGGTGTGATATTTTGACAACTTGCTTAATGTGACAAGTACTACCGCCTGCTGTTGCTGTTGCTGCTGCCTCTACCACTGAGTGCTGCTGGAGCTGAAAAATAAAAAATAAAAAAAACCAAAAAAAAACAAAAGCAGCGGCGGTGCCACCTACTCGCAGGTAATGTGTGCAAACACACATGCAAGCGATAAAACTGAAGCGCTGAACAAACATTACGCCAGCGTCGTGTTCTTCAATAGATTGTTGTCTATTATTACGACAAAGAGAGACTCGCGCCAACATTAAACTGCTGTCAAAATGCCAACGGCAAAATTGATTACGACGACAATTGCGCCGACAATCGCAACGCATGCACTAACAGCAAAAAAAAATAAAACAAAAAAAAACTAGTTGGGGAAAAATGTCTAAATAATTGGGGGGGGAGGGTGGGGTAAGAGGCAAAACAAGCTAGCAAGTCCGTGTGCTGAAATGTTTTCGATTATCCCCATGCCATGATTATGATTATGGCCAACGGCAGCCGCATGATTGACGGCCGACACGTGGTTATCGTGGGCTAATGTGGCCCATATGCATATGTGAAACTGCTTTGCATGGCAGCAGCTCAGTCACTTCATTTCATTTCATTTTTGGCCCAATGTGCAGCGTTTAATGCAGCTGCTGTGTTACGCAGCGCATAGTCAGCATAGCACCTGAGCACTTAACGTAGTACATGATTATGGCCAATATTATGCCAATAATTTGACAACAATAATGAGATATCGAACACGTCTGCTATGCTCCTGCTCCTGCCCCCGTCCCTGCCACTGAGCATAGCCACCAAGCGTTGTGGCAGGTTGCTAGGCAACCTCAATTATTTGCTAAGTGCTACGCATTTTGAAATTGAAATCATTTTATCATCAAATTCAAGCCGAAACCAAACGCAATCCGCTTACAGTCCCCGACTGCTGCTGCTGTCCACTGACGAGTAATTGGCTTTTAGCACAGCGATAATAGTTTTTGACATAATTATCGACAGCGGTAAGCGTGTCTCACATTCTATGCGGCAGGCACACACACCACCCGCTGCCAACAAGCAACCATGCCAACACCAACTGACTGACACCGCCAACACCTTAAACAACTTCGAGATATCGTGGACGACTGCTGTTTTGATTTGCTTCAATTTTCGCTCTATTTTGTATGCCGATGAACACATTCCTCATTCGATTCGCACTGATCCAATGCGATCCAAGCCGTTACGATTCGTTTCGATTCAAGACGAAATGTTGTTGTTCGTTGTTGTCGTTGGCATATCTTCATTACACTTGCAGTGCGTGTCTTGCCCGTCATCGCTTGAAATCGAATATTTTGAAAGTGTTGACCATCATCGGTGTGCGGTTGTAGGTGAATGGCAGCTTGTGCCTTCTTGCTGCCTTCTTCCTCTGCTTGTGTTGCTCTTGGCTGCTGTTCCAGTTTGTATTTTCTATTTCTGCTGCTGCAACACTCTTCGCTTCTCTACTCTACAATTCTTTTTTTCCCTACGCTGCTCTTCACTTGTCTTGTCCTTGGCTGTTGCTTGTTTCAGTTTTACAGTTGTTTACCGTTCTCATTGTCAGCTTTTGGACGACTCGCGTCTACATCTTTGTCTGCTTCTTCTTCTTCTTTGACTTTGTTTTTGTGTTAAACTGCTACTTCTTCTTCTTATTCTTCTTCTTCGTCTGCGTCTACGCTTGTGTCGCTTGTCGTTCATCATACATTCGTCATTCGTCATTGTGTGTTCGCCATTCAGCGTTCTGTCAGGCAAATTGACAAGTTGTAATATTGAGAAAACACCAACTATTTGTTGAGTAAATATTTTCTTAATATGGGTTCTGGGCGTGCACAAACAGCGTCGTAAACATGCGCAAATACAAGTGGGTAAATATGGTAGGAAGTTTGTCTACATGCCTGCCGGAGGTGAAAGAAAAGCGTGTCATCCATGTTGGCTCTCGTGCTGTTGTAATATTGACTTAGCTGGCTTGTCCACTCTCTCTCTCTCTCTTTCTCGCTCTCACAGCACTCCCTTCTCCTACACTACATGCTTTACCACAAACACTACCTGCCTCTTACATATGTATGTACATGCATATGTGCAGATTGCTGCGGAAAGAAAGTTCGTCAAACACAGCAAGATCATAAATGCAGACAAGACATGGCGTTGATTTGAATGATAGGAACCAATAAATCGCCTGTCACCATGCCAATTGAAATTGTTGCAAGTGCACTTTTGCAGCATTGCTTAATTAATTAATGGCAAGAGCATTTGCTTGCCATGTGAGCTGATCCAAAATTTATTCATTATTAAAGGTGGCCATTAAAGCATTTAGCCAAGAATATAAAAAATTGCCACACAGTCGGCACAGACAGCGCGGATATGTAAACTGTCGAGAATATTACAATTTCCATTTGTAAAAATGCACACAAAAATATAAACACTGTAACGGCAAAAATTTCGCACAATATTAAAAACGCACATAGCTCAGAGCCGATTCGCGGCTGCAGCAGCCCACCACCAGACGGAGCAGCCAGACAACCAACCAAACATTAGCCCTGTGTGCAAAAACAAAAACAAAAAAAAAAGAGAGAGAAATAGCAAATAAATAAAGAGGAAGAAAAAAACACTCAACTATTTTTGGTGCAAATAAAACTAAGAATAAGCGAAAAAAAAAGAAACAAAATTAATGAAAATAATCTATGTGGCATGTAAAGTGCGAAGCATAAAATTTTGAACTTGGCACAAGAAATGGGCAGCTACGACAGACCAGCCGACAAACAGACAGACAGACACAGCTAAGGCAGAAACGACAAGTGGACAAGGCATATGGTTGATGATAGAGAGCTAAGACATCATGGCCCAAAACTAGTGCCGTCGATGAATGGATTGATGCTTGTACGCTTGGATACTTGGAGAGTTGCATATATGCATGTATATATGTGCATGTGAACAGATAGTTATATACTAATTGTATACATGTATGACAGCTAGCTAGTTGCATAGTTTAGTTTAGCCTGAGATACATAAAATGTTGTTTGGGCCTCACAGCGACCAGCCGACGTCTGACAGTCAAGCGGTCAGACACAACCGCAGTCGGTCGAACGCTGGTCAGCAGTTGAAATTTTAAAGGCACACAAAGTGGTCAAAAACGCAAAAGAAAAAAAAAACAGAAATCAAATAAAATAAAATATAAAACGTCAGCCACAACGACTTTGGCGATAAACAACGCTCAGCGTCCATATGGGCGACTATTTTTAAAAATGTTTTAATTATTTTCAAAAAACCACAACTACAATTGCAACAACAATAAAGACACACACACAAAAAAAAAAAAAAAAAAGAAATGAAAAAGTAATAGAAAAAAAAGAAAAAAAAACAGAAATAGGCAAAATAAGCCAACGCATATTTTACTTGCACGCTCAGTAAGTGGCGTTGACTTGCGTCTAGCCTAGTTCTGATGAGTTCCACTGCTGGCTATTGGCCACAGGCGAGTGAAAAGTGCCGCCTCCGCGTAGCAGCGTGACAGCGCCAGCGTGCAAGTGTCTGTCGTTCGTCGTCTGTTGTCTGTTGTCTGTCGTCTGCCACATGCAACATACGAAACTACTTTTCATGAAAATGTTTTTCAGCAAATATTAAATTCGTTTACTTTAATGCTGCTACTTTTGCTGCTGTTGTTGTTGTTGCTTGTTGTTGACATTTTTTAATTCCTTTTGCAAAATACATTAAGTGTGAAGTTTTTTGTGCATATTATTGTCGCGTCTCGCACAATGTGTCGCATGTCTTTCCGTCCGACCGTCCATCCAACGCGTTGTCTAGTGAAATTTTTTGCCACGGCATCATATTCATGTCTTCATGTGTTCTAATGCTCATATAACCCAACAATTTCGTCTGTCCATTTGTCCGAACGCTCAGTCAGTCAGCTTGTTGCATATTTTGTAATTATTCTACGTTCGCCTGTGCAAAATGTTTGAAATTTAATGAAAATCATGACACGAACTGTTTGTAGCCAAAAAAAAAAAAAAAAAATAAATAAATAAAAAGAAAACTAAATGCAATATGGGAAATGTGAAATACGTTTATATAGCAGCAGATACTTTGGCTTTTTTGCGCATATACACATACACATGCATGCTTACATTTGTAAATGCATATTCAGTTTATTTGTTTGTTGTGACAGCCTGCATCCGATATATACATGCATACATGAGCATAAGCATACACATACACTTACACATACACATACATATACACATACGTAGGCAAGTTCTGTTCATCATAATAATTCTGTGCTCTATAATTTTACACGCAAAGAAGTAGACATCAATTCGCTGTTTTCGTGTTGTGGATGTTTTAGTTTTTTGTTTCTGTATATATTTTTTTTTTTTGTTTTTCGTCTGCTTTGCGGCTTTGCTCTGACTACCGCAGACGCCGTTTTTTTGGCATTTTTATGACGAAAATTATTATGTTGCCACAAATTGTACCACGCACCACCCGCTATATTTAGTTGCACAACAACAACGTTGCAGCGTCGCGTAACAGGGCGACTGACCGCACACACACACACACACACACACACACACACACATACACACGCATACACTTGGCTACAAAAGAAGTGGCAAACAATCAGTGCCAGCTAAGCCATGAGCCCACAGCACAGCTGAGCTTTAGAATTAACTTTTGCATAACTTATAGCAGCTTGTGCAGCTAATAAACGTGCGCAGCTGCCATATATCGACTGCTTAGCGTATTTTAATTATTTTAACAACACTTAAAGATAACTACTAACAACAACAACAACAACAACAACAACAAAAGACAAAAAAAAGGTTAAAATCAACTTACTTTGTCAAAACCATTGCAAACATAATTAATCAATTAGTCAAGAAAAGTCAAGCGAAGCCATTAACTGAATAATTCATAAGAAATGCATTTTGAACGAGAGTGTTGTGCTTATGCCTGTCGTATTTGCTATTGGATTTTTTGTTGTTGTTGTTGTTGTTGTCGTTGTCATTACTGGGCGCACTTGGAGCCAACAACTTCACCTTAAAAATGCTACAGCGGCAGCTGTGCACTGTATTTGGTTCGGCTCAGTTCGTCTCACTCTGCGCTGGCGCAGCAACTGAAATGAATTGCATGCGACGCTGCTGACAGCAATTGACGCGGCAAACTGGCGGCAAGCGCACAGGGTCGCAACAGGCTGTGGCAGGCGTGGCCTCTAGTGGCCATAGCCAAAGCAATGCCCAGTTTGGCGTCCAAGCGCTGTGCAGTGGAGTGAAGTGACTGTGAAGTGAAGTGAGCGAGCGTAAAATGAGCGGAAATTCATGTTAAAAATATTTCGCGGCGCCTAACATTTGCCAATACAATTTGCAATAATCATTTGAAAATTTGCAATTTTCTTGTTTGATTCGAATTAATTTTTTATTATTTATTTCTTTTAATTTTTCTGCATTTAATATAGTTTTTTGTTTTTGTTTTTCCTTTTCTTTTTTTTCTTTTGCAATTTACAATGCATAACTCGAATGCGCTGCAATAATAACAACAACAACAACAACAACAAGAACAAGAACCATAATAATTAATAGCTAAGACATCGTTTGCGGAATTACAAATCGCTTTGCGTTGTTTAGCAATTAAAAACAAAAAACAACAACAACAGCAACAACAAAATTATAGAAAATCGCCATAGGTAGACTCGAACGCGATCAGTCACGGCCTTTGTCTTAGTCGCCGGACGAGTACGAGTGCGAATGTGAATGCGAGTGCGAGTGCAAGACGGCGCTACGACGTGTAGGAAATCACTTAATTACATTCTGAGCGCAACAGGTGCGAGCTTATTAACTCATTGTGCGGCAGCCCTGCGCGCCCGCTGCCAACCCCAAGTAACCGACTTGGCATGCACCGACTCGTGCGTGCGTGTGTGTGTCGCTGTGTATCTTTACACTTGTGTATACTCTAACTGCTGACTGCTGCATTCGGCAGCTGGCGGCTATGTTTGCAGATTTCTCGCATAGAAGCACAAACACGCAGCCTCACACACAGACACACACACACACACACACACACACACACACACACACGCAGAGCGATACTCACTTGTCTGTATTTGAAATGCAAATTCAATTTGTTAAACGATTAAATGATTTGGTTGGCAAATCTTTAAACTCGTTTCGCGTCAATTGATTGTGGATACACTCGTGCACACATGTATGCAACGACAGATACACGCTCGACTCGCCATCCATCATAATTTTATTTAAATTATAGAAATTCTTAATTTTCAAGTTGCTTTTTTTTTTTCTTTTAACTAAAATTTATTAAAAACAATATATATTTTTTCTGTTTTTATTGTATAAAAAAATATTTTATTTTTTTTTGCAAGCACGATTAAAACGCTGTGCAATTAAGTATGTATCTGTAAGTTAATTGAGTATCTACGGTAGACAAAAAGTGTTTATTACTTAAAGGTAGCAATGCATATGACATATACAGTAAACTCTGCCAAAACGGACAGTTTCCATAACCGAAGCAATTTCACAAGATTTTTATAATTTTCTATTCAACACCATCGCGACCATCGGTGTTCGGTTATGGGAGATTGTATTTTCAACTAAACATAGGTATGGTTTGCACCGATAAGACGCATATCATTGCCGGCCACTCACTTTTATATAAATTTGCCTCGTTTAGAAAATAGGAAATAATTATCTTACACGCTTGTATCATGAGATCACAAACGAATAGTTGAAAAAACCCAAAGCAGATTTCATGACAGTACTGATAAAGCTTCAAACGATTAAATCCAGTGCAATCCAAGTGTAAAATGTTCCTAATTGGCTCAGTATACCGCAACTGTTGCAGTATTGAAGTGCATTTCAGCAGATACACTCGCCCCCAAAGTTGATCAAACCCGTCTACCCGCACGCACTGCCATTGCACATGCCACTTAGCAGTATGTGTGTCAAATCACTCCTAACAACAACTACGGCATAGAAACCATTTTAATTTTTTAAAAATATTTTGTATATTAAATAAAAGTGCTCCCAGCACGATAACCCGAATGTCATAAATCTAAATTAAAGAAATAAACTTCACAAATATTTATTGAACGTACGTATGCATATAAAAACATACATAAATATTGTAGAAGACTGCAACAAAATCTCGAGGTTCAATCTATATTCAAAAATAAGCGCATTAACTTTTATGACAGCGCTTAACCCACGCTGATAATCCCGACACTAAAAAACAAACTCATACTCAGATTTGTGCGCTTAAGAACGATTCCAGAACGTTTTTTTAATGAGCTAAATTAAAACACGATTTAAAATAGCCGCAACGCAAACCAAATCAATTGCGCGCTATTTCAAAATTATTAAAAAGAAAAAAAAAAGAAAATAAAAAAAAAAATATGACAACTAAACATATAAAAAATTGTTGAAATTAAAATCAAAACCGATTTGAAATATTTAAGCGCACTCAGATAAGCTGAAGCGCGTCTGACACTGTTATGGCAATATTTGTTATGCCAGCATTTTTGAAGGATATGTTAAAGTTCGTTTGAAAAAAAAATCGAAATCAGCATCGAAATCGAAAAGATTTCACTGAGATCTGAGCACAAACTCGTGCACTCTGCGATTGCATAATCTCTTGTGGAAATGTACACGAGGCTGTTGCTCGATTAGGGCTTATCAGTGCGGCAGTCATCATTAAATTTAATGCGAGCAGCATTTGAGGGCGCCGCCTGGCCACTGCACAGTGTAGGGCACAGTGTGCGCCACAATTAGGAGCAGCTTATCAGCCTGAGTTCTCAGATGCTGCATGCATAACAAAATGAGCCATTAAGTGTTGGCATGCGATTAGGTAATGCGGGTAGTTCGTAGTCTAGTGTCAGAGCTGGACCAATGGGTCAGCTGTCAGTTTGGTGTAAATCAGCGATGCTTAGAACACTTGCGTCTGCCAGCCAATATGCCCCAAGCAACAAACAAACAAAAAAAAAAAAAAAAAAAAAAAGTAAAAAAATAAAAATAAAAAACAGCAGCCATTAAAGAAGAAACTGTAAAAATTATGTCAAACCGAGAGAGATAAAGTTAAGACAGCAGACCAGATTAGAGCAAACGGGCAACAAGTCAGAGACAAGTCAAGACAGCAAATGGAATGAGCTCATCAAAAATGCTCAAAACAAAATATCTGCACATGCCTGCGTGTGTGTGTGTGTGTGTGTATTTATACACATACATATAATAACTATATAAAACAAGATCGGCAACGTCGCCAACGTCAACGTCGACGCTAACTGAGACTTGTGACTGTAATGACCGACGACTGACGACTGCGATGACTGCGATTTGGACTTGGACGTTGCCGCTGAGGCTATCGCTGCAATTGAACTTTTGCTGTTGCTGTTGTTGTTGTTGCTGCTGCTGCTACTGTTGCAGTTGCTGATGATTCGGTAACGGACAACCAGAACAACTTGAAGTGGACCGGCGACGTGGCGCACAATGTATATGCAGCGAACGCAGCAAACGGCAAAGGAGGATGCGCGACGAACTACAAAGTCGAAGAGGACAGTTTTTAATTGCACGTAATCTTTAAAAATAGCAAAGCATATAGGAACACCGAGCACACAGCACACAGCGCACAGCACACAGCGCACAGAGCAGAGCAGAGATGATATTTATGCATGAACAACAACGACTCGAAAATGGCAACGCAAGCCAATGCCATGCAAGACTTTGATTGGAGTCTTCAGCGGAAAATCATGAAAATGGCCAACTATAAAATTAAAAAAACAAACTAAAACAAACAACAACAATAACAAACCATATATGTATGTGTTATTGCAGGCCAGAGCCAGCGATGAAGTGTGTAGAGTGAGTGAAGTGGAGAGGAGTGGAGTGGAGTGGAATGAGTGGCATGGAGTGCAGTGCATGAGAAAGAAGTAGGAAACAGGGCGAGTGCCAAGTCAGTCGTCAGTTGTGCTACACGTCGGCGCTGTTAGACACGTCGACAATCGACGAACCAAGCGACGAAGACCTTGTCAGTAGCCTTGCCTAAACTCACCTAAACGACGCTCACACATACTTCAAATGCCATAACAGACATTTGCTGAAGACAGCAGCATTAGCAACAGCAGCAGCAGCAACATTAACGGCAACGGCACCGCCAACAGCCAACTGCAGCAATGACGAGGCCATAAATACCGGCCTGCAATAGTAGGCACTGGCACAGGCACAGGCACAAGAACGACGCGCAGACATTTGGCTGATTTGCGGCTTCCTCTGGCTAACTGCATATGTATACTCATACTCATGCTTATAGATACACGTACTCATGCATAGATACTCGTACTTAGATAGATACTCGCACCAAAGACGTTTTCAGTCTTGCATACGTACGTAGGTAGATTTGTTGTTGGCTGCAGGCATTGGCATCCAATTACAATTCAAATAACGTGCCACTGCACACATCGAGCGCGAAATTCTATTGAAAAATGTGCTTCGTTGTGCTTTTTGGCGTGTTTCTTTTCATATGACCATAAGTGTATTGACCATGGTTACTTTATAGTATTTTTTTTTTTTTTTTTGTTTTCTATTATTATTATTGTTGATGCTGTTGCTTTTAAGCAGCAAGTGCCATAGCCTTCAATATGCTTGATTGGTATTTATCTAACGGGCTTTTTGCTGCCTGACATGTGCAAACTAATGGCCTTAAGTTGTTAATGGCATGGACGATTCGTTACACAAGTGGTTACTACGTAAATACATTTTTGCTACAAATGCGCACAGTAGCCTGCTTTGGTATGCAGGAATTAAATTGCGTAATGCCAAACAAATACTTTGGCCAGTGTACAGATTTAAATGCAACAAATCGTTAGTAAAATGGTTACTTCTGTCACAAAAATAAAAGAAAATCCTGCAACATTGACAAGCGCAACGAAGTAGATGTTCTAGAGCATTTTTAATCATAACATTTTATTCAAGCGACTACTTTTAGTCACTTGTCATCGTTACTTAAGTGATTATTCTTGCTCAAATAGCTTTTGCACTGCTTATCAAATATAAATAAAAGCCATAAGCATTCTGCCCATGTAAATTCTTTAAACACTTTAGCACGCATTAGATTTAGCAATTGATTACTTCGTTACTTAAGCGATTACCTGTCACTGTCAAACGCCAAATTGCTGCCACTCAAATGCATTTGTTTACTTTGCCTCAATTTCAAGTCGCCGCTTCAACTTGAACAGCTCTTCCCGGAGCTGCAATGATCGTCATCACCCTAAGTACTTATGCCTTGCTTCGCTGCCTGCCTGCTTCTCGGCCTCCCTGCTGCCACTGTGCCAGCTCGGCTGCTTGCTCGTTTGCTTGTTTATTTGTATCTTGTATCTACAAGTTGATCCGCGCGCGTCATGTTGACAAACTCACTTACAAATGCAAACAGTAATTTTTCTCGCTTCATTGGCGTCTTGTCTGCGCAAAGTTGTTGAAGTTACATACTCGTATTTTTGCTTCGTCTCGCCAGCCCGCGCTTTGCTTTGCCTCGTCTACGTCTTGGTTTGACTTGGCTTTGCCTCTGAGCCTAGCTCCGTCTCTATCGCTGACTCTGGCTCTGACACTGTCTTGCCTAGTCTTGCGTCTGCTCGCATATCTGGTAGCTACAAGAAAAGTGAAGCCTGTAAAGCGATTTTTCATGCGGTTCTTTTTCGCTTTCTGCTCTTTTCAAGCGCTCCCCGCGCGCCCAGCTGCGTGCTACCCCGTTGCCAGCTTGGGTTTCTTTCTTGCCTTTAGCTGGCATGCTTGGGCGTCTTTCTACTGCAGATAAATAAATAGAAAATTTATTGGACAAAGCCGCAGCTACTTGGTTTTCTTGTAGCCTCCTTAATGCTCTTCCGTTTTTTTTATTTTTCTTATGTTATTTTGTTTTTATTTTCTTGCTTTTACTATTGCTTCTTCTTGCCAAGGTTTTATTATTACAAGCTTTCTTTTATCAGCGGTTTTGGTTTTTGGGTTTGGCTTTGGTTTCATTGCTCTTTCGAATCTCGTAAATTGGCCTTGTAAGTACATGACACTACTAAATAGACATCCAGATCGACACGTGTACGAAAATGCAGACATTGTGTGCGATAAAGACTCGACTGCAGTTTTAGAATCTGTTAAGTAAACAGACTTGGCCAAGAGGCCGCAACAGGCAGGCAGCGAGTTAGAGAGGATATGCGTTCTGTTAAAAAAAAAAACAACATATTTGCAGTCCAACAACAATTGCGCTGAGTCAGCACTTGCGAGCGTCGTCGGTCAGACGAAAAGTTAATAAACCGCAACGTGAAAATTAACAAAAATATTAACTGCAAAAAATACTCGAAGCAGGCGACAAACGCAATAAATAGATGCACTCAGTGTGAACATGTATTTATTTGCGACGCTTCTATGCGCAAGTAATGGCAAATAAGCGCAAAAAACCAAACAAAAACGAAACTAAAAACAACATTAAAATGAATTAAAATTATTATAAAACCAAACAAAACGTCAGATAAACATTCACGAACCGGCAAACGCATACGAAAAGTGAAATATGGTGACGCGCCAAAATAAAAAAAAATAAAAAAGACAAACCGAGGAAGAAAAGCAAAAAGTTTTCGTCGACATGATAAAAGTAAAAAAAAAACCGAAGTAAAATCCGAGACAAGTTTAGCCACGGCACTATGACCACAATTCACCCAACGCTGCTGCAGATTCAAACTGCAACTCAACCATTGAAGACACTGCGCCACGGACAGACTGTCTGGCCGTGCGTGCCATGCATTTGCTCCACTGTACATTGCACATGCGAGTGAGTGTATGTCTGACTGTCTGTCCGTCTGGCTATTTGTCTGTGGCCATTTTTATTTGTATTGGCTATTGTTGACGCTTTTGTTGCTATTGCTGTATCTGTCGCTGTCGATGTTATTGTTGTTATTGCCGTTGTTGTATCTTATAGCTGCGCATAGCTAGCAATAGATGAATAAACTAAACGCATTCTAAAGTGTCTGAAAGTGATGAGCACGGCATTTAGAATGCATTTGCTGTTTCTTTGTCCGTCCAACCGTTCGATCGTCCGTTCGTCTACATGTCTGTCCACTGCACTGTCTGTCTATCTATTGGTCTGCCTTATAGTCTGTCTCCTGGCGCGTCTGTGTCTATCGGCATGTGTGTGTGTGTGTGTGTGTCTATTTGACTGTTTGAAGAATGTCAGTGAAATGCAAAACAGGCAAAATAAAAAGCGAAACTAAGCAAAAACAAAGGCAAGTATAAATAAATTTTAGTAAAAAGTGTATAACAACAACAATAATAACAACAACGGCAGCAACAAACTGGGAGCGCCGCATTAAATGCCAAAGTGTTATCGGGCATCAGGCATCGGGCATCCGATTGAGCATTCTTCGAAAGCAAATTAAGTTATTCGTACGTGGTATTTTAATTACAATTAGTTCAATTACTCGTTTGATTTCCCTTTTTCTGTACTCACTGTACCTGATACACTACAAACGATACAAGTCGAGGCCATTTGCATAAAAGTGCCAGGTAAGCTTATATCTGCTTAAAATTGCAATCAACTTTACCTCTCTCCATTAAATTTTTTGAAACTTCTCGAGATTTGCACATACACTATTTTTTTTTGCAGTTAGATCGAAGATCACTACAAAGGACTGACTTTCTTCATGTTAAATTATCGCTTATATTACGTACCTATGTTTCTGGGCTTGATATTCATTCACTACCTTATGCATATGACTGAATCTGTATTATTTACAGTTGGTTTCAGTCTGCCTCAGTTAGCCTAATTATCTTTAAATTATTCAAGCGCTTTAATCCCCTGCCTGTGTGTATATATGTACATATGTATAATTCTAAATCGCACTGAATAAATTGACATTGAATAAATTTCTGTAAAAATTGTCATTAACATTTCATGGCATATACTATTCCAACTATTGTAACTTTTCTTCGAACTCGAATTCATTGTTGATTTGCCTCATCTAAGGCTAATCGAGACTAGTCATGCGTCGTTGCTGTACGTTAGTTTTCGTTGTGCCAAATGCGTTGAGATTCGGCGATTGCATATACATATGCACTGACAACAACAAAAATCGCCCAAAGGAGTAGAAAGCAGACATGAAATTAAATGCACATCAAATAATGAAAAACAAAAACAAAACACAAAAAAAAAAATATCAAAAATAAAAAAATCCAAAATGAAACGAAAAATAAAAGAAGAAAAATTATAACAACTATAAAAACACATCAGGCTCAACGTCAAAATTGCATTAAACTCACGAACGGACAGCCGGACAGACAGACACAGAGTCAGGCCGGCAGTCCGTCGGATGCAAGCACACAAATACGCTAAAAGCCTGCCTCCTTGCGGCACACGCAATGGACACTGACGCGCATGCGTGCGAAAAAGTATTCCGCAACGGTGCCGAGGAGTTTTGAGTTTTATTTTTGCTCATATTTTCATTTTTCTGCATTCGCAGGCTGACTGCAAGTGTTATGATCAACAAAATTCTTATAACCGTAAAATAAATGACAACTAATACCCGTGGGCAACGTGTCGAATTCGCCTGTTTGACTTTTGAGCTTGGGTATGCGACGCATGCCCAAAGGAATAACCCGCATGAATTCGCATTCACAGGCATTTCTCATAAGTGTTATTGACACTGGGCCAAGCGGGCAAGATAATGTGAAATTTAAATTGGGACTCGGACTCGGACTATGACTGCGGCCAGTATGTGGCAATGTGCGAATTATAACCGCTTTTCAACTATCGCTGAAACTAATCTATGCCTACAAATTGTCCAACTGGCAAGGGATACTTTAATCAAACTCACAATACATTAGAAATTAGAAAACACACATGGTGTGGTTTTTCATTATTAAAAATCAATGTTTCTCTAACCCCGATTTTTTTTTATAATCCTCCAGCTACAAATATCAAAGACTCAGGTCAAGACAATGCAAAAAAGCTTCTATTAACTAAATTAGCTACAACGATGCCAAGAAAGATCCATCACAGCAGCAGCGCTCCATGGTAATTTAAAGGAAACTGTGTATGTATGTGTGTGTGTAGTTATGCATCAGCCAGATGAGTTTTTGAGTTTGATTATATTTTCCTTTGTCACGAATCCTTACATTTGCCCTTGTCCACGACAGCAAATTATCATAAAATAACTCAAAACAACAACAACAATAAAAAAAAACAGCAGAAAAATAAAAAACAAAAATAATCATGCACACAAATAGAGAAAAAAAATGCGTAAAACGTTATACACTTCATTTATCTCCGGCTTGTAGACGACGATGACCTAAATAAAAATATACAATAACACAAAATGACCCAAGGATCGCGAATACATGCACACATACATATATACATTCATATGTACATAGTACATACATAAATACGTTGCTTATAAGTTTCTACATACTTGACTGCTTGTTTGTTAATTAGGTTGCTTTGGGGTAAAAAAAAACAACAACAAGACAACAACAACAAACATATTATACAGTGAACAGATAAATGGAAATAAAATAAGAATAAGGAAAAAAAATACTATAAAAAACATAAAGAAAAAGAAAGGGCGCTGTGTCTGCGTAGAATTGCCGTCTTCGAAGCTTGGTTTTGTTGTTTTTGCAGCGGCGGTCCTTCAACCCATGTACGAGAAAGGAAAGACAAACCAACAAAAAAGAAAACAATCAGAAATGAGAACTTAAGAACCGGACTTGACTGATGAGTATTTCAAGCTGTGCAAGCTGTCCTTTGGACGTGGTCAGGGCAGCGAACAGGCAAGAAGGCTGCTTAGCTACATACACAAGGGGTTGCATGCAGCTGGGGGGTAAATAAATGCGTAACATGCAACGCTTATTAATTGAGTGAACATTGGCCAAAAATGGATTGGCGGCGATGCTAGATGCTACGATAAAATTGAGAATTAAAATTGGAACACAAAGAAACACTGAGACACAAAACAGAATGGAGAATACATACATATGTACATAGAAAATAATTGTAATTTTTTTTAGTTTTTTACTTTTAGTTACAATTATTGTAACAAAACCAATTTTAACTATGAATAAAAAAATAACCGTTAAGACAACGGTAAATGTTACGTACAAATGAACAAACACGCGGAAAAGAGCAAATCGTAGCACACGCGGGTTATATACATGTATGTATGACATACGTGTGTACCCATATGTTTCACACGCGGTTCAAACAAGTTCGATAGACAAACCATTTGGAAATACGTGAAAGGTAGGTGCCGAAGCGAGACAACATCTGAAGCGCAACAGTTGTCATGGCCAATAGCAACCGCAGTAGCCAAAAGGAGACAACTGACATGCACACGGCACTGAAGCTAATAAAAACGCGACAACAACAATATGAAATGCTTTAGCGACAAAAAAAGCCGGCACATAAACGCCAGCGAAACGAAAAAAAAAACTAAACGGTGACAAACAATTAAGAACTATAATACACAAAAATTCAAATCAAACAACAAATATTTTGCTTGTCGTAGCAGAAGTTGCTGTTACTGTCGTTGCTGTTATTGTTGCTAATAAACATTACAAGAACAAACACACATACAAAGCGTTGTTAACACGCCGAGCAGCCGGGGTACGCAGCAACAATATGTGCAAAAGAGCGAGAGAATGCAGCGCTAGCTATTTTAGCCAGCCCAGAGTAGAGTTGTTGAGCTACACACCATGCCTCCATGTGGTTGGCAACGAAGGCACATGGACGTGGAACGTCGACACCACCAGAACACCACTCGCCTGAGAAAGTAACAGCGCAGTCAGCGTCACAGTCGCTGTCGCAGTCACCGTCTGCGTTTTTTCGTTCGCATGAAATTTTTTCAGTCGTCAGTCTTGGATTTCCACTTTTCCGTCACAGTTGATCGTGTGCTGTTTGCAACGACGGACTGCAACGCAAAGTAGGTGGCGAGCAGCGAAGTGTCAGCAAGTAGTAAAGAGAAAATAAATAAATCAAATAAACAAAATAAAAGCCTAAATTTGGTCAGTAAATAAAAAAGGTAACGCGTGCGCAAAAAAGAAAATAAAGCAAAAGTTGCCAAATAACTCACAAATTAACGCGCGCCTCATGGACCCGCGAAAGACCTTGCTTCAAATGTGCCAAAAAAAAGATATAATAATAAAAAGAAAAAAAATTAAGCGGTGCTACACTCATTTTTAATCGTGTCATAAAAAAGGAAATAAAAAACTTAAAACGTGTTTCACACATTTTCAAAAAAAGGTTTAGTTAAATAATTAAAGCAACTTTTGCCGCGTAACGCTTTGTTAGCCGTCGGTGTTTGTGCAGGCGAAAATCGTCAAGAAAACAAAAAGTGTTTCAAGAGTGTTTTTTTACTATGATGATTAAACTTTTTCTATTGATTTAAATAATTACACTTAATTATAAAAATAAATAAGAACACAAAATTTGCGAGGAAATATTTCCAGCTTGCGTACAAATTAAAAATCCGCAATGCATCAGCAATTTACATACGAAAATGTGTCGAGTGTGCGAACTTGTCACAGTTAGATTTGCAGTGAAAGGTGACTACTAAGAAAGTGTCATAAGGCATTTACATATGTACGTATGGTCACGACAGCCATCTATTCCAAACTGTTAGTTCAATTTCAATTTGATTAAAACGACGCGTCGACACCCAGCTGGCAGAGCAGCCACTTATGCATACAATTTTTGTTTGTGTTTTCTTTCTGTTTTTTCGTCCGTTAAATTCCCGAATTAATGGGGGCGTTGTTGTTTAAGTTGGCACCACAAAAAAATAAAATAAAATAGTTCACACAATCACTCAATCATGCGGCGGCATGTCCACAAACATTGTGAGATCACAGAAGTACGTATACTCCTCCGCCTGACACTCCCCCGTTCTTGTGGAGAGCAAATGCGTCAGAGAAAAGAATGAACACAATAATCCCAATTAAATCATCAGGCGACAAATCTGAGCTGCTGTCGCCAGCCACAACAACATCAACATCAGCACAATGCTAAACCATCAATGATGTTATCGCAGATTAGACTGCGGTTTTGTTAATGATCATTACAGAATTTAAGCTTTCAACGTTGCCGGAACATTAAATTATTATGAAAAGTTAATGCTATAAAAATAATACTAAATTCTTAGTCATTTATTGAAAATATTGTAATCACCATATGGTTTTGGCAGATATATACCTAAATCTTTGGATTCAATAGGCAAGTTATAAACCTTTTCCATTCTGCTTATTCAAAATTTCCACGATCTGCATACGTACATACGTACATTGTAGATGTGCATTGATAAGTCATTTAACATCTAATTCAAAATCAGGAACCTGCTCTTGTTTTTTTAAATCGCGATGACTATCAATAATTGCATTTGATGCAAAAATCAATCTAAATTGCCCTAGTAGTAGTCTCGCAACCACAAGTCCGAAATTGCATCCAACTCTCGCTGTCTCTCTCCAGCTAGAAGTTTTATGTATCTTGGTATTTCTCTCTTGGTTTTGGCGGAGTCACAACTCGAACTTTTGGTTTCCACACACCGGTTTGAATAAGTTCGATCTACTGCAGATCGCCGAACACACATGTTAGAGTTGGCCTCGCGAGTTTTGGTTGTTGCTACGCAGGCAAATTTTAACTAAATTGCATAAAGTACGATCAGTGTTCCTTGCATTTAATTTACAGCAAAGGACGTGAAATATTTCCAATAATAGCAAAAGCGAAATGAAACAAAAAATGGAAAATCTTCAAAGGAATACAACCTTCGAGTGGTTTCAGCCGGCCATAATTCGTTTGCAAACATGCTGTGTCTGACGGGCGTGCAAACAACAACAATTTGTGGCAATATTTGTGCTTTCTCTCTGCACAAAATTCACTCTGATGAAGCCGTCAGAGCAGTAATGCCTATTTAGCGATTTTGGGGACAGATCTCTCACCTTTTTTTACTTTCATTCGTTCCCTTTTTACAGACAAATGATTTCTAGAAAAAATACGCGATTTTTCTTAAAACTTCTGCTGACCAAGGTGGTAGTTACGTCAAACTTGCAACAAGTTTGTTTCGAGCAAACAAGATCAAATAAAGTTGGGTTGCTGCCTCAAAGTGAGTAAGCAGTCGTGCTCTCTCATCTGGATGAACCGCATTTTCGGCGAGGTAGAAATTACAATAACCATATGAAATTCTCTCCCGTGGAACACTTTTATAATGAAGCCGGGTACGAAATCGAGAGGGCAATTTAATATGGAAAGCTGACTCTCTCGTCGGTCGAGAGCATATTTATATGATAGCGAAGTTACTTTCTCTTCTGCGACGTTTTTATATGAAAATTGCCCTCTTTTCTCGTCGTTGCCACCCTGTTCGTTACAGCACGAGAGAATTTCATATGGTTGTTGTGAAATCTTCTCACTAAAACAATTGGGAGAGTACAGCAGAATGATATGTTTTGTTGTTGCGAACGAAATACTGCGAGAATGCGTTGGGATTTTTGAATGCCACTTCAGTTGTTCGTTGGCGTTTCGCGAGGAAGAGTGACTGCGCTTAGTCGATGATTGCTTGCGCGAGGTACATCCAGAAGTGTGCATTAGAAAAGAAATTATTGTATTAAAAAAGTACTATTTTTATATACACGCATATATATATTAGGTGATATAAAAAGTATCCGCGGTTTTTTGGTATATTTTTGAACGAAAATTTTCTTTATTGAAAATCAGTTTTAATCAAGTACATATTGGCCATTTATTATCTATGACCATTTGCATTTTTTCGGGTAACAACAAAATTCCATCGTTGTAGAACTGATTTTCATCGGTTTTTCAGTGACTGACCGACAAGAGGGAGGTGCATCTTTGACATCGAAATTTCCGTAACGGAATCGAGCAACCCAGGAGTGATTTGCTTGATTCCATTCCGGAAATCTCGATGTTAAAGATGGACCTCGCTCTTTGACAACTAATATATATGCTAGTATAAGTGTTTGTGTATTTCCGGTATACGATAGCAGCAGAAAGAAGTCGTTTAAAAGAAAAAAAGGTTTGATCCGTAAAAATTATTTAAGACAAACATCGCTTGTTGCCCATTTTGTGTGCGCTTTTTAATGAAATAATTTAATTTTAATGCCATATAAACAATTTCGCGCGAGCACATCATTACACACAATATTAACCGATATGGTGGTCAGTCGTTCAGCATGTACAGATGTAGACATATCATCTAAGCAAGTACACATATGCATATTCCCATATACATGGTCGATCATCAATCTGTATGGTATGTGATACATATATTTGTTGATTTTTTTTCCTAGCAGTCGCAGTTGTTGTTGTTGTTGCTGATGTGGCGCCATTTGTTAAGTAAAAAACACGACCGAGCAAAAAAAAAAAAAAACGAGTAACTTCGCTTATTACTTTTTTTCCCCCGTATGCAAAAAACAAAGAAAATAATTTTTTTAATGCAACAACAACGCCGCTATTGGCTGCTGCTACTTCTATACACGTACACGAGTAGATATTCTCGCTGAAGGCGTTGCCAACAACGCCGCCGCGCATATAAAGTGTGAAAAACGTCGTATCACGACGCGCGAATTCGCGTGCAATCCTCTAATGGAAAAACCATCGTTAATCGAAGGACAACTGTTCACATCTTACCGGGCAGCATTAGATTTTGTATTGTTACTCTAATACTGTCAGGTAAAGATGTCGTCCGTGTCCTTAGACATCAGAAAAAATGCAACAGCATCGTAAAAAATAAAATAAAATATAAATAACAACAATTAAGAGTTAATTAACGCCGCCTCACTTTTAACCTGACTTCAGACTTGTGCTCAGTCCACGCAGTACAGGTAAGCAAAGATGCACATAAATAAACTGAAATTTATATATTTTACTTTTACACACATTATATATATTTTTTTTATTGTATTTTTGGTATGCGCATCTTTTGCGAAGGTCTTACTTGGGCTTAGTCGCTTGCTGTGCGTAGGTTGCCAAAGAATTCCATAAATTTTTTATTTTTGGTATTTATGATATTGAAAGACAAAATGCGTTTCGTCACGATTTATGACTAGTTTTTATTCGAATTGCCCGCAAATTGTTAGCTGACTTCATGTAAGTGACCTTTACTGACGAAATCTATGTGGAAAAAAACACGATTCGTATGTTCAGTGAATTATCGAATGTTGCATTCTGAAAGGTTACTTTGTCGAAAATTATCTTTACATGCTTGGCATTTCAGTTAAGATATGTATGTCGGCAGCTGTCTATATAGTTAGGCAATCAAAGGACTTTTCAGTTAGCAGCCCTTTAGCACGTAAACCCATTTAGGTCATAAAACTGCAAGTGATAACTTTTACCTGTCGAAGTTACAAAAAACTTTAGTCAATTAAAAGTATTCAAAATTGAACTTTACTACAGAGAATAATACCTATTATAGTTGTTAGAGGAAATGTTTAGAAACCTTATTTATCAATCATATCACAGATGAGCTGTGCTACAAATGTTCTATTTATATAAAAGGCACGTTTGTAGGTTCTGAAGATTCTCTGTTTAATTTCTTACTTGATAGGATTGCTTGGCAAAACTTCAGAGGCTAATCTTCAAAACAGTTCATAGTATCATATGGAATTAGCACCGCTCTGAATGTCTTGCAGGTATAAAGGTCGTCAAATTAAGTTATCTACGAAGTTTAAAACTATCGTAAACTAATGCGAGCCATAAAACGTTTTACAACGCTACGAAATTTATTTCAGACCCATATAGATGAAGTAGCCATGCACATATGTATATGCTATGTATTTGTGGATACATGTGTAGGTGTGTGTGCGTATGCATTTGTATTCATTTCGGAGGTGCTGGGTGCTTGGTGTTGGTGCGGGAGTTTGGTTCGCTTGTTTGTTAATCTAATCAACAATAAAAAACCGAACCGAAAAATTTAGCATTGCAATGGGCATTAGTCTCGGCTATCGAAGCTTATGTGAAGTGTATGTGTATGTGTGTGTGTGTGTGTATGTAAGTGAGTGAGAGTATGAGTAGCAATGTAGTGGACATGCTGAGAACGAACGAACGAACACCTGTTAATGAACTTACAACCCAAGCGACACTAATCAACATTTTCAAAGGTTGTGCCACGGCTGTCCATTCGACAATTTGCCTTTTTGTTTAACTGTTTGTTTGTTTCTAAGCTGTAAAAATGAATACGTATGTCAAATAAAAAAGCAACAAAACCAAAACGACAACAGCACTGCGCAAAATCAATTAAATACATGCACAATAAAATTCTGATCTTAAACTTTGCACCGCATTTAAAATAGCCGACTGCCATAAGGTCTCTAAATGCTGGTGCTGATGTTGTTGCTGTTGCTGTTGTTGCCGGTAAGGCGGTGAAGGTGAGCCAGGTCTTTCAACTGCCGATTTGTGTAATGTACAGTTTATTATTATTTTAATTATTTTTATTTTTATTTTTTTTTTCATTACTTCCATTTTAATGGTTTACTTGTAAATGCCTGCTAAGAGTATCCTAAGGTAATAAGTATTTTGTAATTACATTAAACCAAGCAATTGCAGTTTCAAAGTATTGCTTAAGTGTCAGTGAGTGCAGTTAAGAGTTCAAGTTGCTCAGCTTGCGATATGTACTCAGTACATATACTCAGTATATAAAGATAGATAAGTCATATGCGTATATCAAATATTTTGTAGCAGGTGCGGCTTATAAACATTTATCAGCTTTAAGTCGACAGGTTCGTTGAATCAGCTTTTTATATGTTCTCTCAATTTCAGTTCTTATGTCTGCATGCACAGTTACTGTCATTTATGACAGGATACTTTACAGGTTTTCAGCGTAGTATATATTTTTTAACTTATAAATTTAATTGTTACACTAATTAAACGTTTGCAAAAGTTTCAGCGTTACTGATTCAAGAAAAAGAGTTTCGAATTAGTTCAAGGTCTTTAAAATTTTAAAGTAAACTTAAAATTCGATATGATCCCAGCAACTGCTACTTCGAACAATTTGCTAGATTTGGCATAAAACCAAAGAAACTTCTATGCAATGCTACACTGTACATAAATTGTCAATAGGTTTTATGGTACTTTTATCTTACATACATCGTAACTTGAAAATCATAAGGAAAACGATTCAAATCGCTGCCAATATTGTTTATTTATTTTGTGTTAATCATTGTAAAGTGCACTTGTGGCCCCAATCAAACAAAATAATAAGTCACAAAGAAGAAACGATGACGATGACGATAATGATATTGTTAGAAAATATGTAATAATAATAAAAGCGTAGTGTGCTGCTTATTACAACAATAAAACAAACAACGACAAACAATTTGCCGGTTGAGTAAACCTTGGCATGCTACCAAGTAAGTACCCCCAACGCAACCCAGTCACACGCACATCCATTACTCCCCACCATTGCCCCGCCCACTAACTTAGAATTAGATAAGAACAAAGCAAATGTGTTAAGTAAAATAGAAAAAAAAAAATATTAAAAAAAAAAAAAGAAAGAAAACAATTTCATATCGTTGCCTATCTAAAGATGATCTAAAAGGCACTTGGGCTGAATCAATGTTCTGTTTGCGCGTCATTGTCGCCTACGGTGCCATTTTTAGCCACCTCCCCTACCACCTGTTAGTTAACCTACCGTTAAACATGTTTACCTCTTTCTAATCGGCCACTTTAGCTGCATCTGGCAATGTTAAAGATAGGCCATTGTTAGAATTATATCAAAATATTTATATTTATAGAACCCTGGAAGACAGTAATTTCCTACGTTTAAACCTAACAACGAAATAGTAGCTACGCCGATTTGTAATGCCTAAGCAGTCTCAATAAAAGTGCAACTGAGGCCTCTATGCCACCCGACTCTCGAAAATGAAATATGAGTCAGTCAAAAAGGTTATTTATTCTGCTTAAGCTGATAAACAGCAGAAGTTGCTTGAAATGAATCGCAATCATGACTGTAGGAACATACAAAATTATGCATTGAACATACAAGTTTTATAATCCAAAAGCGTACAAAGTTCTTGAGGCTATATGCCCAAGTGTTGCCATACTTGGCCCATACGATTGAATAATATTTATAATACTGAGTCATTTTTTCGCAAGTCTGATATGATCTATTGCGGTTATTAATGGCTAATGCATAAAATTGTAACGGTTAATAAATTGTCATTTGTACCTTAATAAGTCGAAAGAACATTCATATATAATATTTTTGGAGAAGGCGCCTGAAGAAACCTTGTTGTGAAATAGTCCACTAACGTAAAAGTTGTATAATCTTAAGTAGTGCGCTTATATCAGCAACTGGCACTGATACCACAAATCATAAGCAGGGGAAATTATGCGAGGGGCACTGCTGCAGCACAAGATAAGGAAACGTGTGCGACTAAATATCATATCATACTCGCGCTCGCACTCAGTATAAAATGTTTGCGTGAAGTGGCCAGCGATGGACGTTAATCAATTATAGTCTAACAAACTAATCAAAAGATTATTTGTAGAAACAGAAGACGGCAGGCGACAGACGACGCCCGAACAGAAACGCAAGTCATCGTTGGCTGTGTCCATTTTTCACTTAGTGGCAATTACATTTGTGAGCTCAGTTGGCATGCAAGCGGCAAACTGGCGATATAAGCGCTCTTAGGTATTCAAGTGCCGTTTACACTAAGAGAACATTTTACCGGCGACGCCGAAATGTCATTAAATAGCTCAATAGTCAAGCATTTGGCACTTGCTCGACTATGTGAACTAAACTAACTGACTTTTAACTATTGTGGGTTTACATATCTGTATGATACATATTTTCGAGTTAGCAAAAATATCATTTTAAAAAGTTGCTCCAATAAAAGAATAATGACACATGTAGATAAGAGCAAAAGATTTTGTTTTTGAATGACATATCTTACACATAGAATGACTTTTTTAATTAAAAACCAAATATACGATGACCAAGTTAGTTAAGGAATGATCAAGCAGATTCAGTTGGCGATCAAGCGTGTGGCCATGAGTGACCGTAAAACTTTCATACAATTCAATCCACTTTAGATTTAAGCACGATCCCAAGCACTTTTAGAAGAACAAATTCACCTGTTTAGTTCGCATAATTTGCATTGAGCTCATTGCGGACACTCTATGTGGGTAACATGGCAAATGATCTGTCGAAAAGTATTACTCAGCTTGCCTACTCGACGCTCATTTATTCTAATTACCATAGGCCGAGTTAAAAGCATCCGATTGTATCAATCAATACCAGCCCACTCGCTTTTACCCATGCTACATGTGCGACTATTATGTCTACCAGGTCATATCTCATGCGACTAATGAACCAAGCAGTGAGTGAAGTGATCTACAAAATGGAAAAGCATTTATAGTTTTTTTGTTTTTCTTCTTATAATTTTTGTTTTAACTATTAGCTCATTAACAACAACAAGAACAGGGTCTATCGCAGGCTGCGTAGACTTCTCTTGGGGGCTGTAGCAGCGGGTAAGAACATAACTAATCTATTTAAAAAAAAAAGAAAAAAGAATAACGCAAACATCAAAAGAAGGCACAAGCAACAAGAGACTAAATCTGTAACCAAGAACAAGCAAGTAACTCCAAAAGAGTTGAGGGACCGTTGGGAAAAGTAGAAAAAAATCTGTTGAGCAGCACACATGCACGTGTGTGAGTGTATACACTCATGCATAAATTAGTTAAACACTAATTTCCAATTCCGATTTCAGTCATGCAAATGTTAATTGACCACTTAAGTTAAAACTTCATAATGATCGTTAATAACACACACTCCACTCTGCTTGGCTCTGCCCTGCTCTGTTCTGTTCTGGTCTATGCTGGGCTGCGCTACTCTGCTCCGCTTTGCTTTGCTCTGCACTGCTCAGCTCAGCTCAGTTCGGTTCAGTTAAGTTAATTTCTGTTGTTTATTTGAGCTCAGGCATTTGTGAGCCCTCAGTGCGATGCGATCCGTTGCGACGCCACCACAAACAATATAAACAACAACAACAATGAAATAAACACACACGCGTCTAAACTTAGTCAACTGAGTTGAGTTAGTTGCGATCGGTTAGCCACATTGGGCGTCGGCTAGAGTGCGGTTGGCGGTTGGCACCGGCAGCGGCACAACTGTAACCAAGCAACCAAAGAACAGGTTGAACCCTCACTAGCCAGCCGCACAGCAGAGTCAGCCAAATGGGCAGCCAGACCGAGACCAGGCCGAGCCAGTCATCGTACTGGCGCACGAGATACGCTGCGGAAAGTCGTAAAAGAAAGAAACACAACGTCGCACACGTCTCTCGCACATAAGCAGATACTAGATACTCGCACATAGATACAGCAAACACTCGCACGCTTACATGCAAGCGAAGTTAAACGGGTAGGCCCCAAAGGCTCTTAACTGTGCATTAATGAGCTTTTCTGCTAGCTAATTTTTTCTCCACTTGTCGCCCTACATGGCGCGTTTTTGGCACAGCACTTGGGCTGCCTAAACATCGCACGGTGTCGTCGAGCTTGGCTTGAAGTAATCGCCATTGGTGAGCTATAGATCACATGTATTGATTGAAATAAGAAATAGTGTTGATGTATGTATAATGTCAAGATCATTTGATATACATTTTCTAGGAAGCCGGAGTTGTGTCTCAGATACAGACAGTGTATGTTGCTCAGGGTGAACGTAGCACATTAGGTCTAACTCATGTGGCCTAAGCATTAAAGTGATTATATGTAATAGCATAAAAGAGAAAAATAAAAATAAAAATACAGAATAAGTAAAGTAAACTGACTCATGTAGGAAACGTTAACATGAACATAAGTGACTGTGCTTGGTCAGTGAATAAGTTTAAACTTGCGCACAGACAACAAAAGCGACGACGCTAATTTGAGACGTTGCCGCTGATCATCGATGCGATGCAATGCAATGCAATGCAATGCAACGCGATGCAATATGCTGTGATACATGCATGAGGAATAGTATGCGATCCTAGGCGTATGCCTGGCTGCTCACCCGACTAACTGACTAACTGCCTGCCTGCATAGCTGTCTGTCTGAGTGCCTGAGTGGTTGCTTACAATGCATGGCAGCTGAGTTGAACTGAACTCAACTGAGCTGAGCTGAGTCTGCGCATGCCAACTATGAATTGTTTCAGCCACCGTAAGGCAGGCGTCACAAACTATGAGAGATATACACAATCAGATATACAGTAGCGCACGAAGCACAAATGCAAAAACAACAACAACAACAACATGCAAAACAAGAACAATACAATAATAATGAAATCGTATGTTCAATTATCCATGGTAAAAATTGTGCTCATCAGTCGCTGGTCTTTGGCTGCTTCACTCGCTGACTGCTCAGCTGGCTGGCTGTCGTACTTCTGGAACGTGGCGAGTGGCAAGTGGCAAAAATGTGGTTCAGCTGCAGGTTAATTTTCTACCTCGTCAGCATGGCCGCTGCCAGTTAAATGGGCGTTAATGGCCAGTTAAATTTTTGACCCATTTCAGTTACAGGAAATGGCTTTATTGCCTTCTCCTTCGCCTTTGCCTTTGCGTTCACGTTAACTACATATGTGGCAGGGTATTCGTTTTACTTTCTTCTCGTTAACAGTTCAGTTCTTCTTGCGCAGCGGAGATTAACACCTCGCTTTGATTATGATTTGCTTCCCATGCTTATTGATCAATTAAGATAAAAGTTTTAATGAACGTAGGAAATTGAACGCGTTTTAATTTCGATTCAAGTGTTTTATTGAGATCGTTATTCAGCTGGGGTTGGTGTTGCTGTTCGCAGTCAATTGATCATTGAAAAGTGCTGATTTGAAAATTGAAGAGTGTCGAATTGCACAAGCGACAGACAAGAACAGGCCAAGCTATTTATTATACAAAGAAGCGTGTATGGGAGTGTATTGAGCAAGCGTAGGAAGGAACGTAAGCGAGCAGCTCTATGCAGTAAAATAGTATGCGAATTACAGTAGGAACTCGCTAATTCGCCTCAAATAAAACCGTCTACATTGAGGTAATTATACCCTGTACCAAAAAATGGTAAAGGGAATATTAAAGTTGTGCAAATGTATGTAACAGGCAGAAGGAGGCGTGGCAGACCCATAAAGGTATATATATTCTTGATCAGCATCGAAAGGCGAGTCGATCAAGTCATGTCCGTCTCGGACAGACAGACTCGGAAACGGTGAGACCTACAATCACCAAATTTGGCACGAAGACTCCCGCAATCCATAGGCATAACGAGTTTATTTTTTTTTTTTCGATATTCGATCTATAATATATAGCTGCCATAGGAACGATCGGGTGAAAACCCACGTTTAGTAACAAAAACCCTTTTGTTTTTCTAGGTATCTTCACCAAATTTTGGATTTAACAGTTTTACCTAATGCCCAATCACATATCTGAAAATTATGTTTATCGGTTTACTATATCATACAGCTGTCATAGGAACGATCGGCCGAAAAACAACATATACTGAGAAAAACTTTTTTATTTGTAAGGATATCGCTACCAAATTTTGGATTTGATAGTTTTAAACAATATCCAATCATATTTCTGAATATGATAAACATCGGATTACTATAACATATAGCTGCCATAGGAACGATCGGCCGAAAAACAACATTTACTGAGAAAAACTTTTTTGTTTATAAATATATCGTTAACAAATTTTAGATTTGATGATTTGAAGTAATATGCAATCATATTTTTGAATATTATTAATATCGGTTTACTATAGCATATAGCTGCCGAACGATCAGCCGAAAAACGGTTTTTGCTAAAAAAAAAAAATTTTTTTTTTCTTGAGATATCCTTACATAATGAATACAAAATATTGAAGCAACATAAAAAAAATATTCAATTTTGGATTGGGTACAGGGTTTTCTATAGTCGGTTACGCCCGACTATAGCCCTGCCTTTCTAGTTTTTTTTTAACTCTGTTCGGTTATAGTATGATTTTAGGAACGATCCGGATTAGCAGGTATGCGTATTGATGAGCTCCTACTGTACTTAAATGGTTAAATGGTGCTCTCGCTGAAATTTGATATTCCGAAAAAACAGCTTGGCATGAAACATGATAAATATGCTAGAGACAAAAAGCACATTTTACATAATGTTAAGTTGTAAAGATAATAGATTAGATCTTAGAATTATGTTAAGAGCAACTTAAGTTCAGAAAATGTGCACATCACTCATCTAGCATATAACTGAAAATATTCTAGCAATGCCGTGAGCTGTATATATTATTTATCAGTTTCATTCAGTAAATCGTATATAAAATAATTATTTATTTATAACGTATAATGATTACCTTAATCTGCACATTTATCACACGCTCTATTCAATATTTATGCGGAAACTGGAACTGCAACAATTGTTGTTGCCAAGTACAGTCAACTGTGCGCGTGTTGCTAATATGTGTGAATAAAATGCCTTAACCTTTTTATTAACTTTTCCAACTAGTGAAGTCATTTGCACATATAATTATGAAAATTAATGCAGGGCGAAATGGAAGCGACAGCTAAGGTGATCCAATTTTAATAAACTAAACTGTAAGTCGCGCAAATGGCTGCCCCATGTGCTCCATGCCTGTGTCTTTGCAATTTCGACTTATCTTTGGCGCACTTCAGTTGACTGACCTGCTGACGTCATAAAGTTTATAACTAGAACCCCTAAATGATCTGCACTAACCCAGAGCAGTTTTATGTTTGTGTTTTTTTTTTAATTTTTTACTGACCACTCACTTGCATTGTGCAATTGTGGGAACCGTGATCATTATGAACAGATTGTTTCATGGCTGTCCAACGTTGAAAGCCATTAGATTAATATATGAACTTGCATAAAACATTAAAACTATTAAAAATCTGTACGCCCCTGAGAAAAATATAAAATATGACATGTACAAAAAATTTGTAAAATTTGCATAGAAATTGCAATAAACATTATCAACAACAACAACAACAACAACAGCGGCAGCAGCAACTAACAGCGATCATTAAATACAAATCTTGTTGCTGTTGTTGTTGTTGTTGTGCTGTCGCAACAACAACAAACAGACTTTTGAACCCGCAACAGCAGGCTACATGCGGACGGACATATATAAACGCAGAAAAAAATTATATATGGTATGCCGCAAAAAAAAAGTGTAAATTAAATATTAAAATTATTAAACAGAAACAGAAAAAAAAAAAAAACAAGAAAAGCAGTAAAAAAAAAAAGGCAAAAGCTACTGTTTGTAGTTAACACAAATGCATGCTATCTCACTCTAACAACGGTTTGCAAACTTTATTTATAGTAACAACAACAACAAGAACAACATCAGCAACGTCTACTGAAATGTAAAATAGCTTCAGCGTTGCTGCTTGTCCTGCAAACCAAGCAACGAACAACCAACAACAACAAAAACAACCAGCAATAAACTAAAAGCAACAACAAAGAGTTATTAATGCTTGGAATTTTCATAATCGAAACAAGTTTTGTGCCATAGCACGCGCAGCATTTTAGAATCAATTCGGATCGGATCGGATCGAAGCAAGTTCTTCGTATGTTTAAGCGTTTGTATATCTCGATTAAGCGAAAACAACAAACAACAACTACAACAATGACAATAAAAAGAAACTGTTTGCAAAAAAAAAAAAAAAAAAAACAAAAGCACAAACTAACCAAAACTAAGAAAAAGAAGCAAAAAAAAGTGGGAAAGACCAAAAGCGTCAAGTTTGAAGTCAAACCACACCACACCACACCACACCACACCAGGCCAGGCCAGGCCGTGCCAAACCAAGACAAGCCAAAGCAAACCAAGTCAGGTCTCGGCAGTCGCAGTCGCAGTCGCAGTCACAGTTGGAGCAGCCGCACACGCCTTGCGCGAACAGGTGAACAGCATACCTTGCCCCTGTGTACGTCGCGCAATTGCTTGGTGGCTTGGCTTGGCTGGGGCTGCTACTCTGCTGCGGCTGCGGCTGCGGCTGCTGAGCTAACTGGAAACAATTTTGTTGGTTAGCCAGTTTGGCTTTTTGGCTCACTTGATTGCTTACGCGTTTGCTGCTTCTTGACTGCCTCTGCTGCTGCTGCTGGCTGCTGTGGCTGCGACTGCGGCTGCTGGTCAAGTGACGCATGCTAATGTCCACGTAGAGATTCGTACGATTGCTTATAAATATATGCTGTTCTTAAGCTTCTTCTTGCTGATTGCTGGTTTCTGCTTTTCTTATTGTTTCTTTTTTTTTCTTTTCTTTTATATATATATATTGGCTAAAATTTCGCATTTGCGCTACACACACATTGTAGCTGTATCGATGCCATGAGCAACGGATTAAACTCGAACTCGGATTGTCGAATTCTTGCTAACAATATTTCTCACTTAATTTATGAAGTCATGCCCCGTGCGCATGTAACGTCTTTTACAGTGACTGCGAAGCGAATGTGCGACTTTTTCAACTATTGTAATTAAGCCAGAGGCAACATTAAACAAAAAAAAAAAACAAAGAAGAGAAACTAACAACATAAAAAGTGAATTTTTGATCTAAGCACAAAAATGTTTTAGGCCAATTTGAAACAGCTTTTGCACTTGTGCAGGCAACGTTCTGGCAGGATATGCCAATTGGCTGTGCGCAGCTGAGCAAATAATAGTGATCCTTGAACACTTGAATGTTGTTTGTGCAAACGTTTATTATTGTAGTCAGATTGACGCCAGCATTTGGCCAAAACCGGACAAACGGCGTTCAAACCGCTTAGGCACTACAGTCAAACATACGCTGAGTGGGTAAGGGCCTCAGACAAGGTATATCATGTGTAAAACACACACAAGCGACTGCCGCGTTTGCCATTCTGTGCATCGCATGCCCTTCTTCTTTATGTAAATTAATAAGCGGTTTTTCTTATGACAAGACAGACACACTGACAGACAGACAGACCGTCCTTTGGCAGCCAACCGTCGCTCAACGTTGCAAACACACTCCGGCGGCGGCAGTTTGCATGCCACATGAAAAGTTGTATGCCGCGCTGGCCACGAATTGGCCACCGTGCACATGACGGCGCTCGTGCAATGCGCTGCCATGGGCCATTGCCACAGAGCCACAGAGAAAGCCAGAGCCAATGCCTTTGTTGTTGTTGCTGTTGCTGTTGCTTTTGCTGCTCTTCCCTACGTAATCAAACAAAGAAGTTTGCACTGTAGGGCTGCGCCTACTTGAAAAGCTATAATTTTCATTAAAAGAACAACAAAGGAAGAACAAAACGCAAAACAAAAGAAAACAAAAAGAGAAACAAGCAAATAAAGGGTTTCAACAACAAATGGCAAGCCCCAGCGAAAGCGATACCACACTTAGCAGCTCCGCTCTGCACTTTGCTTAGAGATAATGAAATTAAGGTTTAACTGCCGGCATTTCGCAGGCAACAGCAAACGTTGCCGCAGCCGGAGCGGGAACAACGGCAGCAGTAGCCGCGAGCTGCTGCAGCAGCCAAAGATCAGTGACAAGTGTATGATGACGTGGTTTGCAATATGCTTCTGCTTCTTCTACTACTTCTTGTTATTGGTATTGTTGGCTGAGCAGCTGCCTTAGTTTGCGTTAAGCAGCGAAAAGGGGCCCGCAGCTCAGCATTCAATTAGTCGCTTAGGCAAGTTCACTTAGCCAGCCAGCCAGTCAGCCAGTCAGCCACGGTGGCATGCGCATGCACACATGTGCCTGGTGTCGCAATCGTGAATTTAATCTTGCGCATAGTTTGCATACGAAGCGACAAACAGGATGCATTTCAAATTAGCCAACAACTGCGGCTGCAGCTTAATGGGATTAGCTAACTACGAGAACGGCTTTTAATAAACAAAAATTAGCGTGTGTGGCATGTAATCGCTTACTTCCCAGCGTAGACCGAGCAAACCGAGTATTGGCAGCTGGCAGACTAACTATGACAAGAGTTCACTTTGCACATGCCAGGGTATGCAATTACTGCACGCACTCAATGAACTGTGCCATGTAGCTGCTGCAAACGTATCTTTTGTTGCATAATAATGCATACAGTGTAGCCTGCCTAAGCCGCACCATTGTGGCTACTATGCACTGTGGGGGCTATACTGTATTATAGTGTGCTATTTTTAGAACTCCACATTGCTAGCCCCCCCAGGCAAGTCTTGAGTCAAGTAAGAACTGCTATAGCCAATAGTTAAGCAGCAGAGGGGCATTGCGCACAAATGTTGGCTCATAATTTAGCCAACAAAGCGTCGCAGTAGGCACTGAGCCTATGATTTAAGCATTAACAAGGTCATTAAAAAATCAAACTTAATCGCATGCAGCACATGCCCATGATGATGACTCAATGCTTATGGCAGAGCGACGCTACGCTGCCCACATTTGAAGCGCAAGCAATAAAACTGACAGCAACAACGTTTCGTAATGTTGTCTCTCCAAATGCCAAATGTGCGCTGTGCGCTCTGCTCTGTACACTTCCGGCTAAGATCGAAGTTGGCCTATTAGCAAAAAGCAAATTAAATGCTACACGACACACACACACACACATACACACTCAAAGACACATGTACATACACTCATATATAACTATACACATGCTGCCTGACTGCATATGTGGCAGTCTCTTTGTCCGTCCGTCCGTCCGTCCGTCTGTCTGTCCGTCTCGCCTTTCAGTCCTGCTCGCATGCAACAATTTTACAGCTTTTATTATTTTCTTCTGCGCATGCGCAACGCGAAAATTGCACGCAGTGTTCATAAATTTTTCACACCTTATGATTATCGCGCGCATCTGCGCCATTGTCCACCCTACACGGCACAACCCTCCTGCGCTGCTCCGCCAGCGTTGTTGGCCCGCGCTTGAAGCCAATGTATGCAACGCACCAACAGTTCTGCATTTCTTATTAGTTCTTATTGTTGTTGTTGTTGTTGGTTTTCTACATCTTCGTCTTTTTTCCAACTTTTAACTGCTGTCTCCTTTTTAGTAATTTTCATGTTTATTTTTTTAGTCGCATGTACATATTTGTTGGTATTTGTTTTATTTTTAAATTTTTTTTTTTTACTTCTGCTTGGACATTGCTAAGTCTAAATGCACAACTCGGTGCGAATGCATGTCGCATACCTACGCGACGCCCGCCTACCCCTTCCCGTAGAGGCACAGCGCACAACATAATAACTTCGAACTCATGCCGTTTAATAAATACTTAATTTTTATCTTTCATATGCGTTTTTGTTGTTGCTCTTGTGTTGCTTTTGTTTTCCTTGCTGTTTTCTTTTTTATTAATAATAATTGTTATATCTTTCTCATTTACGCTGCGCCACACTTGAACCTGTTCCAAGTGATTCCTTGACTTGCGTTTGTTGCCTATTTCTGCCTTCCCACTGTGTTGTCTGTTGTGTGTATTTGTATTTGCCATTGTTGTTGTTGTTATTATTATTGTTGTAGCTGTATAGTCTGCAGTTAAGCAACGTCGCGTGCATTACATATCGCATTTGCTACAAATGAAAAATACTCTTGCATATTTGTACTTTGTTGTATGTGTATTCCGCCTGCTTTCTTCTGCCGATAAGAGCAAAAATTTTTATTATTCTTCACTTTATCGATGTTTCGCTTCGCAGCCTTTGGGCATTTATCACATCTTACCAAGTGCCTGCCGCCCTCCTGCGTGTGTCACACACACACACACACACACACACACACACGCAATTGGCTCTTGGCACTTGACTTTGCCTGCCTTGCCTTGTTGTCTTGCAAAGAGTTGCGTTGAGCTGGCTTGGCTTTAATCGAGACTAATGCTTGCCCCCCTGTAGGCGCACTTAATACGTTCAAGCTATGCAGCAGCAGCAGTCACAGTTGCAGTCAGTCGCCGACGCACACAACGAACTTGGTTAAGTGCAATTGATTTTGAATGATGTGTATCAGCTGCGGATTCAATTGGTTGCCTAACGTTGCCTGCGCAGGATAACATTTTGCTGTATTTTGGGGGGTCCTGTGCGACGCTGTGTTCGCTTAGTTACAATTTATTTTACATTAATTTGCGGCAGCGAGTTCCTCTGCTAATTGCGCTGACTAATTTGAAGTGTCAGCGGGTTTTGTTTAAGCGCAGCAGAGCAGCAATTATATTTAACCTATAACAGTAAACACACACACATACACACTCACGTACATTCGAGACATTTTCTGGCACTGCAGTGTAGCACATAGAGCACAACTTGAACTTCATTGTGAGGCTATAAGGCAAATGTATTTGAACTTTATGCAACAGCGTAAGGCCTGAACAATCTAAATGGGAATTCAAATTGGCAGATTGACATGTCTGCTACACAATAAAATGGAGCAATCAACTGTCAACCATATACAACAACAAACAATTGCCGAAATGCAGTTAAACTTGTGCAGTTTCATATTGAAATTGCATAAAGTGCACATCCAGCGGTTAGCGTTACGCAGCTTACATTATGCGATAGGCCACGAAGAGCACAGAGAAGAACAAAGCCAAGCATGTGCCTGGCCAGCAGATCCAGTTGGTCAGTGCCACTATTGTTGTTGTCGTTGTTGTTGTTGCTGCGCGCGTTGCGCGATGAACGCTTTTGATGATGGTGGCAACCAAAAAAGGGATAAGGCTCAAGACAATAAAAACGTTGTGCCGCGGCATACACGACAGTCAGTGTGCGCGGCGCAGTTCATAAATAAAAGATGGCAAAAAAGGCAATCGCACAAGGCGGACAGACATGCATACTTATATATATATGTTTAAAGGTATCTGCCAACAGTAAATAACTACAAAAGCAACAACAACAACAACAACAAAGATAAAAACAAGTAAACGAACACTTTTTAGACAATGGCCTGAACTCAAATTTGTAGACGTGACTTATTTAGGACAAATTATTTGATTTACGAGCCGAGTTACGGTTTGGCTTTATTTTTATTTCTCCGTTTCGTTCACTTTATCGTCGTGGCTACTGCGGCATTGCGCACTGCAAGGATTTGTGACTTTGTAGCAGGTGATTTTTTTATAAGGCATATACAATTCGTATGGCATAACTGCGGGTATAATTTACTTAAGCAATTGCAGCGCGAAGCGTTTAACATAAACTGCAGGTTAGCATGCGCTTATGCAGCATATAATCAATTGATTTACACTTAAGATCAAAGTTAATGAACTCTGCAGTTAATTTAAGAGTTATCGTTAGTTACAGATAAATCATAGAATAAAAGTTATTGGGGTTACCCCTTTGCTTAAATTAAAAAAAAAATTCGAAAATAAACTGCAATAAATTTGTTTGCCTATCCCAAAATGAATAATAATATAAAAATAATCAAAATCTATGCAGACGACTTACATAAGTCAGCAAAGAGAGAGGGCAACGTACCACCATGGGAACCGACAACGGCATAGACAAAGCGACGGACAGACCCATTGATAGTGTATCGAAAACGCCGCAGAACAGACAAGAGACCATGGAGACCATGACAAAGCGAACTTAAGCACTTGATTGCACATTGGCAATAAATTTTAATTATCCCAACGAAAAAATAAAATACTAAAGGGAACCAAATAATAAAAACAAAAAAAATACAAGAAAATAATAAAACAGGTTACGCTTACCTAAGTGTGTCACATTTAACGTTTAAACAGCCGAAAACATATTCAAGCCACAGCGAATAAAATTTCATGCTACCCAGGCAGAAGCACTGCTGAGAGTCTGGAAAAAAAAGGAAAAAAAAACAACAAAACTTAATATAAAAAAATTAAAAATTCAAAGACAAAATCGTTTACAAATTACAAAAAAAAAAATAAAAAAAATGTTGCCGACAAAAAACATAAATTATTGTAACAAAGCGATAGTCAAACTCCGCATGCATATATACATACATACATACAATATACATATATATATATATCTGCTAACCAGATAAACTTCTGCCTTTCCCGACTTTTTTTTGTAGGGTAACCTTTTTATCGCTGCATCTATTGACAGTTTGTGCGACGGATCATCGATACACAGGATGCAATGACCTCGCAACATTAACAACAGCCGCATGTAGAAAATTGAAATCGAGCATGGCTATGCCAACTCAACAGTAGACTTCAGTCACATAGAGCAGAAGAGCGAGACAGAGAAAGAGGCAGAGAGAGAGAGAAAAAAGTGACGCTTCATTGAGAACTTGGCAAGTGTCTGTCGGCAGCGTCAGCGGTTAGCAAGCAAACTAACGTAGGCCTGGTCTCACGAAGCACGTTGGACTACGCACGACGGACGGATCACAGAATAGAAGGTGTCAAATTTCAAACCGTATGTGTATATGGAAGACACATTTCGACTATCGAAGTACGTACTGACTCCACGTACTTTCCGTGCCTTCGCTTAGCCTTAGTCCGGTCTGGTGCCGCTGCTGCTGCTGCCATCGTAGACTCGTATATCGCAGACTTTGTTGCAGACGTTACTTTGCTTCGAAAAATCATAAGAAAATATAATAATAATAAAAATAAAAAACTAAAAAAAAAAAAAATGAGGAACACGAATGCAAAGCAAGTAAATAATAAAAATACAGATAAATGTGAAAACTGTACAAAATGTTTTTGTGGTTAGCACACATGTATGTACGCATATGTGCATAGTTATGTTTTTTGTTTTTGTTTTTGTCTTTGTCTCATATGCAATGCCATGGAGTCAGATCTACTCGCACTCACTTGCGTTGCATGGGACTATGCATGGATATGCGCACTCGTGGATTTGTGCTCGATGCGCGCGATTAGTATGCAAAGCAGCCACTTCATATCGCTGACAGTTGTCACATCCACTTACGCTTTCACAGCCAGTTGTTGCTGTTCTGTTTTTGAGCAGCCTGCTGAAGGATTTATTTACATGCCCACTTTGAGTTCTACTTGAGTCGATGTGCATGCGAAGCACTGGTCTGCACTACCTGCCGCATGGCGACTTGGCAACGAACTTGTTTCGAAATTAACGGCCAACTGGGGCACAACCTGCATTAGATCACTTTTAAAATTATGCATGAAATGTATATTGCTCTCAGGGTGTATTACCCTGGTTCTGCTTAAGGACTGAGGGCAGCTTAAATAGAAACTGGTATTATATATGTATGGATTAAGAAGAGTAGCAAAGTCAAAGTAATATGTTAGACCTCAGGCTTTATGATCTGCTTTAGTTTATGCCAAATCATCAGTTCGAACCTAAGCTAACAGCAGCTCTGTCATGTTCTCTTATCGTAATATTAATCCTAACAGAACTTACAAAATGTCTTTTGAAAAGACAACTAAAAAAAAATTACATTTATTATGTAGAAAATCAAATATGTCCTGAAATTCAAGAAGGGGACTTCAAAGCGACGCACTTAATGAGTCATTACATATCAACACCAAACTAAAACCGACACAGATCCATCAATTGTCATCCTTGACGTTGTGGAATACAATGCGCTGTCAAGTGTCGTGTTAAGACACTTTGACTGAGACGGAGGGACAGAAAAAAAAAGAAAAAAACACAAAAGGGAAGAATGAAACCAAACAAGTGAAACGAGATAAATGTGTCACATTAACTACGGCTCGACATGTCCACACATCGGTTTACTCAACAGAAATGCATTCGTTAGAAATATGAAAAAAAAAAAAAAAGCAAAAAAAAAAAAAATTACGACAGCAACAGCTACAGTGATATTTGTATCTGGATGGCAAGCAGTTGCCTACCGCTTATTGCCTATTCTGTAACTATTTAACTAATTCAATAACCGTACTGAATAAATATTTGGCCTCGCACATTTTCCATGTGTCATTGTGTTCCCCGACACGCGCGCCCAAAACTTATGTCAAATAAGAAACAAACTCTTGAGTACACAGCACACAGGCGGGAAGAATGTCTCCGAGGCCGATCTGCAGCTCGGCAGCGGCAGCACCGCGGGCAGCCGCCACTATGAGCAGCAGCAGGGAAAACAGCTGAGTAGGCGAGGAAAAGTTTCCAAATTTTGAATTATTGAAACAGTTGGACCAAATTTCATTAAATTTGTTTTATTTGCTCAAAAGGTATGTTTCGAGCCAAAAGTCGAGCATAGTGACATTTTCGAGCAGAGTTTAGTTAATAAATTTCAAACACGAGGACATGTTGACTTGGTTGCTGGAAACAGACGCACGTAGGCTGTCACGCGTCATGCCGAGCATCAGCATCACAACAGAACAGACATCATTTGACTGTGGGCACTTTGAATGCGTCATCGAGTTAAAATAAAATCATAAAAAGCAGGTAAGTTTGAATTTTTTTTCTGTTTTTTTTTTTTTTGTTTTCTTTGTAATAGTTTGGTATTATATGATATTAAGTTGGAGATACAGACAGAGCAGCGCTGGCCTTTTTAAACTGAACTTTCCTTTGTCCAAGGCTAAGTGCTCGCCATGACATAATCAATTATAAAAAAGCACATTTTATGTATAAATATATATATATATATAATACTTCAGTATTTTATATAGAAAATATTTTTCAGTTCGTCTTCTTGCGAAAACACATCGAAAGTTTTCCTTCAACCTATTTCTGTCTTTATTTTATTTTCTGTTAATATTCCGAGATGTCACTAATATAGCCATAAATTACCTAAATTCATTGCTTATTGCTAAATCTTTTTCCCGTACGCAAATAAATTACTTAAAAAACATTAAAAACTAAAAACAACTCATGAAAAAGAAAAAACCTACAAACCAAAAACAAAGTGACAAAAACACACAAACAAAAATGTTTTAAGCAACATTAAAAAATTATTTCGGGTCGTGAAAAAAAAAAAACAGAAAAACATAAACCTGCAAGAAAAACGCAAAAAAATGTTTTTATTTAAAATAATTTAAAGAATTTTCGACCCAGAACGCCACGAAAAGTCACCATGGAATAGCAGCGCGGATCTTTCAACAGCTACAACGGTTGACAACCTGAAGCAGAGCTACAACAACAAAAACTAAGCAGAGCCAGTAAATTGCTCAGCCCCAATCCCCACCCCACCAACGGCACCAGCAGCCGGCCCGGCCCGGCCCAGCACAGCACACGCCACAGCCGAAGCGCAGAACACCTTCAACATGTCCGAACAAGATCATCAGCAGTAACATCAACGTCATCATCATTTTTGGCGGCGGCATCAACGTCGCCGTCGCCGTCGTCATCGTCAAGAACGCACCTACACCCACACGTGTCTCCAATTGGTTCGGATCTGATCTCGCACGCTCAGGAATACATGTCCACAGCGCTTAATTTTACGGAATTTTCTTTACTTTTTTCAATGTGTTCATTTTTCTACGACTTTTCTCTTGATTTTGGGGTTTTCTTTTTTTTTTTTTTTCTTGGTTTTGTTCTTGCTTTTCCCGAAATTTTTATCTGCCGGCTTGTTCCGTCTTGAATATTATATGGCTGCATTCATGAGTTTGATGAGGATGTTGATGACTTTCGAAATGTTTCGCGTTATCCCGCATAGAAAAGAATTTTCGAGTTGCGCACGTTTTGGAATAATTCCCGCATGTAACCGTGTCGCCGTGCATATGCACTTAGCTGTTGATGGAAAACGATTTCATTTGGAAAATAGTTTCGAGATACTTAGCAGTGCTAGGAAAATGCTCGTGGTTCCCGTTTGTCCGTTGTTCTTAACGCTAACACATATGTATATGATTTCATATTTGTTGCTGTTGCTTAAAAATTCTTTACGGCTTTGGAGAAATTAGAACTTTTAAGAATAAAGGCATTTTTGGCATTTTCTTCTTTTTCTTTCCCCAAGATCGCTTCGCAATCTACACACAAATATTTGATAAAACAGCAAATGTGCAGTATATCATGGCTTTATTTATGTCTAATCCCTTAGACAAGACCCGAGTTTTATTAGTTAACTACCCTTCAGCAGGGAATAAAGTAATTAGTACTCAATTATTTTTAAGTGTTTTTTCATTGAGCAAAACAAAAATAAGCTCAGACTAACTCAACAACTCATCATTGTTCGGATGAGTATGTCGCACTAATGCGATTCACATTAACCTGTTGCGGTTCCTCATTTGCAACCAGTTTAGGTTCTATTTTTGACTTCCCACTTAAAATGCAAAATATTTTTTCATTCTTTTGGCGAATGATTTTAATGAAAATATTTTTTTAAGTCTAAAAAAAAATTTTTAATTTACGATGATATATTTAACTTATTCGAACTCGTTGACAGTTATTAATAAATGATTTTATTTATTTATTTTTTTTTTAGAAAAAATACAGTAGACAAGCGCTACATGAGTCTGTGTTCCTTTTTCAATATAAGAAACTACGTGAACATTATGTCGGCCGTGAAGCCTAATAAAGAAGCGAAAAAAACTATTTCCGATACTGATTTGAAAAAGAGCTACGCTACATGACTGTTCCCACATCATCCAGTAGAATATCAGCAGAAGACATCCGCTATATTACAACGTATTCTTAAAAATTAGAGATCCTTACTGTCAAAAACAATTCTACAAGAAAAGGATCTACAGACATTGTCAGCTAATAATTTTTTGGATATATTTTTGAAAAAAAAAAAAGCATAAACAGTTCAACTTATAAACCATTTGGATATAGATATGTATATGTATTTGAGTTACCACTGTATTATTTAAATAGTTTGCACTTGCCAATAATGTATACTAATTTATGCAAATTTTAAAATGTATTTTAATAAATATTTAATACAATTCAAAAACGAAAAACCGATAATCGCATAAACTCTGCCCATGACAACAAGAAAACCGGGTGCCTTTACAAAAGTCATACAATCTAAATATTTCAAGTATTTAATGAAAATATTAATATTAAAAAATATTCCAGAAAAAAAAAATCGAATGACATTATTTTAAAATATAATAAAATAAATGCTGATTGGCGAAAATGCGTCGGAACTGTGATAACCTCAAAGAGCACTTCGATTTCTAGACTGGTAATTAAAGTTATTTAGGAAATTTATAAATTAAAAAAGAAGCTATCAGTGGCTTGTGTAGTCTGAGTGACCCGTATTGACCTATTTTTAACGACTATATACAATATAATAAGCACGATTAATCTCTAATGGCAGCAAGCAGAGGAAGCCACAGGCAAAGGCTCCGACGCATTACATTATGCGGGCAAGCAACAAAGTATACACATCTTAAAAATGGCACTGTTAAAAAAAAAAAACAAGCAAAGTGGCTAAACACTTTATTTAATTATGCGCTTTCGCTGTTCCAAAGAACTGAAGAATATATAAATACACGTACAATAATATAGTCTCGCACCATGACCATCTACTTAAAAAGACTTTTAGAAAATTTCAGCAAAATTTATTTATTTACGATATTTCGGTTAGCTCAGCAATAAAACAAAATAAAAATAGCGTCAAAAGTATAAAAAATGCCATAAGAAATTCTACAAAACAAAAAAAAATATATATAAATAAATATGCTTTTATTATTTAAATTTATGCAGATATTAACACAAAAATTAAGAGCTCTCTTTCACATGCCCGACATTTTTATTAGCGACAATAAAAGCAATAAAAAAATAAGGAAAACATTTCGTTGTTGTTCTTCGAAGAGGAAAGTAACGCAGCAGAAGTTGGTCATTGGGGCTTCACCGTGCCCGCTTATGTACTATATGAAATAAATCTAAAAATTATATTTTTTAATAATAAAGCGCAACAAATTTTGGCCATAATTTATTGCATAATTATAAAAAAATTATAGCATACGTTTTTAATAATATTTGATTAACAAAAACAAGCAGCTTATCGCGGCCGATTTCAACCTTTCACCTTAATTTTAGAAATTTAAATCGAACGCTTTGAATTTTTTTTTATTTCCCTTTGTCTTTTAACTAATTAAATTATGTAAGCGAAAGTTTGACATTATAAAAAAAAAATATTTTAATCTGCTTGACGTCAGCAAAAACTCAAACATGATTTTTACAATATCGTGAAGCATAATTTGCTCATATGTATGTGCGTTATAACGCTTTCAAAATTGACTAAAGTTTTGCTTTATTGGCATATAATCTAAAATTGATCTCTGGGAATATTGTATTCGTCTACGTTTTCGTGGCATTAACATCTTCACTCGTGTTCACCTCAAAATGTCTTCGCAAATGAGTTGGAAAAAAGAAAAATGTTGTGACAACATGTGCTAAGCATTGTCCACAATAGTAACAACAACAACAACAACAAAAACGACTGACTAAAAGGAAAGCACAAATGTATAAAATTAACTAAAAAAAAAATCAAAAAGAAACAAATGAATAAAAAAGTGGTGAAAAGTTTAGAAAAAAATAAAAAAAAAACGCAGTTTTTTTTCATGTATCATTCTTTTTTTAAATAATCGCTCACAGCTGCAAAAACGTAGAAAGAAAAACAATAAAAAACACTACAGAACAGATCTTAGGATCATTATAGTATTATTTATTTATTTTTCTTTGTTTTAAATCATTTGTTAAAAAAGCTAAGCAGTATAGACGACAACCTTTCGTTTTTTAAATGTGCAGAACTCGTGATGCTTACAACTGACAAAGAATAAAAAATAAAAATAAAATAAAACAAAAACAAAGAACAAAAAACGATAAAAATTTAATCATTAAAATTTACAAAAGAAACCTATTTTTTATAAATAGCACAAAAGTATTTTGCAGTTAAGTCGTCAGCACATAAACTTCTATTAGGGTAAAATGGTATGCAAGGCATGACATATCACAGACAGGACGTAGGAGCACGCTGCTAAAGATTACACCTCAAACTGAATTGATCTCAGCTCATCTTGGAACTAATGGAACAATCTTTTGGGATTGAAGATACGAAAATTTTATACTGTTAAAGGCAAATATTCCAAATTTGCTTACAAGGGGTTGAGGTAAGGTATAAAACGATAACTAATTAACGCAATAGCTGGCATGCAAACAGCATTTGTTGCACCCCAAACTTGGTAATCCCCGCCAGCATTGAAATATGAAATTTTACTCGTAACGATAACAAATAAAAATAAACTAACAAAATTTTAATACCCGCTTATTTGCATAAAAACACCTGACAACGAAATATTTATAGATTTAATACCAATAAAAAGCTCATTAGGTTGATGATAACCTGAATTAATATTAAAAAAAAATAATAAAAAAATAAACAATTTTGTGAATAAAAACACGAAACGAAGTCAGTAAATTTGGCACCGTAAAAAACTTGCAACCGTGGCTACGAAGTAATCATTAAAGATATGTTTACGATTTATATTGGGACAGTGAGTGAATTAAGCAGAACATGTTATAATTTTTAGATGCGCTTTCTTACAGTGTACCGCATAAAAGACTCTTCGTCAAGAATGCAGGACGCCAGCAAATTTTAATTTTTAGGTAGAGGCAAACAATAAATGAATGCAGCCAGCTCTTTTGCATTTTTAATGAAGCGCCAACCGAAACCACTTTTTTACTTTTCTATTTTCTATAATTCGAAACTGCGTTATCGTTTTAAGCCGAAATGTTAATAAATAACATTTTATTATGATGGCAACGAAGAAAAAATTAAAGCAACAAGCAATTAAAAAATTATAAAACCTATTTTGCTTAGCATTTAACATGCATTGACAACGAAATGCTTGATTTTGTTTTCAAAAATATTCATGCATTAATGCATCAGTAATTAATAATAATAAAATGGTAATTAAAAAAGCCGTATATAACTTTTTGGTCTCTATTCAATCTTTGAACTTTGCGCTTGCCAGTGCTGCCAATTAAGGCCACAACAGTGTTGTGCAATGGTTTCAGCAAACGGCTCGGACAGGTTTTCACGTTTGTTCAGCACTGATGCACAGCTGTTCTGTTTGGATCGGCGAATTTTTAATTTGATGTTAGAATTTTTTTAAAGGAAACCCCAAATAATAAATAATAAAATGGATGACCCTTTAAAACCCAAAACTGTGCCTTTAGCAGCAGAGACTGTGCTGTGGTTTGAATTTCTGCTCGATCCACAATTTATAACGCGCCATTTAAAAAAGGAGAATCCAGGTTGGTGACCCAAAAAACGAGACATGTATATTGTTGCAAGCACAAACTAATTAACTAAACTTATTTACTTTGTAAACAGAACCAAATGCTTTAGAGTTAATCACACAATTCATATCCATGACACCCGACTTGGGTGTGCCACGCGTTGGTGAAGTGATTACGCCGGGTAGTGAACTACAGGCTATACCAGGAAGTGAAGCAAACGTCGCCGGCGCACCAGTGATGTTGCCCCCAATGCCAACGGGCATTGCAGTGACTGTGCCTTTGGATGCTTTACGCCTAACGCGCAAGCAATTGGCGCTAAAAATATTGGCACTGAAAACTGCCACTTGGCTAAAGTGGGATTTAGGTAAGTATACAGTGGGAATACCGTGCAGAATGTAGTAAGCGTTGTTAATAACACATGCTATTATAGATTTGCTAGAGCAGAAGTTGCCTGTACAAATGCTGCTCTACCTGCTACGCGATCTTTGCACGCTTAGTTTTGGGAGACTGGTGACAATACCGCTGAGCGCAGATTCACCACTGAAAATAAGTATGATCCACATCGACAATATTTTAACAATAAGCATATTAACCTATAAACTATTCGAGCAGCACCTGATGGCAACGAACGTGCAGCACGTTTTGCCTTAACTATTTACCATCGGCTTATTCTGCGGCTACAGCCTGTTAAGGAGGCAGTACTGAAGGCTCCGCGCCCCTTGATCAACGCTATGTGAGTGACATGAAATATTAAGTAAAGTCAAGCATTTAAAGGTTTTGTTAAATTTTAAAGCTACCAACCAGTCGACCAACTGCAACAGTTCTTCGACTCGCCTACACAACCTTCTTTGGACTACCTACACGAGCTTTGCAAATCGAACGATCCGTACTATGTGTTCAACTATGACACTTTCGTCACATTACACCCTGGCATCGATAACTGCAGTCAAAACTATGACAACATGCATTTGATCTCTTCAAGCGAGCTACGCGCGCAAATCAACTATGATCTGGCAAACTATTATCTCTACACGAAACAGTACCAACTGGGCCATGATGCGGCGCATGCGTGCATACAAAATCTGAACATGGCACGGCGCGAACAAGCACTTCGAAATTTGAGTGAATCAGATTTTAAGTTCTGTCACCTAAACCCGGTGATGCTGGCCGGATTACTGGCGGCATGTGGTATCAGCGAATCGCCACCACAGCTGCTTGAGCGTTTCAACCATGCATTGCTGAACTCGTACAAAGACATAGTCGACATTCTAAATCTGGATAATCGCGCGCGAGAAATACCGCTCGTGTCACGGCGTAGCGTGGAACTGGACATTGAGGCGGCGATATCTCTAGGCGTGTTAAAAGAGCCACGCACGCTAGAGTTGCAGGTATCTGCATTGAATGTCGTGCGTAATATATTCGAACCAGGCAACATTTTCGGGCATGTTGGGTACTTTGAGAAGTACAATGAAATGAATTGCTACACTCCAATTGTGGCGGCAATTCAAGACGTGATACCGTATTGCAGCAGCAGTGATTTGAGCGCATTGAAGCATTTTCTAATTGACTGCACACTGCATCATGCGAAAGGTAAAGAACTGCTAAAACAGACACAGGCCATTGGCATCTTTTCGCCAGCTGAATATGCCGACTTGGACGAACAATCGGATGAGGAACAATTCCCGATTACAGCGCTAGCAACAATGAGCGATTGGAAGTGCAGCTCTAAGCGTTCGTATTTGTGTTTTATTTAATTGAATTATATAGATTTTTTCAATCGTATTCTGTATTTATTTTAGTGCCCCGCATTGAAATCGGTGCAATGGAGCGTCAACTAATTGCCTGCACAAACGCCAATACAGCACGTATTTTACTCGTCAAATTGGCGGGCACAAACCTGTCGAAACCGCTATGGACTGTCAATCCCAGTTGGGAGATACCAACCCCACTGAAATCACTACTTATAGCCATGCAACGTGGCTTTTTGCAGGACTTTGCGTATGTCATACTGGGCAAGGCACGTGAACTGGCCGCGAAAGGTGATTACATCGGTGCCGTGTCACTGCTAAGCGTGCTCAAGTCGGAAACGCAAAGGCACGAGCTCTCAAATGTTCAGTTAGTGGGCAAGTTGGGTAAACTAGTTATTTGGGAGATACTGCATATACAAATCACACAAAGTCTGGAGGAATGGCACCAGAAGCCATTGGACTTGCAATCGCTTGCGACGCGTTGCAAACAATGCCTGGCCACACTGCAAAACGGAGACAATATTATACCCAGAATAGAGGTGCGTAGTTCGCATGCAAAAGTAAGATTAATGTCTAATTCGGTTTACTTGGTAGATAATCGAAAATTGCACCATGATGCTGCTCAATCTGACTGAGTGGCAGGCGCTCATGTTTCTAGACAAGCGTTTGCCGCAGCTCGAATTGCCTTTGGCCTGCGCTGCAACTTTTATTGAAATGGAAAAGATGAAGGGTCCAAAGAAGATCTGCCGCGATGCTTGGGAACTGGTGCTGTCAATGTTTTTGAACACGACAAAGCGTGGTCCAGGCGGGGGAGGCGGTGCCGGTGGCAGCACACGCAACTCCCCATGCTTGGCTGTTTCGACGTCATTGCAACCATTTCTCAAGCGTTTGCGACACCAATCCTTGTTCGGCTTGGCTATATCTATATTAGGCAAGATACACAACATCTTGAAGGATGATGCCGTTCATGACTTAAGCTGCGAGTATATGCAGCTCTGGCCCACCAGCATAAGCAAGTAAGTTGCCATTTAGAGTAGCAGCAACAGGTGATGTTAATGTTTTTTCTGTCAACAGCCCGATAGGCTACAGCTTGCGCTCTGTGAGTGAATCACTGCAGTGGCTATTGACGGAGGCTTTGCGCTATTATCCGCAAACGATATCATGGCTCAAAATGAAAGGTGATCTTGAACTGGGTAAGTATGCACGACATTACTAATGCAGTTCGCTAGTTAAAGATGACTGTCACCTTCTCTCACAGCTATTGGCAACAATGAAGCTGCCATGCGTTGCTATGTGAATGCCTTGGTGACCGCTACGGATTACTGCACGATACCTCTGCAACGCAACATTGCGGATGAAGTAATTATACGTAAAATGATACGCTGCGCTGCGAATCTTGGCTGTCACATGCAAGCAACAGTTTTGTGCCAGGCAAGTAAACAGACACGAAGTCTGTGGCTTGATTTTACTAATTTGATATTTTTAAATTTTGATTGTACCCCAAATCAGTTCCTAGACGAAATTGACTATGGTATTGTGTTTAAGAATCTCAGCGAAAAATCTTCCAACTTCACAGACGCCATGGATGCCTACTATAGCTGCATTTGGGACACGACGTTGCTGGAGTTTATCATTAACCTACATGCGAAACGAGGCGAACATTCGCGCAAACTCGAAGCAGTAAGCGATTGGTAAAAAGTCAATATTTAAAACAAACCTTACGAAAACTATTTCCCCCCAAACAGATCAACATGATGGGTACACTGGAATTGAATGCAAACAACAATGAAGAAATTAGACGCGAGGCGGCCGCCATTAGGAAAGCGCGATTTCTGCGCGCTCTGGCCAAGCAGTATTTGTTATAGTCTACAGCAAAATCATTTTTGTATTTTAGTTTTATTAGTTTTTAAGGATTGTACTTTAAAGATGATTTCGCGGTCGACGTGTAAAAAAACCTTAAATCTGTACTTACTTGGGCCGTCGGCCACGTCCTGCGCCGCCGCCACCCGTTTTGGGTTTCTTATTATTACCACTTTGCTTTTTTTCGTCGGCCTTTCGCTTGGGAGTGGTGCCCGTACTGGGCAGAACTTTGAAAAAGTTGTCTAAACGCACTTGTGTTTGCGCATTTTTCGATTTAAGTAATTTTTGAGCACCACTGCGAACACGACTCTCTGAGAACTGACGATCGCCGCAAAGAAATTTCACCAGTGCCTCCTCATCGGGTTCCTTCCACTTAAGGTCTATTGTACTCGCATCTGTGATTTCCGGTTCGATAAAGAGCTCTCGGGCCACTTTATAGTTCCAATTTTCGGGTACAGTGTACTTTGTCTTGTCGATGTTCTCCAATATGGTCTCAAGATCACGGTAACTGTTGATAAGCTCGACCGCACGTTTTGGTCCAATACCCCTGATTCCTTCACAATAATCGCAGCCAAGTAATATACAGAGATCGATAAATTCACGACTGGTCAGCTCAAAACCTTTTAATACTTTCTCGTAGCTAAACTCTTTAACGGGCATTTTTCTTGCTTCACTGTAAGTGAGGTAACGCAGAAGGACTCCTGAACCGAATGTCAAGGCGTCCATGTCCTCTGTTGCAGTAGCAAAAACCTTCCCAGCCCTAACTAGTGCAGCGCACTGCGCTTCGGCCTCACAGGGAGCCTCTACATATGGCACTCCCATTAGCGCGAGCAGCTCTTTGGATTCACGAGCATGTTCCTTGGTGACGCGCACGAGACGACGATTGAATTTATCCATCTCCGCTTCGTCCCCGGCTTCCGTCGCGGCCTTGAGTTGTTTCTCTGCCTCTTCGCGGCGTTCGGCACGCTTGGCCAATTCGCCAGATTTCATATCTGGCGGTTTGCCATCGAACACATATACCGGCTTGATGCCGTTTTCCAGTAGACGAATTGTGCGGTAGAACATACCCATCAAATGTGAAGTCGTCTCGCCATGTACGTTCGTTAACTGTGCACCATCCGAGCGCACTGCTATAAGAAACTGGTACAGACACATAGACGCATCGATGGCGATCTTACGACCTGATCAGAAATTTGCGAATAATTATTTTGCCTATTTTAATTATTGTTGTACCTACCGAAGTAGTGCTTCAGTTCGCTTTCTTTAATTGCCTGCGGGGCTATGTCTGCAATAAGCTTTGATAGGCCCAAAATTCCCATTGCGTAGAAGATGTGTTACTTTGGTTCTTGTTATGATTAAAAGTTAGTACAAATTGCAATTACCAATTTGGTATAAATAATAAATAAAATAAAGAAAACCAACCAAATATGTCTCCCGCGCTTTTCTTCTTTTTATTTGCCGGGTACATGTGAATGACTCTCAGAGACAGTGTTATTAAATCGACATATTTCTCTCAAAAAACCTTGTTTAACCGTAATGGTAACTCTATACATAAAAGTTACAATCAATCGTCCCTGACCAACGTTTTTTAACATATGTAATGATCTATTATTGCAATAGGTCCAAAAACTAGCATGTCTTACGTATCAATAGTTTCTTGTCTGTTCTCACAGCCTTAATACTGACTGGAACCTACTTCGTGCATATTTCGAATCTCGCACTTTTTCTAGCAACACTGAATATGCTTGCTGTCTTCTTGTTGGATTATGGTACCTCGGAGTCTCTTTATCTCATAAAACTAGTTCCAATTTTTTAACACTTGTTTTCGTTGACTACTAACATTTTAGATGTTTTTACGAACTTCTGTTTCAGAAATGGCTAGAATTTTAAATCCAATGTTTGAAAACACCAGTAGGTATTAGTACTACAAATAGTACTTTTCTCTTACTTTTGACTTAACATCACAACAATCGTCGTTGTCAACACTAGAAGTCAAAGCGTCAAAAGCGAAGAGATTTTCTCTGCTCACAAACAGAATGTCGTCGGCAGGCGAAAAAAATAATAAAACAACTGAAAATATGGTATGTAAAAAACTTGGAGGACGGAGAAAATGTATTTCTAATACTTGTGAAAAATGTGCAATAACCGTTTTTTGTGTAAAAGTGTTTTTGCCCCAATTCGAAGGCAACAAATTTATTTTTTCGGGTTTTCTCGCTTTCTTCGCCTGTATATAAACATGGCGTCGTCGGTACTACGCTTTTCACCAGGTTGCGTTGCATATGCGCGTAAGCGGGACAACAAATGCATTTGCAATTTCTCGCCGCGCTTTTATTTCTACCACTGATGTATTAGTAAAAAACGAAAACGCAAAAGCGAAAAGAAAATAGCGGCACGAAAACGGATATTGTGTACAGTGTAAAGAAAACAAAAACGAAAAAAAAAATGCCTAAACGAATTTTTTCCACAAATGCAAAATTATTTGTACGCATTATATAAAGTGCATTTCTTCTCCTTTCACCTACACGCTACCCTTCGAAGGATGGAAACAAAACAGATGAAAAGGCAGCGGTGGGAGACGCTGAAGTGGTCGTAAAGAAGTCACCAGAATGCAGCGTCGAGGACGCCGCAGCGGGTGTTGCTGCTGCTAAGACCAACAACAACAACTCAGCTGCTGTTTCCGATAGTGATGACGTGAAAGTAGACGCTGATAAAAAGCCAGCGGCCGATGAGGTTGAAGAGAAGGCGGCCGCCGTAGAGAAACCGAATGCAGGTAACGTATGTAAAATGAAAAAAAAAAAACTGGCAGTAAAAAGATGAAAAAAAAAAAAAAAACAAATGTTTTCGCGCGTTTTGAGTACAGCGGCGAATTTGTCTGAATTCGCTTTCGTCGCTCAATGTTTGTAGAGAGCGAATGTAAGAGCAATAACTCTCTTTGTGAATTCGAGACAGCGAACGTGGAAAGTAGTTTTATTTACGTTCCGTTATTTTTGTTAGTGTGTTTGGTGCTATCGACAGTCGTTTGACCTGCAACACTTCGATCGCGGGTTCGAGACTCATTGCTGTAGAAAATCTTAAAACGAAAACGTAAAAAAAACAAGTGCCTCGAATTTGTTCATACCAAACCCTGCACAATATGGTTGTGTGTAGTAATATCCGAGGTAGAAAAATAATTCATGTTCATGGTTTATTTCGGTTAACAGAGATAAACTTCCCAAGGATGAATACAGTTTTTTATATTAAATTTAGTATATATTTTTGTTTTTTACAATATTTGAAACTAAGTTTGATTAAATACGTTTAACCGCCAGCCAAACAAAATGACGATAAAGCACAAAAAAAATTGGAAGACGACGCTATAAGTGACACAAAATCAGAGAATCCCATTGACGATGAAGACGAAGATGTGGCTGATGCGAATGCGGATGAGGATGCTGATGGCGATGACGCGGAAGAAACAAAGTCCGGCGATAAGCACAGCACGAAGGATGCCAAAGCTGGTGACAAGAAGAAGACTGAGCAGACCGACAAACAGCAACAAAAGGAAAAGGAAAAGAACGGCAAACTGGAAAAATCCGTACCAAAAGACGAAGGTGAACTTGATGAAAACAATGAAGTGGACGAGGATGACGAAAACGTGGTGGCACTCGCAGAAATTGACAGAATTAATGAGAATATAAATAAGACGCGCGTTGACGGCCTGCAGACTTTGCATGCGGTGAGTGATCCTTCATATTATATGAACCTACTGGTCTCTTGTGGAGTGTTGTCTGATCATTGATTGTAATTGCAGATTTGTTTCGGGGCGCAAGGCAAAAATAATGTGGTGAAAAAGAATCTACGCTCATTTGCTGGCTTTGAGTTTGCAAAGGATTCTACAGATTATAAAAAGAAATTCGATGATATCAAAAAAATTGATACAAAGTCGTTGAAAGGCATTTGCGATATTCTGGCGCTAGAGCGTAAAGGTAGCAAAGACGAGATTGCTGCACGCATGCTTAAATTCCTAATTGAACCGGACGAGTCGTTGTGCATTGAGGCTGGTGATGGTGATGATCAGGACAATGATGTTGATGACGAAGAGGATGATGATGAGGCAGAAGAAGAAGATGAAGTGGCTAGCGAAGAGGAACGCAAGAAGAGCAAACGCAAAGGAGCTGGCGGCAAGGCTGCGCCAGCCCCAGGGGGTCGTGGCTCGGGAAGGAATACCACTGGACGACCAAGACGCTCAACGGCAGGCAAAAGTAACCAACTCGATATAACTGTCGAAAGATGCATTTTATAGTTTTTTTTTTTGTGTTTTTCAATTAATAGAGATGTCCGCCTACGTTGACTTTTCAAGTTCTGAAGAAAGTGATCACAAAGTAATGCCAGCCAAGCGAAGACGAAACGATGATTCCGAATCAGGCTCAGATGTGAGTAAATAAGCAGAAAAGAAAAATTTTTAAACTATATTTTTTGTTCCATTATTAGTACAATCCTTCGGCCAATTCCGATTCAGATGCAGGCCGCGGTCGTAAAGCAGCGCCTGCGCGTGGTGCACGTGGCCGGCCGGCACGCAAGAGTCGAAGAAGAAACTCAGACTCGGAAGAAGAAGATGAAGAGGAGTCGGAACTTTCCGATGCAGATAGTGATGTAAGTGTTATTGTGGTCAGAAATTTAAGTATCAAGTCTACTAATGTAAAATACTTCCAAAAGGCCCCTCCTAAGCGCGGTAAACGAGCTCCGCCATCTGGTGGTAAACGTGGTCGACCTGCTGCTGGTGCTAGTCGTGGCGGTCGTGGACGAGCAGCTGCTGCGCGCAAACGCAAAGATTCGGAAAGCGAGGAGGAAGAAGTTTCTGAAGATGAGGAGGAAGAGGAATTAACGGACTTTGGTAGTGAGCAGAGTGAGGTATGCTGTGGAATTATAAGCAGCGGTTTCTTGACTATTTACTTAACTTTCTATTTTGCTTCTTCGATTAATCATTGATACAGGAGGAACAGCCTAAAAAACAAAAGAAACCTGCGCCAACGCCTGTGAAAAATAGTAAAGCAAATAACAAAGCAAAACCAGTGGCCAAGGGTGAGACTTAGTTTATTCAGTCATTGACAGTGATATTGATTTATTATGTTTCCTTTAGCTGCTGGTCGACCGAAAAAATCAAAGAAAGCTTCCTCAGAAGAGGAAGAGGATTACGACGACAAAGAGGAAACCGATGAGGATGAACCATTAAACAAAAAGGGCAAACTGGCATTCCCTTCGGTGCGTGCTCCTTACAATGCTTAAAGATAAATTTAATATGTTATAAAATTCTTTCATATTACCAGGATGAGCAAATACGCAGTTATGTTAAAGAAATTCTAGATCAAGCCAATCTCGAAGAGATCACCATGAAAACTGTTTGCAAACAAGTTTATGCTAAATATCCCGACTTTGATTTAACGGATAAGAAGGACTTTATCAAGGCAACTGTTAAAGCGGTACGTTCTGCATTATTTGCTTCTAGCCTAATTATGATTATCTTTTCTATCAACTTGCAGTTAATTGCCGCATAAATAACAAACAACCAACCAACACACAAGTACATCAATGGAACCAAACACAATTCTATGCAGATTTTATTGCTTTTTCCTTTAATGGTTTGAAATTTCATGAACGTATGAAATTATGGTTTGAAATTTCATGAACGTATGAAATTTCATGAACGTATGAAATTTTGTTTGTAGATCTTAAAAACTATTTGCCTCACAATTATTTCCCAAATTATTTTATTAATTAAGCTGGACACATTTTCTTTTACCCTTTGTTTTTTTTTTTGTATATTCATCGACAAGATACATTTTTGTGACGTATTTAATTAAAAGTAAAAGGCGTTGACAACGTGGGTGGGTAAAAATGACTGCAACGGACGATAAGACGCATTGTAAATTAAGCGAAAATTGTTTAAAATATATATATATATATAAAGAAAATCAAATATTAATAGTTACATGCATATATATACATTTATTTTATGATGTATGATTAAAGAAGAAAAATTAAAATTCGCGAAAACAAAATTTTTGTATTATTTTTTTTTTAGTTCTTTTTGACAAAATTAATTTTTTTTAACAAATCTCACACTGGCGTCAGTACAAAAAGTCATATATACAAGAAATATTTAAGGAAAAAATTTTATATGTAGAAATTAAAAAAGCAGAAGTTACAAAGTTTTTGGCTTAATTGAAATTATAGAAAGACGCGCAGCAAGTAAGTTCATAAATTATATATTAAAAATATGTATGAGACGAAAATGGAAGATGTTCTTGTTCGTTGCATTCACAATGTTAAACACTCAGCAATGCATGTGACAAGCGGTTAAACTCTTTTGTTGATATTAAACATAAAATGTATTTAAAAAAAAAAAAAAAAAAAAACGGCGGCACCTATTCGTATTTTGAACGTTTGTTAACTTGTAAAAACTAAAATGATTTATTTCATGTTCAATTTTGTTTTGTAATTTTAAGTGCCACTTGCGAACAAACAAAATGCAAACAAACTAACATGATAAGGTTTCTTAGAAGACAGGCAGTTGCGTATGGGGCTGGTATGAAAACCACAAACAATGCACAGCATCCGTTAGGGGGAAAGAGCCCATTCGATTCTACACGTGAAGCGATATTGGCTTTTAATTCTGGTATGAAATCAAGCATCACGTAAATCACGTTACTTAAATATTTCCAACATTGCATATTTAACTCTGCAACTCAAATAGAATTCGAACACTACAACAAAAGCTAAGCAAGAAGAAAAACAAACAATTTATTAAATGTCGCAACTAAAAGGAATAAAAAGTATTTAAAAAACAAAGCGACAAAAAACAAAAATATCAAAAACAAAACAAATATCTGCATGTATTTTAAAGTGTTATTTACACAATCATAAAATATATAAAAATCGGAAGAGAAAATAATAAATGAAGCTGATGATGTGTGCAGCTGCAGAAGCGATAGAATTTACTTGTAATAGAATGGCATAATGTAATATTTTTTTGTTTTCTTTTAAATGTTCTTCAACAAAAATCAAACTAATAAAAAAAAAGACAAACGAATATATTAATAAATTTATTGTTTCTTACTTAAAGGGGGCCGTTGTATTACGAAGCTTAAATAGTAAAAATTTGGTGGAATCATTGCTGGGAGAAAACTTTAGAATCATCCTCATCAAAATTACTCAAAACGAAAACTCCGTAAGGTGAGGATGCCAACTTTCTAATACACATGACATTGTCACTCTTCAGCGTTATAAATTTGTTATATACAAAAAAAGATAATAAATAAATTTAGAAGTGCAGACGTGATACAAGGTAAACACACAACAGTGCCATTTCAGTTCTTATTCATACTTAAAAGTGGAACAGTCCTCAGATTTGATTGAAAGACTCGAAAATTATTTTTAATACAAAAATTTATTGAAAATATTTTGATAGGGTTTTTGAATTTGCGTTAGCACAAGATTGATAAAATTTTACCTTTTTAAATATGTAATTCTAACACCAAACCAAGTTAAGACTTTTGAGCAGTTTTGCTGGAATGTATAATATTGCGTATATATGTCAAATTTGGAAAAATGTTTAAAGTGCATACGACGGCACAATTTCATAAATATTTATATTAAAAGTAACTAATAAAAAGTCAGCACGCTTGAATGGTTTTACTTGGCTACGGATATGAGTACCGTCTGACTTCATCTGAAAATAGTTTCATAATAGTTTTATACAGACAAACAGGGTTAGGCAATAGTTTGACAAGCCCATGGTAGGTAACGTGGTGTATGTTATAAATAAAATTTAAATCAAGCAATCAATAATTTATCAAAGTATAGAACCAATTAATTAAATTAAATACTTACAACAGAATAAAAAGATTGCTTCAGCTCAATGGATTTACCCTGAAATATTTATAAAAATAAATACAAATTTCCCACAATATATGAGAGAACTTTTGGCTAATAATTGTTCTCTTATAGTTCACGTTTCTTTCTTCACTGACTGAGCTGATAATATAGGTCAATAACAAATATAATAAATATAAAAATATTTTGAATTAAACTAAGGCTGGCATGGATTATCGCACTTCACACAAAGCTTAGAATTAAATAACTATCTATACTATAAATTCCATACGAACAACTAACTGGAGTAAAGCATCGTATATAGAAGACTCGCAGCACAAGTGAGATGGAATATGAAAGCTGCTCAACAATTCTGGTAAAACAACGAATAATTTCAGGTCTTGCGGGTTATCATATGTGTAAATACAGCAACTCATTCAGCGAATATACTTTGTTAATAATAATAGAACCAACTAACACACATACACACACACCTCTTAAAACATTTTTCAACAGTTCAAAAATTAAATCTCCAAAGCTATATACTTAAAACAACATTAAATCGTATATATATGTATATATGAAAGAAATTTTAGTAGAATATGCTGTAATACAAAAGAAAAAACCTGTTCAAATATCAATTTGGCAATTGGCAAGTGTTGCTGCGGTACGAATGACAACGATTACATTTCAGTGGGATCGGGATCCTCATGTAGTTACTACGAAAGAAAGATCAATAGAAATCTATAATATACGAAAATATATAGTATATATTGTATACAAAAATGAATATATATAAATTTTGCAGAATATATATATATGTATATATAAAAGGTTCAAATGCTATTGCGCGAAAAATTGTAAAATTCATTAGAATAATTTATATGTAATATATAAGAAATATATTGTATGTATATAGAAATATATGTATTGATATATATATATATTGAAATTTGGAATGCTTGCTGATAATAGAGACTTAGAAGAACAATTTGCACAAAACCTGCATACGTACCCAACGACGTACGGACTTAGCGGGCGTAGGTTAGCCAAATACGCTAGCCAGGCCAGTGAGGCAACCACCAAATACCAACAAATAAACCCACGGCCAGCGCTGCAGCCCCTTTGCACTGCACTTTGTGATCTGATCTATGCGAGCTTTGCTGAAACAAACACGCGAGAAAATTGGCATAAAAGGCAAATAAATAAGAGACATACATACAACGCACACGTTATATGCGATAAAAAATATTTTTTTTTTTTTTTTTTGTTTTGTATGTATATATAAAGTTTTAATAATTAAATCAAATATATTTTTATTGAGTGGTTTAATTGATAACGTTTAGGTTAGTTGTATGCTAATTTGCATTGTGTTAGCGTTGCAGCCGCGCAAACGCGCACAATTATGTATTACATAATATTCAAGTGGATTCAGTTAAATGTTTGCTGCGAGTGAAGCGCAGCGCGTAAAAAATGTTGCAACATTTTTTCAATATATATATAAATATTTGTTTATAATTATTATTAAACAGACTTAAAACTGTAGAAATAGCAGCAAATTACCTACAAATATGTTAAAATTGTTTCGCTAAAGATTTCGTTTTTTTTTTTCTTTTTAATATTTAAATATTATATGTAAATATATATTGTTGCATAAAAGTTAATTTAAATATTGTTCAGTTTATAATTGCATTGAATTTCAAATATGAAATATTTAATACATAGTATATATATATATTATAATGGTGATTGCTATTTTATTTTATTTTTATTCTTTTTCTGTTGGATTACTTTTTTAACTTTATTTGTTGAAGACGCACACATTATCATTTGTCATTTTGTAAGCTTACCAAAAATCGCATATTAAACATGCATTAACAATTTTTGTTTTTACCGCTTTTCTGTTCATAATTTATTTTTTTATTTTTTGTTGTAGTTGCTGTTGTTGTTGTTGTTCTTATTGCCAGCGCACTTTGGGTTTTAAGGTAGTCGAAGTGCTCACAAGAGCCACAGAGCAGGTGCTCACACACACACACACGCCTGGCTGCAAGTAGATGCATACACAACGAATATATGGACAATAGAATAACACATACATATATGCGCGTACATATCGTATATCGTATATAGGATAAGGCATAATGCACAACACTATTACTTAAATGGGTTTTTAACTGCACAAAGAGACATACCTAATATGTGTGTAATCAGGTGGAGAAAACAATGGAATTGCTCTTTCCCGTTATTTTAGCTACAATCGTGTACCGCTTACCACTTAACGAAATATAAATGTGACTTTATGTGTGTGTCTGCGAGGAGTGCAAAAGCACTCTACTTTCTACTTTTTTCAAGTTATATATGTGTTGTTTTTATTTATATGTATTTAAAATTTAATCATAAAAGTAAAGTTGTCAACAATTAAAAAAACCAGAGCTCGCAACCAACCAACCTACGGCTTAGAAAACGCCAGCAAATCATTTAGCTAAAAAATGTAAACCAAAATAAATTTATTTTAATGTTTACAGCATAGTTGAATTAATTCAAAAATAAAAAAAAAAAACAAATATATAAAAAAAATACAATTATAAATGAGACGTACAGTTTTGGATTTATGTTAAAAAATAAAAAGGAATAACACCTTGATAATATGTTAATTGTCAAATACAAACAAAAATTATATACAAAATAACAACTGAGGGTCATGAATGCAGGGGTTCAAACCACGGGCATGAAAGTCTTTCACACACTGAAATAAAAAAGAGGTCGCTTTGCAAACTTTCGAAATGCGCATGTTTCAGTATATAGAAACATAATTGAAATACACAAATTTAAAAAAAAGTATCACCCAAAATAATATCAAAGGAGATTTGGACTGTTGTATTTGTTGTAAGCAGTAAACCATGTGAACATAATTATAAATTTCTATGCATACCTAATGAACAAATCTTGCATAGTTTAAAAGAATTTTCGTTAACTTTCACAATATATGTATATATACCACATTTAATAATAGAATAGATTTTCATTTATATGTATATATATATCAAATACGTCATGACATTACAAGTTTTGAAAGTTTTGGCGTAAAATCTTACCCAACATAATGGCGTTGCTTGACTTGGTTGTGAGCTGCAAGCTGAAGTGACTCTGCGTTGCGTCGACGTTGCTATTGGCTAATTTAACATAAGCATTAATTCCAAAAAAAAAAAAAAATAAATACATATATATAATAATTTTATAAACATTTTGCTTTGTATCAAAAGTCATTTACTCTACATGCACATATACATATTTATATATGCTTTTTTTTTCATTAATATAATTCATTCCCTTTTTTATATTTTTTTTTCGTTTGTTTAAAACATTACTTAAATATGCCTATAATGTTGCTTTCATTTTTCATACAGGTTTAAAATGTTAATATTTTTTTTTTGTATTTATGCTATTTGTTAATTTCGTCTAATATGCTTTTTTCTTGACTTTTTTTTTTACTTTGAAACTTTCCCTTAATGCTAGGAAAACAAAACGGCCGTTTTGTTCAATTGCAATTTTCAAAAGGCAATTTTCGTGTGTTAAAAATAAAATCGCTATAATTTAAAAATTAATTTTAAACTAAATTGAACCTATATATAAATGTTTATATATAAGAGTATGACATATGATATACAGATTTTTTTCATTCATTTTTTCAAATATGTCACGCGGCTGTTGCTGTTTTTTTTTTTTTTTTTTTGTTGCTGTAAAATATACACAAATGCGTTTGCTATAGAGAAATAAACAAATCAATCAAAACAAATGAAACTAAAAAAAATATATATGTTTATGTATATAAAGGAAATAAAATTCTCGCTTACATGGCTAAATAGTTCTAAGTGCAAAAATAATTAAAAATTATATTATTGTTCAAATTTTTTTTAAGAAGTGTTTTTGTTTCGCTTTACGCAAGCCGACGGCGACACGATTTCAAATATTCAAAACGCATTTAGCTGCATTTGATTCATTTAAATGATTGATTGATTGTTTGTTTGGGTTGTTTTTGTTTGATAGTGAATGGAACAGTAGCTAGTAGATACATACAAATGTCTGGTGCTCTCTTCTTGCTTATTCTGCAAAGAATATTTCATGTTGGAATATTTTTTATGTTAGCTTATACCAAAAATACATCAGATAGTCAACAAAAAAAAAAATTGAGACAAATAATAATTAATTACATATTAATGCAATCTAATATTGGTTAAGGCAAATATGTAGTTTTAAGATCGATACATAATAAATTCAAGATTTCATCAATTTAAAAAAAAAAAAAAGCAAAAATATGAGTTTCAAATGCAAACATACAAATATATATACATATATATTTGTATTTAGACGAGTATACAAATATTAGTGACGCAGTATATGAAAAATAATAACACTGGCATTTCGCCACTGACAAGGTTGATCTTCGTTTGAAGTATTCCAAACGTCTACTGATTTGGTTTGGGGACTATTTACCGCACTTACCTAGCATTTAATTGTTATCGTTCTTATGCGCTTTCGGTTGTTGACCACCGCCGGCGGCACTACCAGCACCGCTGGGCTGTGGTGCGCCTGGATAGCCGCCGTAGCCAGCATATGCTTGCTGCGCATATCCAGCTGCCGCATTTGGGCCAGCTTGCTGCTGCTGCTGTTGCCCGGCTGCAGCAGCTGCGGCATAATACTGTGAATACTGTGCATATTGGCTAGGGGTCATACCTTGTGAGTAGGCGGCTGCACCGCCCGCAGCCAGTGCATTGGGATTAGTTGGTGCGCCGGGATTTGGATTGCTGCCTGCATTTGCGCTACTGCCATTCTGTTGCAAGAATATATAATTAATTACAATTCCCATATGTATAACAGTGTAAGTCGATAGACACACCACCTTCGATTTTATTTGCTTCTCAATGGCCTCCGCTTCTTCGATTTTGCCAATGCTGCGGTAATATTCAGCCCACTGTGAGCTATAGTCAGCTGATTGTTGGCTTCCACCAACTTGTGGTTGTTGTTGTGCTTGTTGAGGTTGCTGTTGCTGCTGCTGCTGTTGTTGCTGAGGCGCTTGTGCACCACCAGCGGCTTGTTTTGCTTTTAATTGCTGTTCAATCATGTCAGCCTCTCGATGCATGCCCATTGATCTGCAAATTTTCAAACAAAAGTTATTAAATTTCACATTTTTAAAAACGTATTTCCATATTGTCTTGACGCACTTGTAATATTCAATCCATTGAGCTGAGTAATCAGCCTGATTCGCGCCACCTGCACCAGCTGCAGCACTTTGACCCATAGCCATTTGTTGTTGTTGAGATTGATCCCAACCCGCTTGTTGCCCATATGCGCCCCACGGTTGTTGTCCGTATGCTGCCGCCGCCACCGCTGCCGCACTAGGATCACCAGACTGCATGGCATTCTGTGCATAGGGACCACCTACCCCACCGCCGTGCTGTTGATTATTGCTAGGTCCGTTACCACTAATGGGCTTACGAGAAAGCACGGTTAACTCCAAGTTTATCTTTTCGGCAATTAATTGACGCGCAGCCTCTACTTGTTCGGTGGTGCCTTTTGATTTGAAAAGTTTCTCATTGGGTGGGTTAACTGCATTGCGATCCATTTCAGTGTAAGCACCGGATTGTTGATTAATCAGTTTTATCGTTTCGCCGCCTCGACCAATGACAATCTAGAAAAAGTATATTAAAGAAGAATTAGTTCCATTTGTAAGGGACTATAAAAACTTCACTTACACCACATTTTGACGCTGGCACCATGAAGGTGATTTCTTCTCGAGCGGGTTGTTGTGCATGATTAACGCCATATCCGTAGCCATAATTTGAATTATTGCCTTCACCAACTGAATTTGCATTATTGCCATTGCCATTGCGACCACCGTTGCGTTGCTATCGAACATAAGTAGAAATTAAAAGTCTATGATCACAAATATAACAATTTCAAGCTCGCCACCTACCATTACGTTTTCGATAAGACCATCAATCGTGCGTTTCGCATCTTCTACCTGCTGACGAGACCCTTGAATCAGACAACGGCGATCACCTGGCTCGTCATTTTTTCCTTGTATGAACTGCAGCTTGCAGCCACATTCTGTTTGAATTTTTCGTATCATATCGCCGCCTTTTCCTATGACCACGCCCACTGCTATTTTCGGCACGAACACCTCAACATGTTCACCGCCACCGCCGTTATTAAAATTATTGTATCCCAAACCGGGATGTCCACCAGAACCGCCAGCACCGCCTGCGCCATTTCGACCTGCACCAGCGGCACCTTGCTGACCTTGTCCTTGTGCATCTTTTTGCGCGATCAACTCAAGCACTAGCTGTTTAGCGTGTTCAATTTTTTGCGCGTCACCTGATATGCGCAAAGGCTTAATGATCTCCTGATTTGGTCCGTCTTGTATGATGACCATCTTCGCGCCAGTCTTCTCTTGTAACTGTTTAATGGTGTCGCCACCTTTGCCAATAACCAAGCCCACTTTAGCTCCTGGTATCATAATTTCCTGATAAGGCGGATAACCACTAGGGCCGGGTGGTGGAAGATTTATGGTGAGAACAACTTCAACGGCACCGCCGTTACCGCCGCCATTACGATTTGCCAATTGTTGCAACATCTCACGGCCTTTTGTCACGGTTTCTCGTGAGCCACGTAACGTAATAACACGCTCTATTAGGATGTTACATAAAAACATCTCAAAATTAAATTCTTTGATTACTTGAATTGATTAACATACCTTGGTCCTGCGACAACTGTAACTTGCAACCTGATTCAGCCTGTATGTGACTAATTGTGTCATTGCCACCGCGTCCCATAAATGCACTCACAATACTTTCAGGGATGCGCACCTGCTCCTCGCAGGTGGTGCCTGCGGTGGCTGCCAAACGTGCAGCCACAGCGGCCGCTTGTGCAAGAGCTTGTGAAAGATTAGGCCCGCTGGGGCCGCCTGCATTAACACCAACTCCGCCACCTCCGCTGCCACCACCACCACTGCCGCTACTCATGTTCGAATTGTTATTCTGACCGTAATCACTGTCACCCGGACTCGTAAACCGTTTGCTTTCCGGTCCCGAATCGCTGTCGTCGTGTTGTCGCTTAAATCCGCTGCCGTTGCCGCCACCTCCACCACCAGCACTGCCACCGCCTATACTACCTGGCTGTGGCTGGTTCGGTTGAATTTTCGCGGCAATCTGTATAATATCGATTATGTATTATTTATTACACACATATGCATATTTATTACATCGCTTATCTAAATTTTCTTTGCTTTGTTTATTTTACCTGTTTGGCTCTTTGTATTGCCGCAGCTAGTGCTTGTGATTGACTGAGGTTTGCTTGCTGAGTTTGGTAGTCACTCATATTTCACTTTACACGGGGTAACACGGCTGAAATCTGAAAAAATAAATAAAGAAAACAGTTAAAAGGAACTTATCCTTCTTCATTGTTTGTCTATCCGGCTTATCCTCTCTGGAGGTGGTACGCCGGGAGGCTTTTGTTGTACTCCAGAGAGCAAAGCCACATTAATTTCATTTGACGCGGTCGCTCACTCTTTGAAAATTCAATAAATTTTTGCAAGTTCTGCTAACTGACTGCTCCTCCTCTCCCTCGTTCGACCCACAAACTTTCGGCAAGAAAAATCGTTCGTCTCGCTGTGCTTTGCTATTCAGATGCTGTTCAATTTTCTTTCTTTCCGCGAACTTTACCACGCATTCAAAATAATGTCATTAACACTTTATATACACAAATTTTGCACTTTTTAACATATATTCGATGATTAGAAAACGTTTCAAAAAACACGTCTGAAAATCGCCGCGTCGGAAAACAGAGGAAAAAATGGCGGAAATAGTATGGGTAAACGAGCAAATAAGCGCATCGCAAAATCAGTGCTAACTTGTAATTTTGTGTGTTGCGCACTGAACACAGTATTTGAGAAGTAATATGACAAAAAGCACATAAGTTAATAGAAGAAAAACAATTTATGATAAAATTACAGTTTGGCATGAAAATACTACATCTCTTTGCTTACTAAGCACAATCTGTGAAACTAACAAAGTTATTCGGTGCTTGTGCAACACTACTGTGTGTACACCGGCTTTCAAAAACGGAGGTGGCATATTTTTGCGTCGCTGAATTTAATAATAAAGATGTAAGTTTTTCAATATCAAGTTTTTTATGCTTGTCTTTCGTTTTATTTGTTATTTCATATATTCAACCATAATATATTTGTGATGACACTTGAACTAATTTTTGGGCGCCATGTTTACAATTCTTCTTATTCCGAAAATTCGCCGCTGCTTCCGCATACGTATGTCAATTCGCCGTCGTTAATTTGCTTGCAGCAGCTGTTTAAGCTTCGTGATTTGTGTTACGATTCGTGTTAAGTTAACTATTAATTATTATAAATAAACAATTGTGCAATAATAACAAACATGCCTGTTGATGTGCTTGGCTATTTGTATGCTGCGACAGTTGCAGCAGGCGGTATTGCGGGCTTCGTTAAGGCGGGTAAATGTTAACACATCAGACACGAAGTCACTCGCAGTTTTATTTAATGTGTATTTGCTAGGATCGATTCCTTCGCTTGGTGCTGGTCTCGCTTTCGGCGCCGTACTGGGCTACGGTGCGCATTTGAATTCGCAGGACCCGCCAAGGCCAATGCTGCAGCTAGGCACATCGTTGCTGTTGGCCGGCATGATGGGAGCACGTTGGAATCGTTCGGGCAAACTTATGCCTGCCGGCTTAGTCTGCGTCATTTCCATTGCGGCATTTGTACGGAACTTAGTGACCTACAATCAATACCTGCCGCTACCAAGCAACAAATAGATTTGTACTTAAGACTTTGTACTCAATGCTTAGGCTTGCCTATTTTATTTTGCCGTTTACGAAAACATGTACTTCATTTTTAATTTACTGTGTTAATGACAATTTTTTTATTTGTCTATTGGATTAAAGTGGGAACTTTCTGGGTTATACAACAAAAAGCAGGATTTTATTTCTTACAAATTATTTTACCTTACACTGTGTTTTTATCTTATCATATTGCATGATAAAGTGTTAATACCCACTTTTTACTATGAAATTTTTTTTATTAATGAGACTTGTACAAATCTATAATATGAGTCAATGATGATTCGGTCAACCAAAATTTGATTAATCCTCTTAAATGCAGGATTCAAGACCTAATGGACGCCGTTTGTTGCGACATGACGGCTGGCATTTATCAAGCAATTTGCGAACTTCCTTGGCATTCATTTGGCTTAGTATGCCGACTAACTCGTTTGAACGTCTGGGAATATCATACTTTACTGATTCCTCTTTATTTTGAGAAGTTTCCTTTTGAACTCCATCCTTTACGTCGCTGCGACGGTTTATTGCCCCATCAAGACGTTGCTTTTGCTGCATGATGCGCGTTAAAAATGGTACCATGTAAACGATAAAAAATATGCTGATCATCGGCAAAACTTTTGATTTTAATATTGTGACTAATTTTGCGGCCAACACATGTAAATTATTAATTGCATTGTCGTCGCCTGTCATACAGAACAATTTCAATCGCATTTCCAAATACTGAAATATTGGTCTTATCCAGTAGTCAAAAAGTAAAACACTTGGTCTCGGCGCTGTTTTCAGTAGGAGGAAGACTGCAAGCAACTTGAAGTCTTCGTAAAAGGGGGCCCACGCCAGGAATCTATTAGCAACATGTTCCACGGAAATGAGCACCGTGTACGAGGTCCAATACTTGAGCCAAGCGTTGCATTCTGCGATCCTCTGCCCAGTCAATGCCTGATATGTTGATCGTGCGGCACAGAATATGCCAAAGTAAAGCACGATGCAGTATGTTATAAGTGAAGGTATCATTTGTGTTTCGCTCGTGTCTTGTATCAATTACAAAAATTACAATATGCACATATACGAGTATATAATTTTGTTTTTTTCTTTAACCACAATCAATCGAACGTGGCGAAACAATTTATTAACTACAATAAAAATATTTGAGTTTTCAAGCCAAGTTTATTAAATCAATATAAATTTCAGACCTTTGTGCTTAAATTAATTTTTCAAGTAAATGAACAGTAGCCAAAGTGCGGTCGCAGACTTTTCCATTCTAACGTGTCAAAAAAGTAAAAATTCGCATTCATGGTTTTCATTTATTATACATCATATATATTTTTATTTTATGTTGTTGGTTTTTTTTTTGTTTTGCTTGCTTTTGTGATAAATTTACAATATTTGCATTAAACTAAAACTTACGCGTTAATTGTTTATGTATAAAAAATTAATCTATCTCTTAGATCATAAAGTCAATTATTCTTGTGTTTCAACAAAACTATTTGTAAAATTTTTAATGCAAATGCATTACACAATAATGGACGGCGTGTTGTGATTTTTATCTTGTTTCTCATTTAGTTCGCGACCAAAAGATATTTCAAATTGCGGTTTTCTAATGACATCTTAACGTTTTATCACATATGAAAATAGTTTTGCTTTGTAGTTGTTTTTATTTTAAACTAAAAACAATTGCTTAATTTTGAATTTTATAACAAAATGCGGATAAATTTGCTTTTACAAAAAAAATCGCATACATTTTTTAGTTTTGTTTTTAAATTAAATTACATAATATAAAATATATATTTATGCATAGATATTCATTATCAAACAAATATAGTAACATCTGCATAATCAAACGTTTAACAAATAATACATATAAAAATAAAAATTAAATTAGGTATTAAACATAATAAAAAAAACTAAAAACAAAATCAAAAAATAAATTCTAGCTAAGAACAAATGATGCTTTTTCTGTTTCTGTTTTTGTTTTTGTTTGCAAATTTAACTTTTTAACAAGTTCTGTTTTGTTTAGTATTTTGTTTTTGTTTGAGTAACTTGTTTGTTCAAATGGCAAATGGGCAAAAAATTCCGTTTCCATTTCAATTTCGTTACACCGTTACATAGTTTGGACGCATGTTTCGTTTTCAGCTGGCAACAACGGTTACGCGTGTTTCATTGCCATTCTGTTGCGGTGCGACGATTATTAGAACGGAAATGCCTTCCAGTTAACCACTGTGCGCGTGTCCATTTTGAAAGAGAGCAGAAACAAAAAGACCAAAATAGATTAAATTATTTAATTAAAAACAAATCGATTTGATATAACTGAGCTTTAATGCATGAAAATGAAAATGTTTAAAATTAAATATTTCGCAGCTAATGACGCCATTTTTAGTTGAATTTGTATTTCGTATTTGGTTTTATGCCGTCACACATGCGATTTGGTACTTTTTCGTTTGCTGAACTAACTGTCACTTTAACCAATTACAAATTACACTGTTCCAATCCATTCCATGCGTTCCATGTGACCAAACTAGTTTCAATACTAATCGCATGTTTTATATAGTTAAGAATGTTATGCGCACTTATTGTGGTTTGTCTTATGCCATTTACGCCAATAATAATTATTAAAATTGTGCCTTAGCTAAGTAAATTGTTTTTAGTTTAAGTTTAGTTTTGTATGATTTTCTGCTGCTTTGTTTTCTTTTTTTTTTTTTTTGTATGGTGCTTTCTTGTATAGCGTTGTTGGTGAATTTGAGTTTCGTTTTTGTGGAAGCGGTGCTGTGTTGATATATTTTTCTGATTTATTAACTTGTTTAAAGTTGTGGTGTTTCTTGTAGTTTATTTTTTAACGTATGCATGGTATGTGTTTTGCATATGTTTTTATTATGTGTAAATGTGTGTAAATGTTTTATGTAGATTTGTTTTTTTTTTTTTTTTTAATTTTTCGAAGTAATGTACGATGCAAGTAAAGTTTTGCGCGAGCGCTTAAGCTTTTCTTAACTAGGCGTATGTTGGAAAAGATAGAGCAAGAGAAGAGCATAGCAGTGAAAATCATGCTTAAAAGTTTGATGAGTTTTTGCGTAATGAAAGAGCATTATTTAAAGATTTTATCATGCTTTCAGTTTAAAAGAAAGAAAAAAAAATCTGCTGGTACATTAATAAAAAGTACTTCCCAATGCTGTAACTAAAAAAATTCAAGAATGCTTTAAAATATAAAACAATTCACATACCACATATGTAATATGTATGCAAATTTCTAAATTTTATTTAATTTCATGTTCCGTTAGCAGCTCATAAACAATGCTACTGACGCAGCTTGATTAAATATTTTGAAATTACAGTGTTGAGAAAAAAAACAAATTTTTGATGAGGTTTAGATTTTGAAATTAATTGCAGCAATTTGCATGAGTGCAAATTTAGACTGCCCGAGTTCTGAATGTTTAATTAAGTTGAAATGAAGAGCGTTTAAGAAGTTTCTTTTCGAATAACATATAATATGTGCTTAGTATCAGCATTTCAATTATGCGATGGTTTTTTAAAATTTTTATTGAGTTAACTGAAGCTCAAGCTAAAAAAAATAGTGTAAAATACTAATTCAAAAATTATTAACGATATGAATACTTTTTACTACTTTTTTCCCAAACTTTCTGAACACTAAAGACAATACACTAAACTACGCTACAATTCGTTCAATTGAATAAATTTTCTTTTGAATTAAAAATTTGTTTGCGCTTCGTATTGCATGCAATGTGAAAACTGAAACTGAAAGAAAAATATTAATTTCTAATTATAGCCAATTGTGTATGCGAATTGGTTGTAACTTATGTAGGTGTTAATTATTTTGTAAAAATGCTACTTAATATTGGCAAAATGTCGAACCATTTATGAAAAGTAGGCAAGCAGCTACTAATTATTATTTATTTAATTTATTAAAATTTTTTTTTTTTATAATTAAAATTAATTTTTGCATTGTTTTATGTGTCGTGTGTATATGCAATGCAAACTATCCGCATTAAGCATGCCAACTAATTGCGCTTTAATTAGTCTATTGTTGGTATATAGAGGAGTAGGCTTACCGCACGAAGTTTTGCATTAATACTTTATTTATAATCCTATGTGGGCATACGTAAAGCGTAGAAAACAAAAATTGAAAATGGAACGCTCAACGGTTTATTTTGTTTTTTTTTTTTTTGTACATTGAATGGCGGGCCATTGCTTGCTTGCTTGTGTGAAGGAGTTAGCTATATATTTATATATTGTGTGCAGTTATGATTGGTTCTTGTACAGTGTCGACGTCGCGTGGGCGGCCGTGGCTACAGAATTGTTTAGAGCTTCATTTGATTTGTGTGTTACGCAGTGGCCTGCGTATGAGTTTTTGTGTTTTGATTTTTTTAGTTTTTGTTGTTGACTGTTGTTGTTGTTGTTGAGAAGACTGAGGCTGTCGCTGCAGTGTTGTTGAGCTCGTTGTTGTTGTATTGTTTAGCACATTACTCAACACTGCTACTGCAGCTAAATTATTTGTGTTGTCACCAATAAAATTTGTATACACTGGTGAACTTTGTTGTTCTTGTTCTTGTTGTTGCCGCTGTTGTTGTTGATGAGTTTGTTGTTGTTGTTGTTGTTGTTGATGATGATTTTTGTTGTTGTTATAACTACTACTACTTCTACTATTCTTTAGATGGTTGGTATTACTTAAAAGCGTACGTTTTAAAAATGGACTGCCGAAATCTTGTTGTGGAGGTGGTTGTTGTTGTTGTTGTTGCTTAATATTTGTTGTTCTTGAGGTTGTCGTCGATGACGACGACGTTGTTGACAAACTGACAGCCGACACCGATGTGGACACCGATGATTTTATTGACGCTACTGTGGGTGGTGTGGCAAAATGTTGTAAGGCTTGTAATTTTTTGAAATATGCATCAAGAAATGATAATCTTGTTGTTGGTTGGACTACTACTTGTTGTTGTTGTTGTTGGCTATGGCGTGTTGTTGCTGTTGTACGCGCACCAAATACATTGAAACGCGTTGTTGCTGTCGTTGTTGGCGAAATTAATCCTGGCGCTGTTGTAGTTGTTGTCGTTGTTGATGATGGTTTGTATGTTTTTTGCTGTTGTTGTTGTTGTAGTTGTGATTCGTGACTGGGAAACTTACGTTTTTGCCTTTCAATCGCTTCATTATTGGCCACACTATCATCATGTTCCGCATCCGTATCCGCATCATAGGTGTCATTATTGTGTTCATCGCCAGATGCGCCATCGTTCTCGATGTTCTTGTTGTTGCTGTTGTTGTTGTTGTTGTTGGTAACACTATAATTTGAATTTAACGCATTTGTACGTTTTTGTTCAACCAATTGTTCTTGTTCTTGTTTCTTATATAAATGTTGCTTTTGTTGTTCTTGTAATAAATTTAGGTAATATTCAAGTTGTTTACGAAATTCATGTGTATAGAGTTTAAGTACACTGGAGGGTGTTTGTTGTTGCTGTGTGATTGTTTTTGTTGTTGTTAGTGTGGGTGTTGTTGTTGATGTTGTTATAGGTGGTGGGGTTTGTGTTTCGTATTGTTGTGCTGTTGTTTGTATATTATCGGGCTGTTGTTGCTTCTCAACATTATCACTGCTACCGTTAATTTTGTCACGTTCACCAGCACTATTCATGGAACTACTGCTAATGCTGGTACTTTTACTGATTTTGACAACAACACCGTCGCCATTCTCTTGCCAATCTTTTGCCAAATTGCTATTCTTATCGTTTTGGTTCACGGTCGCGTTGGGTGTTTCGAAAAAGTGTGTTAAATATTTGATAGCTTGTTTTTTGTTGGCCGGTCTGCCCGTTGTTGTTGTCGTTCTAGTAGCCAACGTAGTGCTGGTAAACGCTGCACTGCCTGTCGTCGATAGCCCCTCACGCAAAGCGCTTTGTTCGATTTTATTATCATGTAAGACTTCTTCGCTACTCTCGCCCTCAACTGCTTCAGCCTCGGGTATCTCAACCTCATCTGAATCTTCGGTTTCGCCATTGTTATCTTCCTCATCTTCTTCTTCGGAATCGTTTTCTTCGCTACTATTTTCCGAAGACTTGGCTGCATCATGTTTATCGTTGTTGTTGTTGTTGTTTTTGCTAATTATATGTATTTTGTGTAGTTGTTGTGGTTGTTGTTGTTTTTGTTCGTGAATGTGTGGAAAGTTTTTGAATTAGATTTAATTTTGTACGAATATTCTTGTTTAAAATTGTTTTGTGTTTTGCTAAGTTAGAAGGTTTTACAAACTACTTCTTTTTTTTTTGTGTTTTAAGAACTTACAAATTACTACATTCATACATATATAAATACATACATACATACATACGTAAGTACATACATAAGTACGTAAATATGTGTGTGGTTTTGCCCAACCAGTGTTGTAAAAGTGCAAACTTACTTGTAAGCTAAACGGTATTGATGTCCATAATCGGGAATAATATTCGAGGGCAACGGTGTACACCGACCATCCAAGCAATGCTATAAGAAAAACCAGATTAAGGAACTTTTCGAGCTGAGCCCCCTCAACAAAAGTATGCTTAATTGAAACATGCCTAATGCTTCATTCTAGGCTTTCCTGAGCTTTACTTGATTTAAGTAGCCAGACCCCATGCTGCACTTACCAGTCCATTACCGCACGCCGAACCCTCGGCCGCTGGTCGATACGCCACACAGTAACCCGTCTGTGCGTCGAAACAGAACAACTGTGCGCAGACGCGTTCATCCTTGAAACACGCATAGGTGCCACGATCACGTCGGCATTGCGCATCCAGTGAGAGTAACGTGCCCGGCAATGAGCGGCCCAGTGCGCTGTCCTCGTGTGGAGCATTGTGCAGACAAGTGGCCGTGTCGCCGCTACACAATAATGAGGAAGCACATTAGTGGCGATCAATGACGCCCAAAAAAAAAAAGTACTTACTTTAAGAAATGATGGAAGCTCTGCACCGTGCACGGCGACCATCTGAAACCGCGCTCTGTGTGACGCAGATCGGACATGATGTAGCCGTCCTCCCAGCGGCAGCGCTGCGCACCGGGACCGCCAAGATAACTGGGTGGCGGAGATCCGTCGTGTACGGCGCCGAGTCTGCAAGCCAAAAGTTTTCCATATGAATTTGATTAATTGCAAGTTGAGTGCCAAATGCTGTCGAACGGAAATGCAAACGAGTTTGCCGCGACCACTTTTCGCTGTTTCTATTTATTTCTTTTTTTTTTCGCTCAAGCGGAAAATGGTCTTTAAATTTTACGATGACGACTGCTGGGAGTTTAAGTGCCCACCGACAAGCTGCTAATCGCAGCAGGTTTGCATATTTGCATACGATATCGCGAACTGGTCGCTGGCACATTTTCATGGCAGCACGTTTACTGTAATGCACATCGTGTTGCCTATTGCCCGCGGCCCCTCGGGCCTGAGCGTTTCAAAGTCGCCTATGCTCAGCGAATTGCGCAAAAAGTTTAAGCTCAGACATAGACTGAACTGTTTAGGAAAATTAGACAGACGTGGCTTTTCTTGCTTGGTCTGTTACAGAATGCTAAGCATGCAACGGGAAGTGGGGGACCTATGCTTTCAATTATCAGGGATCAAATATTTGTATTTTAATATTATATGTTGGGAAAATGTTTTGCATTTGGTCAGGCAATTGACTTGTACTCACAAGTGTCCCACTTCATGTGCCGCAACGATGATGCCACTGAAGCCGCCAGTGTCCTCGATGATGGCCACACTGTTCACTTTTTCCAGACGCTTGTTGACCACGCAAGCACCGCCAACATATGCGAAACCTGTCGATCATTCATTAAACCAAAGCGAACGCCAAGTGGTGACGACAGAGATCGATATCGTCGATGGCGACGACAGAGACGAAGACGGAGACAAACGAGTTGACAATATCCAAAGTCAGACACGGGCAGGCACAAGCGCAGTTGAAATATTTTTGAAGAAAAATGAGGCGATTAGGTTTGGCTGGCAACAGGAAGTTGACAATTTTTCAGCTTTGTGCAATTATTAGATAAAAGTTGGCATAATTTTTGTATTTTTTTTTTTTTTTCATTTTTAATTTAATTTTTATTTTTGCAACTTTTATGTAATAACTGTAAAAACTGTTTTAAATAATGTGGTATGCAATAATTGCGATTGGTGAAGTTGGTGATTTGTGAGTTGTGACAAAAGTTGCTAAATGTGTTGATGGTGTGTTTTGTTCCGTTATGGCAATTGTGTTTTCTCTGCGCATATGTGGGAAAACAGTTTTATCAGCATGTTAATGAGATCTAAACTAAATGCATGCACACATACATTACATCTATATTAAACAAAGCTGAAGCCCTTAGCATGTTAGTTTATAACTTTAACTTTAACCATGGCTTACCTCTGTTAGATTATTAGCAGCAGAATATGTTTTAAGCTCTTACTGAATATTATTATTAAAGAAATGTTAATGGTTTGCTCAGCATTAGATGAAAGATTTGCAGTTCGACCTTGGTCAGATTCTAAAAAAACTTCTAATGGTTACAAAATTAGGTACTGTAAAGGAAAAGCGAGCCACCAATATAGAATAATTGTTAACAATAAAATTGAAAAAGAGAAAAAATTGTGTTTCCTTTCATGTCTGATAACACAATGCAATAGTAAACAGACTATGGAAAATTTCAAGATTTCTGCAGTTAAAGATATATGAATTTTCACGCTTTATAAACATGCTGAGAGAGAGAAAGAGAGAGAGAGAGGAGAGAGCACGAGTAGACGAGCAAGTAGACAAAGAAATCAAGTAAAGAAGTTGGCCACAGGCTCAGAGTAGAGAAAACTTACATTCACACGTAGTTCGTTCCGATTAACACAAAATGCTTTGAAAATTACAAAAAGGACACAGTTTATTTACAGAAATTTTATATATCCTTTTTTTTCATATTAAGTTTTTGCAGACTGTTTTAATGATTTGCTAGAAGAAGTGACGAAAATATTTTATACAACAGATAGTACATTGCGCGCATTCTTTGTAAATTTTTATTTATATTGTTTTTTTTTTTATTTTTTTTTTTTGCTGTACACGCGTGCAGACAGTAAAAGAAGAAGAGAAGATCTTTGCGCAAGTCAAATCAAATAGAATAGACGTGCATGAATTCACAAATGAGCGGTCGTTACTTTAATGTTGAAATTGGCTGCTTTGATTTTTCTTCGCGACATTTATTTACCTGCAGTACCGCGATTACATTCACCATACGCTGAGGTACGTCGGCACATATCAAGTCTGCGGACGAAAAATGACAAATGGCACACGTGATTGTTGATTAAATGTTCTACGCATCGTTTGCATCTAAACCATATACATATGTATATAATTTAAATGCACTACGCCTGAGCAGGGAAGCGTAATGGGCCGTTAAGGGGCACACTTGGTCGTTTGTATTTTATTGTGGTATAGCTTCAGCGCAGACGTTAGGAGTATCGTTTTAGTGTGTTTATTAAAAGTTTTAGTATTGAAATATGTAGATAAGCTAGTTACGCGGCTAAATTAATCCTTAAACTAAAAGTTCAATACAACTATTGGCAGCACTAACCATAACACTGCCGCCTACAGCAAAAGTTAAAAGCAACAACGCAACACTAAAGAGTTAACTAGACAAACCTACTGCTGGGGTAAGACACAAACACACTTTTTTTTAAAAACTATTAATTACTAGTTAAATTTAAAGACAACAACTGCGGAAGTGCGTCTACCCCTAGTAAACATAAGGAAAATTAACCGCCACTGTCTCGTGTTAAATTTGGGTAAAACCAACTTTCATAGGCAACTAAAAAATTACTCAAACGAACCGGTTAATGGCCAAACAATATGACGCACTGTAAGCTACAAAACCAAAAATTAAACAAAATGAAAAATAAATCAAAAATTAAACAAATTATAAAAATAATTAACATGAAAATTTGATATGTTGTGTGTTGTGGGTGTGTACGAAATTAATTGGAACCATAATCATTTAATTAAAAACCAAAACTCAGTTTTAGTAATATCCTGCTGTGCATTTTAGGTATGAGAGCGTAGCTGATCCTTTTACGAATCGCATATGCGTGTATACGTGTGTGTTTTATGTTGTGAGCACACAATGGCGGCTCCTTCCGCAGGGCGCGCACATTGCATGGTAGGGAAGTATATTTTGTAGTGTAGTGTAATTGAATTTAATTTGATTTTTCATAATGTAGTTTCTTGCTTATTGTAATTATAAAATACGGCTTAAGTTAAAAAATAAAAAAAAAAATAAGTAGGATGATCTTTTTGGTATAAAGTTGTTTTACCCGCTGTGCCTTTGGTGCACCGACCGCCTTTACGTCTGCGACACATATCATACCTGCGCATATACGAGTACATATTTATACGTTATAGTCTTAAATAAAGGTTTAGCGAGAGAGTTACATAACATAACATAATATAACATATATGCAATAGCATATGCATATAGAGTACATAGAACGTTGTATAGTAGCTTGGTTTAGTGTTGTTGGTAGAGCTTAGGAAAAAAAAAATTTACATAAAAAAATGAAAACACGCAAAAGTTCAGTTTGTCAGTCAGTACGTTCGTTCAATTGTATGTAAGTCTGCTCCTTGTGCATTTTATCCTCAACTGTTTGGTTTCTTTTCTTTGTTTTTTTTTTTGGGTTATTCTTGGGACTTGCAGACTTTCAGCTGCTGGGCTCAGCACACGTTATACTCACTTTGTGATCGCCACGGCAATGTCGTAGACTGGCAGACGTCGCTCACGGAATAAATATTTACCCATATCTGTCAAGGCGGCTGCTGAGTCGATGGCATCGCGCCCAACACGATTCCTCTCCAGATATGGTGTGGCATCTCTTCCCTGTTTAAATGCAAACAAAAAGAAGAAAGAAAAACAAAAAAATGATTCATGAATTTTTGGCTTGGCACGCTTTAAATATCAAGTACGTGATGATGTCGCTAATTGAGTTGTTGCGGTGTTGTGTCGCCTGCGCGCTAGGAAACCTCATTTATGAACGTGTTCTTTGTTTTTTAGTGTATGCCAGCATTTGAAATGTCATTTTGACATTTGACAACGTACGGAATTCAGTTTTTTGCGCAAAGATATCAAATATTTGCTGATAATTGCATAAGCAACAACAACAGCACACAGGTTGCGTATATTTTTGCTTTTTTTCCTTTGTGGCTTAAATGTTTTCGATATTTGTAAAGATTTGGGAGCGGTGCTGTCATATTCTTAGTGCAACTGCTGGCTCTGGCTGGCATTTGAAAGTTGTTTGTTTGACTCAAAGGTGGCCAATGACAATTCAAAGCCACTACCGCATGTGGCAACTTCCAAGCCAAATGGGACCCCTACCTTCTGGCAGCATGGCTATGGGCTTTCACTTGTATGTCATAGACGGCGCACTCAGCTTCTTTATGGATTCAAGTGCGCATTAGTCATGTCTGCAATGACCAGCAGCCATAATCGGATACCTGTTGTGTGTATATGTGTGTGTGAGTGTAATTTAACACAAGTCTTGGTCATTTTGCTGCATTTTAAAGCATTCTGACAGCTAACGTTTGTTTTTTCGCCTGCTTATCGCAGATCTTGAATGGCTTTTGTCGCGACCTATGGAAATTCGTTGCTCCGCAAAGTCTTTGCAAATTATTAACATATTAATTAGCATTTTGCGCAGCCTGATTGACAACTGTGTTACTTTTATTTATGTCCACATGGTGTCACACTGCGAAACGCCCCGATAATTGTGCCACCGCCGCCGACTGATAGACAAATGCTAGCCAAGTGACTAGTTGATGTACAGATTTATCGCAATTTGCTGCTTACATTGACGAAAGGGTGACAGCTGAGTCGGCTGCGGTGAGGGACTGGCCGGATTTGTTAGCTCAACTCAAATACTAAGTTAATAAATGCAAATTGCCTTTGGCTGTAAACAACTCAGAAAAATGTGCAGGCAGGAAACAGGAAACCAATTGCCAATGAACTTAAAGGACATATTATTCGACTTAAGAGACATAGAAGCTAGAAGGCACAATTTGTTAATCTCTCCTTTAACTTTAACTGACAGTCAAGTGCATTTTTTATAGCCATAAAATTTAGCGTCATAGTGAGCATTGATTGGCTTTAAGCTGCAAAATGTGTCAATACTGAGGTCAGATAACGTTTAATCGTTTTTTTTGCTGTTTTTGAATAGCGGTTAACAACAATTTTTTGCTTATCGGAAATCCAATACAGCAAAACAACTGCCTCCAAATTAATGTGCCCCAGCAGTTTTCATAAATTATTTTTTATCAAAGCAGTTGTTTTGTTTTTGTTTTTAAGATTAACATTCACATTTTGTATAATAAGCTGATAAAATACAGTGATAACAATAGATGACGAATTAAATTCGTTTTACTAGTATAAAAAATTCATATAAAAAAGTATAATATGCTTAATAAAAACAAAGAATACAATATTAACAGCACCATAATTTATGCGCAATCAGTTTTTAGTTTTAGCCATAGTCTTTTCGATCTCATCCACTGTGCGTGGCACAATTGCAAAATTCTCATTACCATCTTTTGTGATGAGCACATCATCTTCAATGCGAACGCCGCCAAAGCCACGGAAACTTTCAAACAGTTCCTTATTAATGAAACAATTTAATTTGTCATCCGCTAAAGCGCGATCCATTAGATAATCAATAAAATAGCAGCCCGGCTCCACAGTGACGTACATGCCAGCACGCAAGATGCGTGCAGTGCGCAATTTACTGAGCCATGGCGTCTCCGGGCGCGGTGGTGTATCCGCTAAATAACCACCGACATCGTGCACATCTAAGCCAATCAGATGGCCCAAGCCATGTGGCTGGAAGATGCCGGGCAAACCGGCTTCCAACATGGCCGACACGTCGCCCTTCAGTAAGCCGCCTTCCTTGAGGCGTTCCAGCAGCACACGTGCAGCCAGTTTATGCATTTCCACCCAACAGACGCCATCGCGTGCCTTGGCTAGTACAGCATTGCGTGCATCGAGCACTGCGTTGTAGATGAATTTCTGCTGTGGGGTGAATTTGCCATTTGCCGGGAAAGAGCACGTGATGTCGGCCGCATAGCCGCAGTAGTTGCCGCCCATGTCGAAAAGGCACATTTCCCCATCGCGCACAGTGCGATCATTTGGTGCACCACCATGGCCATAGTGCAGTACAGCAGCATTGAGTCCACTGCCGCAAATGCAGGTGTACGAAACATGACGGCAGCCACCTACAGCATAGGTATGGTGGAGGAACAATGCTTCACCTTCGTATTCACAGCGACCAGGACGCATAAACTGCATGACTTTGATGTGTGCATCTGAGGAGACCTTGGCCACATAGCGCAGCACTTCGATTTCGGCGGCAGATTTAATGACGCGACATTCAGCCAAAATCGGATGCAAGATACGCGTATCCACAGCAAATTTTTCAATGCCAGGGAACTGCGCGGGCTTGGAGGTCATGCCACTGTCCGTATTCGTGCCGGTTAATGTCAAGATCAGCTTCGGCGCCACGTGCTCAAAATGTGCCAACAGCTCGTCCACGTAACGTACTTCATCGACTTCGTACAATTTCTTAAATTCTGCCAACTCCAGCAGCCGCCCCATCCAGATGCCATACTCTTGCGGCAGGCGTGGCACAAAGAGCGTCGCTCTTTTGCTTTGCACTTCGACGACGCCGAAGCAATCGGCTTCCTTTACGCCAAACAAATATTGGAAATAAGATTCTTGCCGAAAGGTTGCCACTTGTGTGTCCGTATCGTTGAAGTGGAACTCAGTGCCGCCCTGCAAAAGGATGTGCGCGCCATCAACGGCAGTGCCGGCCTTCTCCAACAATGCGGCGCAGGCACGTGCACGATTATCGCGGAATAGCGACATTGGCACAGCCAACGTCTCCGGACCCAAGCGATAAGCTGCCATAATGCTCTTGCTAACTGGTTTTTTTCCACTGACACCTGTAGGCAAAACTTTCACTAAGTCGTTCTTGAATTTTACAAGTACAAGTACAAGGCAATGCCAAAGTTTTTTTTACCGCAATTCACAACTTCGTTCACTGCAAGTTGGATGACGTTTGCTCTACAAACCGATTAATTATTACTGCGGCTACGCAAGTGTTTTGTTATTTATGATGCCTTCTTTATTTGTTTCAAAAGATATGCCTTTGTTGCGAGGCAAAAAAATGAACGAACACAAATAATCAAAATGCGAAAACAAAAACAATAAAAAGCTCTTGCTTGCGTTATGCAGCGAAAATAATGACCGCAAGAATGTATTAAAAAATACCGGTAAGCTTACGCAGAGTTGTGCTTTTTAACCCGTCACTGCCCCATGGTAGCGTTCGAAAGCATAAACAGCTGTGCCATAAGTTAATTTAAACATAATCAAAATATTTATATATTAGCTTGTGTTGTACTTATTTATTTAAAAATTATATTCGTATACGATTTCCAATTAAGCTTAGCGTAAAAATCTGATTTATTTTCCAAAATCGTCCACAATATTTGGGGCATAACAAATGTGAAGACGCAGCAAGCAGATTAAGCCAACAAAACCTAAATAACAGTTATTTGAACTTTTTGCGCTTAGCGCAAGACCCGCAGACATGGTTTTTTAACCTTTTGAATTGTTGTGTATGCCAAATTGTACAATACGAGTTACAATAACAACTAACGATCAGCGACCACGACATTACAACAATAACAACAATATGAACAAAGAGAAATAACAATCTCCTGATGATTCTAACCTTTTGAAAAAAATTAATAAAAATGCAAATAAAATGCATTATGCAATCGTCTTAACATTTCAACGTTAACAGTAATAAAAAACGACAGACAATCAAAGAAAATCAAAAACAACATTTAGAAAATCTGAGTAAACAAATGCAAAAACAAACTTTTGCAATTCTTTCTGACGCAGCAGACGAAGTCGTGCGAATGCCGTGTAATAACTGCGCGACCGCCAACGCGTCCATTATTGACAACGGAAACGCGCAACAAGTGAAAAAGAGAAAAACAAAACGAAAAAATAAAAAAGAAATAACGAACTAACGGAAAAACGTGTTTGTGATGCTTTGCGAAGATTAAGCCGACATGGTACGTGATGATGATGTTGTTGTTATTGTTGTTGCTGCTATTGTTGCACTGCAGTATGTAAGTAGGATATGTAAAGCAAAGCGCAGAGGTTGGAAAATTATTTAAGCTACTTTATGCCATTTTTTTTTTTGCTCATTTGCTATTTTATTGTCTGTGCAACAACGTGCCAAGCAAAGTCAAAGTCGTTGTGGCAACTGCCTGAAGCGTCAAAGCGTAGGCGACGCTGGCGAGGAAGACGACGAAGCAGACAAAGGCAAATCCAAAGCAGTTGCGCAGTAGCGCTGCCTATTACGAAATGATGCCATGTAAATTTTATTATCGCTCACAACTGGCTTCAATTACGTTCGGTTTTCCGTTTCGCTTGATTTTATTACACAATTTCGTGCTTTTTGAGCAAAAATTTGGCGAACATAACAATTAAATTTGGCAGTTTTTATTAGCTTTTGCTTGTTAAGTTTTCTTTTTAACGCTTACACCTTTCGCGCTGTGCTGCAGCAGTGCAGGACTATTTCCTCAAACATATCTGCAGCATTTTGTTGCGTCAGCATATGCCTTTAGTTTACTCTGTCGAGGTTTTGCAATGGCAAAGCAGATACTCCATATTGCACATGCGGTGCGACTCGATAGATCCATGGTATATGCATACACATGTGAAGCGGCTGTCCCGCGCATTTATTTGGCATTAAAGTATACAACAAAGTGGAATTTTTTTTTTTTTTTTTTTTTGCAAGCCGCACTTTTATTTCTGAAAATGCCTGCCATTTGTCAGCAGTTTGGCAATGCAATAAAAACAAACTAAGCTGCATTAAAATACTCGCATTGAAGTGTGTGTGCTGGCGCATTCTTTGTGTGTCGCTCAGACGTATCTCAATATTCTACTTCTACTAATTCACACTACAGACACGCGGCAAATGCGAGTGACACTGAAGGAGTCTTGTCTCTGGCAGAGAGTCTGACGTCGAAATGATTGTAGATGTGCTTTAAATGCGATTATAAGTGCAGACATACACAAGTGAGTGTGTTTGTGTGCGTGTGTGTGTGTGTGTATGGTTATATAGTGCGCCGCTAAGTAATTGACAATTTGACATATTGATCAATTGTGATTGCGAGCACGTCGTCGTAGATTTCGTTTAATGTTTGGTAATTTTCAGTCAGTCGGTTATGCGCCATTTGTGGTCTTTGGCAGCCTTTTTTGCTCCATTTGGTAGTTGTTTATAATTTTCTATAAAGTACTTAGAGCGCAGATTGGTTGCGTTTTTAATTCGATTTGGCCTTGTTGCTGGCGGCAAAACTTTATTTTGCTCAATTGTTGTTGCTTTTTTCTTTTTCATTTTGAAAACTTGGCTTCAATTTGTACTAATGTTGGCTTTTTGTAATAAATATATATTTATATGCATGTATTTAGTATTTGATTTCTCAAACTGATTTGCTACACAACAGTTTCAAGTCTCTTAAAGTCGTTTACTTTTTTGAAGGTTGACTTGCATATTAACTGCATTTTGGCGTATACTTTTTATTTATTTATTTAAAGTTTGTTCTAATTGCAGATGTCGAAAGTGGAAGCCTCAAAAGCCGTGCACGAATTTTTGGTCAAGCAAAATCGTCCCTATGCCATAAACGGTATTTTGGCAAAATGCGGACAGCCGCTGGACAAATCCTTGGCACAAAGGTAAGTGCTGCGTACCTAAATAAATGTGAAACAAGGTAAAAAGTGAACACTTGTCTATTTTAAGCATCTTGGACAAGCTTGTGAGCGAGCAAAAAATCATAATGAAAGCTTTTGGCAACACAAAAATCTACTATCCCAAGCAAAAGCTGGAACTTGCGCAGTTTAAGCAGGAACTTAGGCAGGCTCAGCAGCATTTGACACAAGCACAAAACCAGCTCAGTCAGAAGCAGCAAACGTACCGTGAGCTGACGCAGCAGCTACGTGGCATCAAACCGGTGCGCAGCATCGAGAGTCTGGATGATGAACGAAATGATTTATTTGATGAGATACGTGAGATGAATGAGAAATTGCGCAAGCAAGAGGCACAAGCCAAGCAAGCAAATGTGCGTTGCCAGTCTGACATAATTTCATTTGATTTTAATTGACTTTGCTTTTTCAGATATCCGCTGATGCAGTGAAGCGCATCGAGAGTCGCTATCAAGATGCAGCAACTGCGTATCGCAAGCGCAAGCGCATCTGCACGGATATGCTGGACGCCATTATGGAGGGATATCCAAAGTCGAAAAAAGCTTTAATTGAAGACATTGGCTTGGAGACAGATGAGGCGGCAGGCTTTGCTGTTACAGTGAAACGTTAAATGTAATGATCTAATATTTTTGTAAATTTTTTTTTTCATTAACTGTTTCTTGTTTTTTGTGGATTGTTTTTTTTTTCCAATAAATACATAGTGTATATGGATATGTAGAAAATTACAACTCTGTCGATTAATTGATATAACAAATAACGATTTGTCAAAGTTTTCTACACACCCTTAGCGATATGAACTAAAAACAAAAAAAAAAAAAAATCAATATGCCACCGGCGTCTAAGCGATTTACCAATTTAATAATGTCAAAAAAATTTATCATTAAACAAACCGCTCTGATATGGCTTTAATTAATGGTTTTGCATGTTTTAAGCGCTCAACGCTGTAGCTGCTGCTGCTGCTGTTGTTGTTGTTGTTGCTGGTGCCGGTGCCTATGCGAACCAGTCTAGCGCGCTGTGCCTTTGGCTGCCGCCCAAGCGTCTTTGACGTGCTGGTACCTAAGTAACACGTTACAAGAGCTGCGAAACCACGCCAAATTTCTGAACCAGTTTGCCTTTCCAAAAATGTGCGACACTTTTTTTGACGTTTGCTGACGCTGGACACACCGTGAAAAATTTCCTGCTTTCTGGCACACAGCAGAGATGCTGACGCTGTCTGCACGGCACATTGGTCTGCGGCGTTGTCTGCACGCTACATTTCGATAGGCCAAATCGCACAAAAGGGCAGTAGAGCAGCGTGACAATTAACATGAAGTGTCACCGCCAGTAAGACACGCAGGCACATGAGTAAGGAAGCCTTATTATATATGACAATGTAAGCAACATTAAAAAAACAAAATTAATAATTATAATAAACAGCGGCTGCGCCTACATTTAAGTTTTTTAACTTGTAATAGACTGCAAAGAAGTGGAAGTGCAGCAGTTTTGCACACCACTGTGCCTTGTCTGTAAACGCATGTAATTAAAAGCGAAGTGCCCACAAGCTTCACTTCTTTGCGGCTGTCTGAGATTTGTTTTTTATTTTATTACGAACTTTGCTGTTGGCGGCCGATATGCGCTTAGATATTCATTTCTGGCACTAGCCACGATTTCGACAAACATTTTAATTTAATTTCTAGGATTTTTTTCATGACGCAAAAATACGCTTAGTGCGCCATAAATCACACGAACTGTCAGTGCACTCGCGAGTGTCGCGTATTTTAAAATTTTGCAATTTCCTTAGGCCTGCTGCCGTAGGAGACTCTGTACTTAGTTGCCAGCCATGCGAAACCCCTACGTGACGCGTGATTTTTATTATTCATTTTGTGTTGCTATTTTTTTTTTTTCATGTTTTTCATGTTTATTTAAAAGTTGCGAAATAGTTTTTAAGTTGGTCCTGTGCAGACACCACCCACCAAACGAGAGCAAACGTTTGTGCAGCAGTTGCAGTGCCAGCATCAGCAACGACAGCCACGTCGCCCACACGCTACAAGCCACCCACGGCGGCAACGTTGCTGAAACGTCTGTGTCTGCATCTGCGACTGTGTCTGTGTACTAGGGAACGAGTCTAGACTTGCGGCATGGGTCAAACATTTTGTCGCCCGAAGCTATGCGCTGACTCGGGCAGGGGCAAACCAAAATGGCCAATAAGCAAAATGGAAATAGTGCATTGTAACTTTTGGACTTTTCCTTTTCTGGGCGCATTTGCATTATTGCAATTTATGTCTGGCACTTGCATGTGCTACCGACTTTAGTGCGCCAAACGATAAGCTTTCGTTTATTTTATTTATTTTATTTCATTTTAGTCCGTTTGCCACAAGGAACGTGACATATTTTGTTTATTTATCTTTGTTGCTCGCCATGCCATGGCATGGAGTACAGTGTCCCGTATTTGGCATACTCCGCCAACTACTGGCGAGCAGAGACATAGCGAAATTTGTTGCAGCCAACACCTGGCGGCTGGCTGACTGGCTGCTGGCTGACTTAGTCGGCCAATGACAAACGCCGCGGATTAAGAAATTTGTTATGATTGGCAAAAATATGAGTGTTGACAACGTTTCAATGCGCCACAGAGACATTGGGTGTGCTCGAGTATATTTCCTGCTGCGGCACGTGATACTGCTGCGATAAGATTCAATCGAATTGTTTGCATAACTTGGCAAAATTTCAAAATTTTGAAAGTGCTTAGTGCAATTGTCAAAAAATAAAAAACAAGAACTCATATATAAACTTGTTGTCAAAGCCGTGTTTGACTTTTTCATGTAAAATTTAAGTAAAACATTAATGCCATTTAAGTTCAATTAAATTGCTGAGTAATTAAACAAACTGCCGAAATGTACATAACCTCAATTGCGCAGACAGGCGACAAGAAGCCCAAAAACAAAAATAAACAAAAGTGTTCTCTATAATAAATGAATTAATCAAATTGACAAATAACACAAAGAATTACTTTGCCAGACACAGGCAGGCACCCAACCTCCCACCCACTTAGCCACCTCTGCGTACGCGCAGCAAAAGGCAAACGCAATTAATTGATTCTAATTTCTGGCTGAGCTTGTGTTGCACAAGTAAAAAAAAAATTAACAAAAAAACAAAAACAGTAAAAAATGACTAAAAACTTTACTTGTACGCATAAATGCGTAAATCGAATTTTGTAATTACTGTCTGCGCTGTTTTTTCTTGTTGTTATAATTGTTATTGTTGTTGCTGCAGCCAGCATAAGACATTTTATCAATGTTTAATGCATAAATCAAATGGCCATCAAGCTTAAACGGTAGCTAGAACAAGTAACACAAGTCGCGGCACAGTTGCTGACTTGGTGTGCACTACACACACACACACACACACACACACACACACACACACACACACACACACACACACACACACACACACACGAACACTCAAACACACATATATATATATATATATATATATATATATATAGTATATTTATTATATGTATTTCTAGCTGATATTTAAGTTTTTAATGCATTTAATAAAGTCTTTTGAAAATGCGCAAGCCCACTTTTATTATTAGCACTGCAGCAGGCAACTTGGCAACTTGGCAGCTTGGCAACTTGGCAGCCTCTCGGCTTAAAGGTCAAGCCACAAATCATAAAATGATGTGCACTAACGCGCAATAACTGTCAGCACGCCATGTGCACATCAAGTTGCGCGAAGTCAGCCAAATGCGTAGAATTAATTGGACAGATTAAGTTTAAAATTTTCGAAAGCATTTGCACATGTGCTGCGCCAGTTACCAGAATTCGCTTGCTGCAGTTTCTAAGGTTATTTATTGTGCAATTGCGCGTTGTGCTCTGCACAGCTGTTCTTTGCACTGTTCAAGTTTATTTGGCTATATTAAGTAAAAATATGCCTAAGTTGGGGTTGCTACTTTGCAACTATTTTTTGTTTTTTCGCTTTTGTTGATTAGCATTATTCTAATTTGTGCCTATACAGAAAACAAAAAAATACACAAGACTAGACTTCAACGCAGTCGTGCTGTGTTGACGCTGAAATTAATAAGAAATATTAAAACCAAGCCACAGCGTTTGCTAAGGTTTATAAATACAGTTAGCCAAAGAAGTTCTTATATGTTATATGAGGCGCGTGTGCTGTAAACTGTTCAATTAAAAAAATAAATTATTGAAAACATTGCGTATACGCAACGTTGTGCCAAATTTTAAGGCGTAAGCAAACATGTTTTGTAGTTTGCCAAACCGAAAATAATAATAAAAAAACGCCAAAATTTTAAGAAACCAATAAAAAAAGAAACGTATTAGACGAAACAGCGGCGTGGCTTGCTTTTGCGTGCACACAATTAGTCGCGAACTGCCCCGCGACTTGCCCCGAGTTGCGGCGCCTTGCGTTGCTTTCAGTTGAGTCGAGTCGAGTGTCTCTGGCACTCAGGTAAAAACAGCACAAACGCAGGCGAAACGAATGAAAAATAAATGACTATTATGGCGCAAGCGCAAAATGCTTTCGACGCATGTCCAAGAACATATAACATAGATTGCATATATAAACAAACACACACACACATATATATATATATATATATACATATATATATAAAGCATCGAATCGATCATGGGTTCAGGTGTTTAATTCCAATCAAGTGCACTTCGAATCGCGTTGGCTACTTGTACGCATATAATCAGCATTTGTCATGTACGCCACACCACGCCCCGCCATATCACGCCCCACCACAATTTTATTCTACACGTTTTCACTCAACCTGATCGATTCTCTTCGCACTGACAGTGTTGCAAAAGAATATTTACGCGCGCGCGCGCTTGGGCAATTAATTAAAATGTTAATTAAATGTCACAGATAAAAGTTCAATAAGTCTTTAAATAACATTTAAGAAAGTCGATATTTATACACTCGCAGAATCAATCCCACACTAATTCATCGCTTGATTTAATTATTTCAAATTATTTCAACTATTCGCCAATGCGCCGTATGCAAATGCCATATGCCCATGTGTGCACTGGTTCTTGCTTGCGGAAAAACCTTGAAGTCGCAGCGATGAAAAATCATTAGTGAGTTCGATGCAAAGATATGCTGCATGCTAAGCTTATCAGTTTGTCAGATCTAAGCCTGGCTAATAGTTTTTGCGTTCTCAGCGTCAGCGTCATAAGTGCTGCCGTTTGCTGAAGATTTGGCAACACGACGGCAGCTTAGGCGAGATTTTCCTAATCATTTGTCAACTGCACCACTTTGGCCAGCAAATGTTGTGTGTCACAAAATATTGCATTAAAATATTTATGATATTTTTATTGCGCGCATGGGATTTCAACATTAATTAGCGACAAAATGAGTGTACCGGCATGTATCTGCATGGCGGATATTGGCACTCCGCGCTGCGTTTTGATATATGGACATGAAAGTGAACCGAGCTGTGCTGTACTATGCTGAGCTGAACTATTAAATGCGAATTTGAGCAGCAGTTTCGGTTGCTGCAAACCATTGGCACTTCGTTACGACACACGGCTAATTTTATGATCATCCGGTAGTGAAGTCAAAGAAATAGCAAAGCTTTTGCTTACTTAAAAAATTCAACGTAAGCGTTATTTGGGTAGATTAGCAAATTGCAGAGTGTTTTTAAAGTGCCAAGCGTTTATCAAGCATGCGATAGCTAGTTTTTTAAATCAACAGTCGTGTACAAGAGTTTAGTTGCACTGACTTTGCTTTGCTGCTATGTAAGTTGCTAGTTAACGAATTTGCTGAGGGCAACGTTTGACTTTTTTATAAAATATTGACAAGCAAAAAAGCATAAATATTTACAAATGCTGCATTTTTTATAAAAAAAAAAGCTAAGTTTATTTGTGAAGCTTCACACAGACTTACACTTACACATAACCAAAAAAAAAAAAAAACTCAAACGAAATGCTAAGAACTGCCAGCTTGGCAACGACGAGCTGTGTAACAAAAACATATTGTCTTGTATGTAGCGCAACGGCTTAGAAATAAAAAAACTGACAGCTCATCGCTTGGGCCTCTGGTTGCCTTATGCAGCTCGGCGGCGTCGCAGGTGCCTGCGTGGTTGCTGTGCAATTGCGCTAATTTTCTACTTTCGTGTGTCGTGAACAAGTTTTTTCCCTTTTTTTTTTTTGCTTATTTATTGGCATTTTTTTTGCTTAATTTTCCTTTTTGGATTTGGCTGCACGTTATTATTTTGCTTGATGTGCGCTATTTTTGGAGTTTCGAGGATTTTTTTTTTTTTTTTTTTGTGCTAACAAATGATTTCCGACTGCGCGCTTGATTTGTGTGAGAAAGTCTGCGGCGCATTGATTGTTATACATTTGCAGGTAAATGCCTGTCAAAAGTCTTTGATGTTGTTGATGAGGCGCTTACGCAATGGCTCTAAGGCAGCGCTCACTTTGGCAATTTGCACATAACTGCTGTCAGACTTAAATTGCAGTTGGGATGCAATCAAAATTGAGGATGCACAAGCATTAATGTTGGCAGTTTGTTATTTAGCACAAGTCGAACGAAATACTTTTGATGATTTCTTTTGATAGTATAAGCAGGGAGTTGGAATAGATGGAATTTGACTTTTAACCACAAAAAAATTCGACTTGTTCTTAACATTTAAACATAGTTAAGGCAACAGCCAAAGGCAGGAATGTTGTTGATTTTTGTACATTAGAAAACTTATGTGGAAAAACTGCACAGTAAAACACAAAAATGTAGTTCAATAACCAGCCAAGTTCGTGGCTTAAGTCTTTTGTTTGGCTGCCTGTTTGTCAGCAAGTTCGTTGCTTAAGTCATTCGATTTGCCACTTAACGCGTGGAAATTTTTTTTCTGCATAGTTATACAAATTTCGATTTTTTGTTATAAACAATTTCAAAGGCAATTAGTGTTTTTATTGAAAAAAACTTGTTAAAATTAGTTCATTAGTCGCTACTATTTCGGTGCCTCCACGCCCCACACGCCCCGCGCACCGCAGATACCGCACACACCTCAGTCGCCGCATGCGTAATCAGCCTTAAGACATTTTGATTGCGACTTATGTTTTAGTTTTTTTTTTTTTTTTTTGTTGCTAAGTTTCTTTGTTTTTTTGTTTTCATTTTGTTGTTTTTTTTTTTTTTTTTGCTTCCTTTTCTGTGTTAGTTAAATAATTTGCAAAGCAAGATCGTGACAAACGATTTTTTCTTTTGCCTTACTCTCTTTTGTTTGCATTGATCATTGGCCGCAGCGCAGACAATTCGCTTGTGTTTTGGATTTCGGTTTGTTGGTTTGAGTGAATAGCGCGCGAGCTGGGCGCATGATTTCCTGCGGCTAGCTATGCCAGCTGAGTCAAACGTTCGCAAAATGTCGACAAAACCGTCACTGCAGGGAAGGACACTTAACTGCTTTGTCTCCTTGGCACTTAGTAAAATTACTCAATTAGCGTTTAAATGAAAGTACATACATGACACCGCGGCTTGTGTCTTTTCTCGGGGGCGTTTGATTGGGTTTTATAAAGCAATTGAAAGTTGTTGGCCACTTACACGTGAGATGATTATGCCTGCAATGCTGATGCGTATTCTGGGTCCCTTGAGCAAACGGTAACGCAAATCGACGCCATTCCAGAATGAGATGAAGTAACGTTTGACCTGCAAAATGAACACCGAAGCGAACATTAATAAAAAATTACACGAAATTGCGCATAAATTTAAACGTTTGTGGTTAGGTTTTTTTGTGTAATATTCGTACACATATATCAAAATTTTTAATATTTTTCGTGTTTTGCGGCTGTGAACGCACCTGCAAATTATCACCGCCGTGCAAACGATAGCCATCGTAGTCGACAATCACCAAAACTTCGGGATAAATAATGTACGGCGCTTGACGTCTGGCGCGTGTACGTGACTCAGCGGTCTCCTCGCCAAAGCTGAAGCCATCGGCATCGACAACACCATCGAGCGCACCCTCGTCATCGTCATTGAGGTCTTCGAAATCTTTGTAGCTGTGACGCTGCGCAGCTGCTGCAAGCGGTGAACGCTTCTGGCGGCGCTGCAGGCGCTCGAGTTTCTCGCTGGCTTCCACATCATCGGGCTCCATGAAGGCTGTGACAAGTTGGACAAAATATTTTTCAAAATTACTTAAAATATACATATGTATTCATATGGCTGCAGTTTTAAAAAAAATCAATTTCCCTTTTCCTTATTTTAAACTCAGTAGCGACAATTTAACTGTACATTATTTAATAATTTAAATGCAATTAAATTGATTGTATAAAATAAAAACAATAAACTTGTGAAATTCATATTTAAAATTTCCGCTTACTTAAGTTTTTTCCATTCTCGCTGCATAATGAAATTGAATTAATAAAATAACTGTTTTCTTTGGCACTAAGTAGTTGTCGAAATATTTTCGTGTATTACAAAAATTTATGAAATTAAAAATTAAATAAATTATGCAAAATTTTTAATTTTTGTGACATTTTAGCGCCACCAGCCGAGGTAGCTGACTGCCATGAAGGTCGCTTTGTCATTACGGCAAAGGCGCGACGCATTTTTAAGGCTTAAACTCCTAGTTAGCGGTTTACTTGAACTTTTAAGCCGCAATCTCATGCAGGCACGTTGATCAGCGGCTCTGCATGACTAACTGTCTGACAGACTGTGTAAGTGCCTGCCAAGTGGCTAGAACCATTTGCTGTTGGCCACTTGCCTGCAGCAGGTCCGTATGATCCGCAGCTATGGCATATGCCATTTTTGCTAGTTCAATGTGCTCATTTAGATGTGCCACAATGGATAAGCAAGCATTTGGGATTCATATTGCTTATGCTGAACTTACCGAAATCGCTTAAGTGATCTGTGTCCGCGGCCTCACGTTTGTAGACGACATGATGTACTTCGGCCTTGTTGGGACTAAGCTCATGTGGCAAGGGTTTTATCACTAAATCGTGACCAATGCTGCCCTCCTGGAATGACAAAAGAAAAATATATGTTTAAATAATAAATAACAAGAAAAAAAACAAAGTATTTAACATATGTTTCTTTAGTTATTGGCTACTTAAGCTTACTGTTATGTATAAGAAATGCGGGATGCATGACAGCATTTGACCCAGAAGTCATTTGATGTTTAGAGGTAAAGGCTACAGAGTTCATTTTATGGTAACATTATTAAACTGTCATGTTTCTGTGCTGTGCTTTGTTTTGAATTCAAACTGAAAAATTGCTGCGGTACATTAGCCAATTGTGAATATGAGTTGCATAGCGATTTGCGCATGATTAAGCATATTCGTCATCAAGTTGTGACTTGGCTAATTGCTTTTGTTGTGTCTTGTTGATATGTCGAAGCTGCTTTGTATAAGGTTTGGTTTTTAATTATACATATTTAAAAAGAGCAGCCGTTCATTATTGTAAGCAAAATAAACTAAAATAAAGATAATTACTCAAGCGGAAGACGGAAGAAAAACTAATGAAATTCAATTTTCGCTATTGTCTTTTAATGTTCTACTGAACAGTAAAAAATATGTTTAAATTAGAAAATATTTTATGTTATTAATTTAATATAATAATCATTTTTGTTCCTTGTTTAAGCTAAGACATCAATAAACAATTTGAATATAATTAAAATTAAAAATAAATGACTAAATTGTTGGCTGAATCACACAGACTACTTGGCGCAGCTTACATAATAAGCAAACCGCAGTAAAGTTTACTGAACTATTTCTGCTACACCACAGACGAAAATAGACAGCAAATCGGCAGCGAACATTGAAAAACAAAAGACAAAAGGCGGGAAAAAAAGAACACAATAGAAATTAACACCTAGCAGCGTCAATGGCAACCAACTACAATTTAAATGCCGCGCATGCGCAGCTCAGCAAAGCCAAGCCAGACCAAGTGAAGAAAAACAAAAAAAAAAAAAAAAGGAAGAAAATAACAAAACTCACTTTTTTGTGAGTTTGTAATTTTGGAAATTAGCATAATTTGTGCAAAATCATGACACGCGGTGTCGGTGTTGCCGCCGTCGCTTTGAAACGTTTGCTGCTGCTGTGGCTGTGGCCAGTTCCGAAGCCCCAGCCGCTGCCGGGGTAATGCGAATATTATAACGATAATGCGCGAACAATGGCAACTGCTGTCGCAGCGACAATGCGGCAGGAGGCACTCAGTCAGTAGAGAGGCAGACACATTGAGCGGCAGAGTCGGAGTCGGACAGTGGCATGGGACAGTAGCTGCACAAGCGCACAAGTGGCACAGGCAGACAAATGGCATTTAACCGCAATGGCTTATTGCTTGACTTCAAATTGACGAATTGCATGATTAAGTTATTTATTTGCCTGACGTTTTACATATCACACTTGGCACACACTTCGCCATGCAATATAACTATTGTAATAAGTTTGTTGCTTAAGTCTTTTGTTATTTTGTAACGAAATGTTACAACGAAAATAACATTAAAAATATATGTACACAAATAATAAAAGGCATTATGCAAGTTGTCAAGCATAACTGTAAAATATTTACACCAGCAAAGGCAACCCTGGCGCCTAGTTGGCTTCGTTTTTGATTAATAATAAAATTGGTGTAAAATATACAGAACAATTTACACTACAGACGTGTTAGGCATTTTAATTATAGATATTAGTGACACGTCATAAAAAACTATGCTTTTTTGGGCAAGAATTCTGAAAATCAATTTGCTACCAACTGAAAATTATGCGACCTTGTGTTGCTTCTAACATGCCACCCAGTCGGTGCGTCAAATGCCGCGGGCGCAGCAATACATACTTAAGTAAGTACATATATATACATATACTTATTTACGGTTTCTGTTTTTTTTTTCTTGTGCAGTTTTTGGCTATCATCTTGGTCAAGGTTAAATCTAATCGGCGCTTAAGATCGGCTACACAATATTTAAAGCAACTGACCAGCGCGCAGACCCAATAATACTGGACCAGCAATGTTAACAGTTTGTTTACATAAAGCAGCTCGTTAGAACGCCACTGTGAAAAATAAACAACAACAACACCAACAAAATAGAAAAAAAAAATAAAAAACAAAAACACCGCCTAGTTGCGCGCAAGTAAGTCGCTCAATGAATATTTATTAACGGCTACGCCCCATGGTCATTCTTTAAACTGCACACACACATACATACACAGATACATACATACACACACACACACACTCATGATCATGCACTTATTCTAGCTGCATTCTAGCACAAGAATTGTAGGCGCAGCGTTTAACAAAAAAAATAAAAACAAAATAAAAATAACAACAAAATAAAATTAAGATAAAAACAACTAATCGTTATTAATTTGCCTGGCGTTAGTTACAAATGTTTCGCGTAGATGCTTAACACACCGAATGTCACCACAATTGCAGCCGGAGGAGTGCGTTCTGAACTTGTGCTTATTCTTGCGTGGTTTCGCCTTCATATTTTTGTTTTTTTTTTTTGTTTTTTATTTTGATTTTTTTGTTTTTGTTTTTCGGCCATAGTTTGATTTTTATTGGCATTATTTTATGCTGATTAGTTGATTTTTAAATGCGTTCTGGCACTTATGGCGTGCAGTTCTACTCAAGTGCACTTTGCAGCTTAAGATAAGTTTCGATTTTCTTTTTCATTTTTTTCTCATTTTTTTATTTTGACTTTGTGCGTTTTGACTGGCTGCAAACAAGTTCAATGTGAATAGGTTTTTTCTTTTTTTTTTTGGAATATGCTTAATAACTTTAATGTCGCCGCATAAGCACTGTAATGATTTTTCATTAATTTTAGTTTTTATTTTGCTCATTTTGTTTTTTTCTCTTGCCAAGGCCAAGTTGCTGCCAAAGTCAAGTCATTTGTAGGCATAAACAATCCTTGCACTTTGTCGTTTGTTGGCCGAAGTGAAGGTCTGAAGGTCGTGTGCTTGTGTGTGTGTGTATACATGTATATTTCTCTATGTTCTTGTTTCTTGTTTCTTTTGCTTGTTTTAAAGTTGATTTCATGACATTTTTTGCGCATGTTGCATGTAAAAAATTGTTGGTGTCAAAGTTTATTGGATCATTTTAGCTTCGTGTGCTGTGTGTCTTGTTTGGTTTTGCAGTTATAATGAATGCCTTTGTTGATTTCTCAATTACAGTATTTTGTGGCAAACATACAATGCAGAATTTTAAATATTTCATCATAATTTTAGTTTGTTGCAGTTTAATTGTTTCTTTTTTTTCCATTTTTTTTTAATATCGAATAATTTATTTTGCAATGATAACCTTGCTAAATCAAATAAAATCTGATATTGACTGCACCCTTTTCTTGGCATAAGCCACAAGGCACGTTTTAGGCGATCATTCAAACGCATTGCCAAAGGCTACAAAATGCTGAAGCTGTTAAACGAAGATACTTTTATTTTTGTTTTTTTTTTTTTTTCTGTGCATTTTTTGTGGCTTTAAGAGTTGATTTTGCAAGTTTCAATGCCTTCTCTTGCGCTGCTTTGTGCTGACACTCCCCCCATATATTACGCATACGCACAGACACACACACATACACGTCATGTAGAATGCCATGTGCAAATGCAACCTTTCACCTGAATGCAATAAGTAAGCCATTAATTTTCCTAACCAGCTTATCTTATCGATGATTATCTTTGAGTTTTCGTTGATTTTTTCGTAAGCATTAATTTATGCTGCGTTCGTTTCTGCTTTTATTTTTCTCACTTGCAGCACTTTTAATGAAATGCATGCCAATTTGATTTAGTTTTAGTTTTTTGTTTTTCTTCTATGCTATGTTCGCAGTTGCTTATATAAAAGCAAAGCTCAGAAAAATCAGTTTTCCGCATTTCAAAATGATAAAATAAAAACAAAAAAAAATTAAATAAAATGAAACAAACTGCAATGCAATAGTGTGCAACAATAAATTTTCGTCGTCTGTGAGTGAGTGAGTTGCGGTTGTTGTTGTTGTTGTTGCTATTGCATTTGTTGTTTTGGGCGTGTAGTCAATATGTTTTTTCTTTTTGTTATTGTTTTATTCGAAAGAAAGACATGTTCGGCAAAGACATGAGTTCTGGCGCGTGTTATTTTGTTAGATTGTGTAATTTGTGTGGCTATTGGTTTTGATTTTTTTATTTTGTTTGTTGTTTTTGCTGCAAACTATTTTGCTGAAATGTTGTCTTAAATATATTCATTATTTTTTCTTTGGCGCAACTGCAATTAAACAACGAATAAATTTTGTTTTATGTTTAAACTTTTTTTTTTTTCGAAGTTGCAGCCTTGCAGACAGTTGTAAAATAACATTAATAAATTGTTGCTTTTATTAAAGATTTAAAAATGCATTAAAAAATTAACTATAATTTGTTATTGAAATTCTATAAGCATTTATTCTTTGTCTATTTTATACGTTGCTTAAATTAAATATTAAAATAACATTGAGCCTGCTGCCAGGTAAGTCAGCTTTTTTGTGTAAACTTAATCTGCCTTGTGTTTCGAAGCATTTTCAATTGTGTTAATTTGCAAACTAATAATTAAATATTTTGTGCCAACAACTTTTCAATAACTGCACAAACATTTCATTAAAAATAAGAGCTAAAACGGCTGTGAAATTGTTGCGACGTGCTCAAATTAAAGCAGCTGCTCACTTGTGAGCTACAATGTTTGCGATAATCTGCTTTGGTCAAGCAAAACTGCAGAAAGTTATGTAGCAGAGTTATCCTTGAGCATGGCATGGGTGAAGCTTTAATTGTAACCCAATTCCGCTGCCCTCAAGTCAAAGTTAATAATAGAAAAACAAATTGTGAAATCAAAATTGGCAGCGGATTTGCTATGATGTTTGATTTTTGACTGAAATTGAAATACTTCACACTCAAAAATAAACAGATGCCGGCGCGAAATTTCATTTTATCAAACACGTAATGCATTATGCATTAATTTCTTTTTAATTGTATTTAATAGCACTTAAAAATGCTTATTAAATAATCCGAAAATTGCGCCTCGACAGCTTAAGAGACGTCGGCTGTCCAAATAGTTTTCAATTCACCGTAGCACACCGAGGCTAGGCAGCAGCTCGCACTGATGCAGCGATACGCCAGTGAAATTATGAATAGCTTGGCAGCAAAAAAAAAAAACGCACACACACATACACATAAATAAACAAAAAACTAAATATAGAAAAAATGATCAATAATGTTAATAATAGCATTTGAAAAACAATTAACAATAATAAACTTAAAAATCAATCAGTGCAATGGATAAACATGTTGATCGTTTTGCCTATTTGCGTTTTTTTTATATATATATTTCTTTGATTTCTTTGTTTTTTCTGCTTTTTTTTTTTGGTTTGTGGTTTTTAGCGCGCACCCATTAAATTTTTGCCACTTTGTGCTAATTTTCTGCACTTCGAATGCAACAACAATTTGTTTCTGTTGCTGTTGTTGTTGTTGTTGTTGTGGTATATGTGGAAAAAAAGCACAAGTCGGCCATTTAATGTGTGGCGGAAATTGGGTTACACCCGCCGCTGGTCACAAGTTGCCAGATCGATTAAATGTTACTTGGCCGTGCATGCTCCGATGCTGGCGTTGGCTCAGGTGTAGCACGAACGAATGCCTGCAGGCGCGGGTTATGTTGTTGTTATTGTTGCTTTTGTAACACAAGACGCTTGCCAGCGACACAAAAAAAAACCAAAACAAGAAAGAAAACAACAACAACAAAAAAAAAATAAGCAAAACTCTAATGTCTACGTTGAAAAAAATCGTGTAAAATATTATAACAATCATGGCGTATCGCATTATGTAAGCTTTGCTTGCCGTTTATTTTTTTCTTTTTCTTTTTCTTTTTGTTTTTATTGTTTCAAAAAATTTTAACTGCATTGATGACTTTTTGTTATTGCTTATTGATTTTTATGCTCGACCTACACTTTGAGTTTGTGTAATGTAATTTGGTTTTGATGTGGCTTGGCATGGCACAGCACTTTTCCAGCTGGCAGTCGGCTTTGGCCTAATGTGCTTCTTAAAGTGTTGAATCAAAACGTGTTGTCTTTGGCTGCCACAACTGCAAACAACTGCAAACAACACAATACAACACAACAGCACTTTCAAACTGTTAACCACATGTGCGTGCTCCAAGCCTGCCCGCTGGCCATGTGATCTGCCCTTTCATCAGTTTCAATGTTATATTCATAGGCAATCTTGTTATGCATGTAAAACGAAAATTGTTTTTTTATTTTACTTTGTGTTTTCCACACATGCGCCGTCTAATTTGAAAATTGTGCACACAAATTTTTCATAATTGCATACCATGCGTTACAAATTGGCCAAAACAACAATCTCGTTTTCTTCTCTACTGGAAATCGTATTCGGTATACGCAGTGTGTGCCGCGTACTTTATTGTATGCTAATCTTTGGCATTCATCATACGCAATGTGTGCCTAATATAACTTCTTTTTAACGATCCACATTGAAATGTCAAATGCAGCGTCTCCAAATGTTTTCAACAGTTTTTAATGACAATTTTTTAAAATCAATAAAAACAAAAAAAAACTCGCAACTCGTAGACGAAACATTTTTGCTGCATTTGCTGCTGGCTTTAGTTTTTGCTGTCGTTATTGTTATTGTTGTTGTTGTTGCTGTCAATTTTGTGGCCGCCTCGTCTTGAAAGTCTTGTTTAGACAGACAGTAATTTGTTGGCGGCAGCAATTTGTTTATGGCACAGGTTTTTCGTATTGTTTTTGACATTTCGATGTTGTCACTTGTGCGCACGAGCCTCAACAAGACTTCACCTCACTTAACTCGACTCGACTCGACTTGCTGCGACTCTTCGCCTGGCCGTGCCGCATGCTGCCTTTTCGACACTTGGGACATTGAACTTTTTGGTTATTTTTTTTTTTTTTTTTCTTTCTATTTTTTGTTTTTAACAATGTTTGGCATTTGTCTTTTGTGCGTTTGTGCTTAAGCATAGCTACAATAATCTCAAAGTAATGACCGACGTTCACCTTTCATAAAAGTTTGGCAATTTTTTTCTTTTGTTTTGTTAACTAAGCGGGTGCAAACTTCTTGCTTAGGTCTTTTGTGTGGCAGTTAAAACTGAAATAATAGTTTTAATAAACATTTAACGACCTGAAAAGTTTTGCTTGCTGCCTTTGTGTTTTGCATGAACTAATCCTACCCAGCAATAAACACTCATCAGACATGTGTGCACATGTATGCGAAGTGACTGCTGTGTGAACAGCTTCGGGCAATTAATGTATCAATCAAAGCAACTGCGTCATAAATAATCGAAACGCAAGAACCGCGCCAACCAGGCCAGCCGAGCCAGACAAGGCAAGAACAAATGTATAAATCAGTTTTAATTATTTTCAAATACCTACTAACATAATCCGAATATGATTGGGTGTCATGTGTAGTGTAGTTTATGCGTAGTCAGGTCATGTGCAATGCCAAACGCTTGAATGTTTTGTATGGTACGTACCCGTACACGGCTCTCTCTATTCATGTTTCCGTTCATTGGCATGCGCGCAGACCTTTCGTGTTTTGGGCGCATTTATTATGGCCTTAACTGCTGACTTAACTGACATCGCATAAAGACGTTCACTGAGCTGTTTTAGTTTGTGTATTAACGTTTGTTTATTATTATTATTATTGCTGTTTTTTTGTTGTTTGAAATATTTTAATTACAGTTGAAATGCAAAACAAATAAGTTTATGCAGCATGGCATGTTTTAATTAGTGCAGCGCAGTGGGACACTTTGCTTGTGTTTGGATTTGATTTGATTTGATTTCAATTGCTTTACATTTAAATTAATTTCTTTGGCGTCTTTGTTAGCATTCACTGCCGGCTGTGCGCCAGAGGTATAGTTGGAACTGCTTTTCAGCATTATTGACAAACGCAGAATTTCTTTGTTTTTCTTGTAATTATTGCAATTACACTATAGACAAAGCGTAATGCCTTGTGAATGAAATGAGCTTTTTCTGTACACACACTTTCTTTCTGCTATGTCTTGTTATGCCTACAGTAGAGTACTGTATTGTATATGTTGTGAGTTGCCTGCACAAAAGGTAACCTACCAACATTTTCATACATTTATTTTTTGCTAAATTTGTATACATTTTTTTTATTTTTGTTTTTATTAATGACTGGCACCCGTTCTGACCCTGAAACTGTTTTCTAAAAGGCATAAAGAAAAACAAACTCCCAATGCGGGTAACCTACTTTGATTTCGCAAGATGTCTTAAAAATATTTTTAATTGTGTCATTAATGATTTACAACATTTTTAACAAAACGGGCTCATGCTCATTACCTCTTAGCGACTTCGTTTTGTGTATGCTGGCAGAAATATAGATGCATGCATATAAAACATATAATGTTACTATGTTACTTAATGCACTTACTTAAATAAAAGTCTATTATAAAGTCACGCTTGCGCTCTCTTTCTCTCACACGCGTGTCGCGTACATTCGCCTGGCAGACGTCTGGTCTAGGTTGTCTGCATGCGTCTCATGGCGGCATTTGGCGCGCCTATCGTAAATCTTAGCCACCAAAATGCGGCAGAAAAATTTAAAAAATAACAACCAAAAAAAAAAAAAAACTTATTAAAATAAAACTAAAGCAACGCCAAGCCAACTTTGCCCGTTGGCGCCTGAAAACATGACAGATTTGTGTTTGCATGCATTTATTTTTTGTATTTTGTGTAGTTTTTTTGTTTTACCTATTTTTTTTTTATTTATAACTAAACTTGTGCTGCAGCATGAACATGTTGTTGTTACACATGTTGTCGTTGTCGTCGTTGCGATTGCTGTTGTTGTTGTTGTGCGATATCGCTTGTCTGCATTTGGCGATCTTTACGCATGCTGCACGAATTTCGACTTAGACAAAAGGATTTCCATTGCAACTTATAACCTCAACAGGAAATTTCAATTAGCTTTACTCGAACGGGCTAAACGCTGGATTCAGCTGTGCAACGGGTCTGTTATTTAATCAAATTGCATTAATTTCACTTGAAACCAGTAGCCAGACAATCGCTACGAGCGCCAACTCCCCCCACCCTAAAAACGACTTTTATATGTTTTGTTTTTCCTTTCTTTACTTCTCAGCGCACCACTGATAAGCACGGAACAAACAACGAACAAATGTTTGGCGGCCAAAATTTTAGTGTTTTAACATTTTTGATATTTTTAAACAGCTGCTGTGTGATAAAATTTATGCATACTGATTTTTAATAAGTGTTACGTATGTTGCAAGCCGCGATCGTATTAGTTTGATAGTTATACATGGAAAAAAGTGAGTGTAAGTACATAAAATAGATAAAAAATAAAGGAAAACATACGGCTAAAGAAACTTGCATTTAACGGTTTTACATTTTTTTAACACACATACCTTCTTAAGCCCGCCGTTAAACTTTATTGTTTTTAGCATTTGTAAGCGTAATAATTTGTTTTGCGAAAATTTTGTAAAATAAACCGGGCGACATCATTGTGCAACTATGACGTGTTTATAGTTTGTGCGATTAAATTAAGCGGCAGTTATTTAGCATACTTATGCTAAAATAAATTCGAAAAGACACCGACTTTTTTAAAATCACAATTTCAAAATGGCAACATTTGAGAATGAAGCAGTGCAGAGGAACGAAATGGCAACGGCACATGATTTATTCAAACCGATATTCGGTTTATGTGGCTTGCGCAATTGGTCCGATTAGCTAACAATGTGTTTCAATGCCTGTGTTTCGTTAAACGTGCTAATTTACAAAATAAAACCGGCAAGAAACAACAGTATGTTTCTTTTAATTATTCTAAAGTGTATATGTATAGTAGTGTAACTGTATTGTTGCGAATATTTTACCTATATACAAAAATAATTGGACTTGAGCAATACTAGCTCTCCTCTCTTCTGACTCGCACTCACATGCCAACAAAACGTAAATAAACATTGCGCCATGGTTGTCAGGGCGCCCAAATGTTTTTGCTGATGAAGATTCGGGGTCTTTTTGTTCGTCAGCATGCTGACGTCAGCAAAATCCAGGTCGGTTTTACGTTGTTCAGGACTGCTTCACAGAGTTCAGTGTTATTGCACAGCACATTATTGGGAACAGCTGTTGCTTCTCACTCACACACATAGGATCCCTATGCTTCGTTAAAAACGTGCTAATGTAAACAAAACCGGTAAAAAACAACAAGTGGGAAAATTTTGTTTAGTTTTTATTAGCGAATTGTAAGCGATTTTAGTTTTTGGCAAATGTTATGACACAAAACAAGAAATCCCATGGAGCTGCAAAATGTGTGCATTGAGTTGCGCCGAAATTTGTGCTGTGCCAACGTGTTTTTGCAATTTGCTGGGCAACGCGAAGACAACGAAGCCATTAAGCTGAAGATCAACGTTGAAGGTAACACAATATGCCTCGAAGAGCCAACGGGCGTTTCAAGACGCATTGACTTGGCTAGCTATTTCGACATCGTGGCGGCTCGCAGCATTTGCAATCTGCATGTGGAGGCGCAGAATGCAAGTTTGCGTTTAAGCATAACAAATATTAAAATGCCGGCGTCAGCAACTGCCTTGGACAAACAGACGCAGCTGACGCAGCCACCAGCATTAAATGTGCAAGTGGCGGCTGCGTTGCACTGCAGCAAATGCAAGGCGCAGCTGCTGGCACCATGTCATTTTACGCGTATTTTGGCTTATCCAACGGGCAGCATCGATACTGGCGAATTTTTCTGTCACCATGGTCCAACAGACGTGCATCAAAGGCTGCTGCCAGGCGCACAAGACATCTTCTACGGTTTTAACTACGTGCTCGTCAACGCTTGCATAATGCCGACTACTGCGTTGAGTGTTGTAGCAACACAAGTCTACTGCAAAGGCTGTCAGCTACTTTTGGGCGAAACAATGTCAAGTGGAGAGGCGTTTAAACTTTGGGCCGAGTCGGTGCGTGTGCAACATGGCAATGACAAAGAATTGTGTCAGCTGTTCGCTAACTCAGTTAACGACGAAGCTACATCTGCAACGACAAAACTGCTGCGCCACTTGCTGCACGAGGTCACGCTGGGCATGTCGACTCTAAGCGCGCCAACGCTGCAGTTTGTCAAATTGCTGTTGGAAGCGTCAGCCGTAAACACAAATCAGCAACGTTTTCTATTGCTGCACATACTCGAACAACAATTGCCGGTGTTGCGCAATGCACAGGGCCAATTGTGCAGCAAAGACGCCGAAGCGGGCTGCTTAACATTACAGCCGGGCAACGCTTGTAAGTTGCTCTACCGACTGTATATAGTTGACGCGGAGCAGCCTTCGCTGCCGCCGCTGCTTGCGCAATGGCAGTCAGACGTCTCCATACTCACGCAGCGCATATCACCCTTTATGTTCGAGAAGCTGCTGGCACAACTCGCGCAAAACTCGCTGCTCATACCGGAATTGTATCGCAATGCAAGTCAGGATGGTTTTCAGCTGAGCTACATCTTCTATGAGTTCGACTGAAGTTTTAAGCCAATGAATTTCCTAGTTTTAAGGTCTGAATATGTCACAGGTGTTATTAATTAATAAATTTTTATATTTCATTCAGATTTAAGCGCAACGCGTCAAAGAACAGTTATATAAATAATTGATTGACTTTTCTTTGACACTGACTGCATGTATGCAGTGGTCCATGTGAATCGTAAAGAGCACAGCCGCACACAGTTGGCATTATGCATGCATAAAGCATGAAAAAAAAAAAAACGAATGAAATAAAAACTGAACCTCGGCTGCTAACGCTTCGTCATTAACCTTTTCCTTGTTGTCTTTTGCTGGCTGACATTTGCTGCAATTAGCATTAATCAAGCTTAGTTACAGAGCTATGACTTAAAACCAACGACCAACAGCCAACAACAATAAATGGCACAAAAGCGTTAAGAAAAAAGGAAAAAAAAAAAAACAAAGAGACAAACGTTTTTTTTTATAACGAAAAGTTACGATTTTTGTTTTTTTTACATATCGCATATCGTGTATCGTTGCTTTTTATTTGGCTTTTATGTGATTGACGTCTTGGGGTGTTCCCCTTGAACTCGTTAGTTTTTGTTCAAGCATTGCGTGGAAAAAATTGTTATTAATAAATGCTGTTGATGCGCAGCCACGCATTAATTGCTGCTGCCGCTGCAGCATTTTTCAAGCTGGCTGCGCTTGCGTAAGGCATTAGAATTATGTTGTGTTAACCTAGATGTAGCTTAACTGCATGTGAATTGTCTCTAATGCTCCATGCGATAGCACGGATCATGGGCATTGAACCTAGCAATTGAGATTTATTGTTTGGTAATTTATATTTATACTGCACGGCAGCATGTGGCATTCGAGACAAAGGTCTGTTGGCTTATTTACGCCTAACTGCTGCCACTGGCAGCGCACGCGACCAACAGCTGCAAGGGCAACTGAGTTCAAACAAAGCGAACGAATTTTATCATGGCAGCGTGAACCTGCCGGACTGACTTCTAATGCTCTGCGCGTGTGTCGCGTCCTCTGCGCTACGCTACGGGTGCTGCTGCTGCTTCAGTTGCTCCACAAAGTTCAACAGGTTTCACGTGGCAGGCAAACTTAACGCCAGCCTAATTTATTTCGAATATTTATAAAATTATGCAAATTATTTATCTGCTTCAGTGTACTTGAACTTTTTTATTTTTTGGTTTTTGTTTTTACCATTTGATTGCCACTTTGTTTTATTAGGTTTTTGTGTTTGATGGGGAGAGGGAATAATTTCGGTTGTTTGATAAACTGGTTGTGTAACGCGTTTAAATGCAAATTACAGTAAATTGAAAACAAAATATGCTATTTAACAAAAGTTCAAAGTATTTTAAATGCGTTCACTTGTCTGATTGTGTTATTGTATTTTGGCATTGTTTTTCTTTTTATTTTATTTCATTGAATTCAAAATAAAATAAAAATAATAAATTATGTGAATAATTCAATCAAAGGCAATTTACGCGAATGGTGCGCATTCATTGACAAAAACCACAAAAGTACACAATTGTACAAAGCCAAATAAGCCAAAACCAAAATTTGCGGTTAAAAATCTTAAAGGCAATAAAAAAATGTATTTTTAATAAAAGAAACCAAATCAATTGCAAATTTTCTCGCGCTGATTGTGCGTTTAATGTTTCGTTAGCTAATTAAGCAAATTGCTGTGAAAGCAGCACAAGAACAAAATTTTAAGCGAAAGAATTTGAAACGAAAGACTTAGGCAACGAACTCAAGGCAGTCAGCGTCGGGCTTAGGCCTTTGCCATGTGCACTGCGGACTATGCGTTGCATTTAATGACCTTTAGTCGCTGCATTTTAGATGCGCTTTTGTCGGCAATCAAGTTGTGCTTTTTATTTATTTATTTTATTTTAATTTGATTTTATGCTTCTCATATGTGTCGTCTTCGACACATAAAATTTAGTAACAAATTCACATGGTGCGCATTTTGTAAATATCAAGGCCAGCCAATGCTAAATACTAAATAATGCCACTGAACAACAATTTGTTAAGCAGGTGCTGATGAAGACGAGCCGAGGCGCAAAGCAGCTCAACGCAGTGCAGCGCTTTGCATCGCAGTGCATGGCATCGCATAGCGTTTGATGCGATTCAAATTGAAATGACTGAAACTCGTTTGGTTTGGCGCACATGACGCTGTCAGCTGCTTGCTTAGCTTCTGTGGCTCTGGCCGTGGTTTATTGGCTTTTCAGTTTGGCTTGGCTTGTTAGTTGCTCAATTCTAATGGCGCCTCAGCTAAATGCCGTGTCGCAAATGATGGTCAATGGTGTTAAAATGCACAAATTAGTTATGCTCTGCTGCCTTTGCGGAAAGTTTTATTTTTTTTGAGCTTTCATAAGTATTTCGTGCAGAGGAAATGTTTGAGTGGCTAAAAATATGGGTCTGTTCAATAAATTTGACCAAAGAGTTAAAACTTTTTTCTTTCTTCCTGCAAGTTTGCGCACATTGACATATTCAAATCAGTCAAAAGCAGACAACAGCATGCGCAGCCTAAGCTTGCCCAAGCAACGTTGTGACATGTGTCTTCTCAAGTTAAACTCAGAAAGTGTCTCTCTGTGCTGCGCATGCGTATCAACATAACGTTTGCTTTGCCAGCAATCAAACTAATCAGAGGCGACTCCTGTTGCGCAGCGACAGCAGCCACCCGGTGGCGTTTTCGTTTGCGGCACCGCTGAGCAGCTGACTTCGTGACGTCAAGCAGTCAGCCAGTCGGCTGTTGGCTGCTGCTGACTGTCGGCTGTCGGGTAAACTGTCCGCCTGCTTGGCTGCCTGCCCACTGGCTGGTCTGTCGTGTTGCCGGTCTTGCTGGCACAGCCACAGGCACCGAGACGGGCATAGGGACGGGCATGGGAGTGGGGTCTATCATGCGTTTATCTGGCAGCTGGCGTTGCGTTGCGTTGCGTCGTATGTGTTACAAATTTATGTAACCCAGTCGGTGGCGGCGGTGAACGACATAAAAATAAATAGTGCGTGTAAGTGTTGTGCCAATTTTATGACAAGCCAGCTAGCGAGCAGGCGGGCAAGTGGGCAGGCAGCTGGTACGCAACGCTGCGAAAGGCAAGAAAAATTGGTTTGTGCCAATTAAACACATGACTTCAATACACGCGGCCAGTCGTAACCGCGTCGGCAGTGTTTGTGTTTGCCTTATGCCTTCGTATGTTAACTAAAGAAATCTAACAAGTGGATTGCAGCAATCAGAAGAAAATGCGGGTGTTTAATATAGTAACAACAACAAAAACAACAAAACAACAGCAACATAACGAGTATAACGATGTGTTTAATTTGGCTTATTGCAAGCGAAAAGAAAAAAAAACCAATGAAGAGCATAATTAAAATGACATTAAATGTAGTTGATACACAAGCACTAACAACAACAACAACAACAACAACAACAACTCATTTAAAGTTGTATTTTTTTCTAGCCTGGCATTGCACGAATGCCACAAATTTCTAACCAAGCAAGCAATGGATGCAGAAGCAAAGCGCCAAGCAGCCAAGCAGCTAAGCAGGCCAGCAGCCAGGCAAGGCAAGGCAGTCAAGGCAGTGAGGCAGGCAAGCACAGCGCCACTGCAGCTGAGTTATGGCGTATCATTAAACAGACGGCGGACAAGCAACGTGCCACAAATACAAGACACACTTCGGCCAATAATGCAAGAAGTCAGCCGACAAGAGCTAATTACAAAAAATGGCACAGCTTGGCAGCGTCTTGCACTCGTGCTCTACAAGCGTGTATGCATGTGCGTGTGTGTGTCTAGTGTGTACTTGCGCAACGCTTTAATCGCTTTAAGTTGCACTCTGGCAGCAGCAGCTTCCGAGTTGCCTGCAGATGCAGCCTAACTGCACTGCACTGCAGAGTTTAATTGATTTTTTGTGCACACTACGCTAAGTTGGCATGTCATATGGCAGCCAGCATGCGGCTTAGCAAATCAATTTTGATTAGAATAACGAGTAATTAACAGTTGCTGGTGTGTAGCACATATCGCTATATGCGCAGCCTGCAGCGCTTCCTGCCTTGTTTGCCGCTGACTTTTTAATTAGACTTACATTTGTGTATTCGAAATGCTAACAGCAGAAGTCGTGTTCGCTTGTTATTTAACCGTTAACTTGGCAGCGTTTTAAGGTCAAAGTTAGCCAACAGTCAACCGGCAGCAGCAGACACTTGTTAGTCGTTTGGCTGCTCGCTGGGAAATGCCAGTAGCGCACAGTTGAAGCCAACACAAATATTTTTATTTATTTATATTAAATATTAATTTTTATTATTTGTGTGTTGTGGTGATTTATACTATTTTTTTTTTGTTGTTTTTTTGTTTTTGATTTTGTTGTTTTTAGCAACAACGCACTTGGCCGTAACAAGTCGGTCAACGTTTGCTTGCTCAGTCGCTTGTCTGCACTTGCGTCTGCGCTTGCGTCTGCCTTCGCGACTGCGTCTCATATTAGAGGAAATCTGCTTTTGACCTTTTCAAAGCATGCAAGACTTGTAATTGTTATTAATAAATAATTTTTTATATCTCTTGTGTTTTATACATTTTTTTTTGGCAAAAATCGAAAATTTTTGTTATTGCGTCTGCATGTGTTTGTTGTTGTTTTATTGACCTTATTGTCTAGAAGCAAAAGAAATAATAAAAATAATGTCGGCAACAATGTAAGCTGCTGCCGTTGTCATGCTTTGCCATTTTTTATTGTGTTGCTGTTGTTGTTGTCGTTTTGACTTACAACAACGAAAAAATGTTTAACAAATTTTTGTTTGACATTTCGACATTTATTCAAAAAACGAAAAAAAAAAAAAAATATAAAACGAAACGAAAAATTTATGTTATTAATTAAATATTTTCGCTACGCTGATTTAATGCTGTAACCGCTGATCGACGATTGTCGTTGACGATGACACGGTTTGGCAATGTTTGAAGTCTATTTGAAAATTAATTGTGCTGCGCTGAGGTGGCGGTCAGCTGGCATTTCACAAGACAAGAATCTTATAATAAATTGATTTTTTGTAATTCAAACGAGTCAACGCAATGCGGCAGTTGGACCCTTTCGCGCATAATGAATCGGTTTAAGCACGAAATTCGTATGATAAATGAGCTGTGTGACCTTACAAGGTGAACGTGACGTGAAACCAATTTGAAGAATGGCATATGACAGGCAGACAATGCGAGCAGCAACACGGCAACAGAGCAGTGCAGCACCACAACATCAGCGAAGCGCCAACAAACAACTGCTGAACTAAATTTGCATAAAAGTCAATAAAAATTCAATTAAAGCAATGCGCAGACAATTAACGCGAGTAGAATCAGCGCCAAGTCGCAGAGTCGGCACAAGCATCGCTTTCAAGCTGACGACGCGGCTTAAGTCTTTAAAAGGCAAACTTGCAGGCAGGCAGGCATTGTAGCTATTGTCTTATGCGACAGTCAGGCAGACAGACACACAGACAGACAGATAGACAGTGAAGCGGACAATAGTTCTTAAGCTGTAAATTGGACATATTTCAATTTGTTTGGTCAACAAGTTTGGCCAGCAACTGCAACCGCGCTTAAGCTCAGCAATTGATTGCAGTTGCCAGCGCCCGACTGCCGCCAACAGAGTGTGCACCGAACACGAATGGCAAAGAACAAATGTGGATTGTGCCCGAAGTACGTGGGCAGCTGCCTGCACACTTGTTCTGTTATTATTTATTGTGTGTGTGTGTGGTTACATTTTTAGCTTTGCATAAATACACGGATTTGTTGCATTTTGCTGTTTATGCCTTAATTTACGTTGCAGCATGAAATATGCCTGGCAGGCTGCAGCTGCAGAGCAAAAGCAAAGTCTTGCATTGCCGCATTATGTGTGACAATTTTGCAGCAGCTTGGCTAAGTGACATCTCATTTCATATGAATGCTCAAAGCTTGCACGGCGCAACATTTTCCAGCTATGCCGGGATTTTTCGCCAATTTCGTAAACAAAATAGAGAAAAGTGAGTTCACTGCTTAAAAATATAAAATAAGTAAAGCTTCGTGTTTATAGACGCGATTTGGCTGTCTGCGTGTATTTATGTGCGCATTTGTCCGCGTGAGTCGTTTGCTTTGTTGGCTTCGTTTTGAAGGTTAGCGCTGCTTACTTTTCCACTTAGCAAGAAATAGTGGCAAAGTGCTCAAATCTAAAATAGACTCTAGCTATCGCATTCACACTCACACTCACAGTCGCACTCACAGTTGCAGTCGCTCTTGTGCTGCGATTGCTTGCTGCTGATTAATTTTTATGTCGTTTAATTAGAATACAATTGGTAATTAACTTTTAACCCCTGAGGAAGTTGTTCAATATACATATATATATATATATTGTATGTATAGTACATATATACCTACATTCAAATGCACATAACTGCAATCACTCGCATAGTGCAGCGTTTTGTTGTGCACGAAATGCAATGCACTCATTCACGTTTACTTTGGCTGCTGTAAACTAAATTATTTTATAATGAGCTAATAAAATTACTTTTAGGTTGTGGCCACATGCTTGCCAATAAAAAATGCAGTTAATTATTTAAAAAATAACAAAAAAAAAAAAAACATTTTTTTTTTTTGCTGGTGGGTGCGACAATAAAATGCTTTGCGAACTTACCATTATCAAGTCACCCGTTTCCATATGACGGCGCATGAGTATGGCAGCCATGTTGGCTTCATCCTGAAACACTTCGCCGATCTCATGCTTGGCTTGATGACTCTGTAAGCAAAAACACAGAAAATACATATAAATAAAGTAATTTTCATTTAAAAAAAAAAACAAAAAAAATACGAAAATTAATTAAACATGAAATGCTGTTAGCATCTTTGGCATATTTACACTCGGCTGCCAGTTTTAAGACCAATTAAAAACTAAACTTCACTTAATGCTGACATGTTTTCACAAAAATTCTACAAATGCCAGCAAATAGCTGCCAGACATTTGATTTATTTATTTTGTTTTGTTTTTGCATAAAAAACAAAAGTAGCAACGAGAGCAGATCAAGTTCAGCTAAGAACTGTGCACCTGAGGCACAAAATTCTTTCAAAATAATGCATGTAAAAATAAAAACAATGTTGAAAATTAAAATAAACTTTTGTTTTTTATTTTATTTGCAAGTAAGAAAACAAACAAACATTTAAAAAGCGTAAAACAAACAAAACATATGCCGGCCTGTAATTCAAAAATGCAACGCGCTCAACTTGGCCCAAAGCGTTAAAGTAAATAAAAAAAAAATAAAATAAAAAAAAAAACAGTAGGAAAAAAAAATCCAATAAACAAATAGTAAAAAAGAGAACTCTTTGACCGACAATCAATCGTCGACAGCTTTTAGCGCTGGTCAGTTGCACATATGCATTACTGTTTTTTTTCCACCATTTTTTGCTATTTTAATTAAATGCTTAGAACCGCTGCAGCCGCACACTTGGCCACTGTGCCAGTCAGTGCTGTGCATAAACACACACACACAAGTCTGTGCGACTGCGTTGTGTTGGTTGCTTGTTTTTGTTGCTCTCCTATTTGTGTTTGTTTTTTTCTGGTTGTCATTTTTTTTTTTTCGTTTGCAGTGTTGCTACCACGCTTTGATTTATGTTGCTGGTCAAAAGTTTTGACGCCTCAGCATGTGCGTTCAGTGGTTCGCTGCTTAAGCGCACGTCATTATTCCAAGTATGCATTGGCTCGGCCGAAACGTTTATTGTGTCTACTGACCATGAATACAAAAAAAGACTCTTTGCGCTTTTGACATTTGCCTGCCTTACTCCCCGAACGTCTGTCGCTCTCTCCGCCTCCCTGACTGCCTGTCTGCCTGTCTGCCAGCCTGCTTGCCTTGTTTGCTGTTTACAGCAGCCGCAGCAGCAGCAGCAGCTGTTGTGCAGATTATTTTTGTGTAGTTTTGAAAATCCTTTGACATCGACATTCGTTTCAGTGGTTCTTTTTTTATTGTGTTTTTTTTTTTATTTTTAATTTTTAACCCATTGCCGCTTGTTTTTGGTGTGCGCTGGTTTCGTCGTTGATCGCCTGCACGCTTGTCAAGGCAACACAGGCCCCGTGCGGCGTTTATGCCAAATTTTTAGATAAGATTTGATATGGTTTAGGCCATATGCGCATTTAATATGAGCTTTAACTGCCGCATTATGCAATTTTTTGATTGATCTTATTTTTTGGCTAAATCTAAATTATTTAATTCAAACTTGAAAGACGGCAAATTATACCAGCAAATTATAGCTTAAGCATCATTGACAATGTCTATCGCAGCTATCATGTGAAAATTAGAACAGTCAGTGCGTTGCTAATGAAGTTCAAAACTAAATATGAAATACAATCATAATTGCCTGCACAGGGTTTCGTGTTGTTGGACTCCTCAAGTTGGTCAAACAAAATTTAAATTGTTAAAGTGCCTACATGCTAAAAATTTGCATAATATAAAAATAAAATCGCAAATGTTTTACATAGTTATCGCCGATGGAGATCTGCATAATGGCTTGTTACCATTTGTAATTAAAATTTATGATGCAATAAATAAAATAAGCGAATATTGAAAAGTATCTTGTAGCTGTGCTAACTTCGCTTCGACTGCTGCACGACAACAAATCGAATTCAAATACAAATTCGACACTTGACAATTTATTTAAAAAATCATTAGCCATGCCAAAGCACGGACAACAACACAAAATTAGAACATTCAACACTACAAAGGAAATCGAAATAATGAAAACAAGTAAACCACAAATAGTTAAAAAAAAAAATCAAACAAAATAAAAACAAATTTAAAAAAAAAATATATATATATAAAATAATAAACAGAAAAAAATCAGAAAACATGCAAATTGCGACAAAGTCAAGTTGGTCAACAAAATGAAATTGCCGCCAAAAGGCGACAAAGGCAATAATCATTAGAGTTACATTAAAAATGAGAAGAAAAAATAGCAAATACATATAATTTTAGATAAATGTTGCACTTGCCATTGAAGTTACATTGCATTGCAGTTGCAGTGCACTGCAATGCGGTGCGGTGGGCTGCAGTGCTTTGCATTTAAAGCTGGCCAACTGCAAACAACACGAAAAGACATGAAAACGAGCGAACAAGAACAAATGCTAACGATGCATTAACGTGGCCAAAAACGTAAGCCAACACAAGTTGTCCGAAATACGCAATAGCGTTGCCGTGGACATGCTTAGTGCTGCAGGTGGGTGTTGGGGGCTGGGGGGGAGTGAGTGTTGTCAAAGCCAAAGCCACAGCCAAAGCCAATTGTTGAGTGTTCAATGTGTAACAGTGTGACGGCATGACGGTGTGACGTTATGATGGTGTGCTGCTACTGCTGCTGCTAGTGATGGTGATGGTGATGGTGTCAGTGACGGTGACGGTGACAGTGAGTGTGACGGTGTCTATGACGGTGACTGTGTCAGTGCCTCTGTTCTGCACTTGTTGCTTTGAACTTATTCTGCTCAAGGCTGTACAAATAAAACAAACTGTGTGTGTATGTGTGTGTGTGTGTGTGTGTGAGCGTGCGCGCGCATTTTAAAATTATTTTTATTGCAGCAACAATAACAACAACAACAGCAAACTAACAAACAAATAAAATAGCAAATATATTTCATTGTACAACAACAAATTAAGCAATAAACGCTTGTACGCAATATCAAATTGATCGCAGCGTATGTACACGCTGTCAACACGCCCGCACCCGCAGTCGCTCATCGATCATCGATCATGGAACATGTAACGATCCATGGATCATGCATGCATAAGTGCAGCGCACACGGCTGATAAGCAATTTATGCGCAATTTTATGTCAACTTGTTGATAACTTTTTATTTTTTTTTTTATATTAATAATAATTCTTGTAAGAGCGAAAAACTTAATTCACATATTGATTGCTTGTTTGATTTCGTTTTGATTTATGTGCCACGCGGCGTATGCGTAATTCTTTTGCTATCAATGTTCATTGACCGCAGCTTATAGTGCAAGAAAATGCAAGTTTTCGCCTGCGTTTGGTGGCTTAAAAAGCTGCTCGAGTTGCCAGCTGAATTAGAAAAATTATTTATGCTGCTATTGATAACTTTAACTGCTGACTTTGGTTTTTGCCATTTTGTGGCGTTGTACGCGTTCTTGCTGCCATAGTACTGTACTGTACCCATGCTGCTCACAGTCATTTTCGCAGTCAATGCCAAGCGAAACGAAACGAAACGCCATTGCCGATGTCAAGTGTCAGATTGCATTTACGCCGAAATTTATTATGGATTTATTTGAAACGTAAGCGCAATTAAATTAATTAGTTTTGTGCAAAAAAAAAATAAAAAAAAAATCAAACTCTTTTCGCTAAATAATAATTTATGTAGACTCAGCGTAAAAAGCGCCAAACGCAAATGGACAAAACAGTAACAACAGCAACAACAACAATAACAATCATTAGCCAGCTGTAAAGCTGAAGACAAAAGAAAACCTTGGCATTGTGGCGGCCAAAGTTGACAAAGCGAATGGAAAGTGTTGAAGTCCATAGCAAAAAGTAACTAACGAAAAACAAAAAAAAAAAAAAGTGGCATTAATTATGCACTCAACACACACACACACACACACACACACACACACCCAAACACATGGCACACACACAGCACGCAGCATATGCGTAATGACTTTGTTTTTGTCTGTAGTGTCGCTGACGCCTTGCGGTAATGCCTAGCGTCAGTGCTGCCTACGCAGACAAACAACAACAACAACAATAATAATATAAGCAGCGGCTAATACTTCGTTAACAGTCATCAAATCTTGCTAATGCGTTAATTGTCTGTTAGCTCAGCCGAATTTTTGACATAATATGCGAAACAGTGTAATAATGAATGTCGTCGCGTAGATATTCAAAATACGCGGGAAATCAAATTGCGTAGGCGTCGACTTCGACGTCGATGTCTGACGCAACGGGGCATGCGTGCGGCTTTGTTGTGGCAGCTGTGGCAACCGTGTGGCACGGTTGAATTTCATTTTACGTTTTACGCTTGAGAACAACTAAAAGCAATTATTTGCCTATTTTGCGTATACGCCTGCCCGAGGGCGGGGGTACGCTGAGGCTCGTTGTGGCGCTGACATGTTGACTGGAAAAATGATAAATGTATTTTTTGACTCTATGCTAACTGTTTGGGTTTGGGTTATGCATAAGTAAATTTCTCTACAAAGTATTAGCCAAGTTGAAATTAAGCCACAAGTTTGTTGCTTAAGTCTTTTGTTCGTGCATTCCATATATGTGTGTATGTGTGTGTGTGTGTATGGCACACATGTTTTTCTTTTTGCATAACATAGCAATAAGGAAATATGTGTATTTATTTGAAGTTAAATTTATTTTGCGCTGCTGCTTCTGCTTCTTCGCTAACGTCATCTTCGGCTACTGCTTGCGCCGACACCAAAAAGGAAGTTGCGCCGGCTGCGCACTTTCATTTCGTTTATGTGGTTACAAAATATGCGAAAGTAAAAACAAAAAAAGTTTTGAACAAAAGCAAACTCGTAACTGTTGATGTTTATCTGCAAAGGTTTACATTTTGTTTTTCTTCTTCTTCTACTCATAAGCTAGGAGAACACCCACACTCACAACGTTTTGCTTAATTAAATGCCAGCGGGTCATTTTGTAACTTTGACTTAACTGGAGCAAATAAAGGCCAAAAAAAAATTTTAAAAAAATAAAAAACAAAGTTAAATAATAAAGCAAAAAATTATAAAAGCATTTACAGATCTTTTGCGTGGCCAAAATCGCTGCCATTGCTGCGAAAGCCTTTCGCCATTTAGCAACAAATGAAAAAAGTTTGACAATAAAAAGTTGTAAACTACATTAACATTTTACTTAACCGCAGGGTTTAACTGTAAGTTATTTTTATTTCTTATTGTTTTTGCAGCGTCGAACTGCGAGCAAAGCCACAAGTCAGTCGCAGTCCATTGCCTAAGGCTGGCTGCCAAATGGCTACATTGATCGTCAGCTGAAGTGTTTACTGTGATGAATGTGCTCACTTTCGCATAAAAGGAATTACGTTGTATAACAGCCATTATGCTTAACAATAATAATAATAATGATGCTGCTAAATACGAAATTTGCGTACGCAGCTCATTAACAAAATTCAATTTTCACTGGCAGTTGTGACTGGCGGATTAATTAGCAAGTGTTGGCTACTCAAGTTTATAGTTCTAAGCTTGCATATTAAGTGACATTTTATGGTCTGCCTGTGACAGAAGCTTGCCTTTCGCTTTGCTTTATTTCTATTTGATACCTATATCTTATATAATGCTGCCTTTTAATATGCTCAGTGCACATACAAAAACTACAGTAAACTCTCATTAGCTATTCTCAAAGCGCATTATATACAGTGCGTTTATACAATCTCACTGATTTGCATATGGCAAAAACCCTCAGTCCTAGCGTTGAACCGACAAAGCAAATGCAAAACCTCATCACAGGCAAACTGCAGCCGTGAACGTGACTTCATGCCACTAATAAGGTTCACTTTCTTCCATAAAAACAACAAAAGATTATTGATTGTTTTGTTTTATTTTTATGTGTATTTTATTGCCTCATTGTTTTTATTGTTGTTGTTATTGCTTTTGCTTTTGAAAAGTGTTTCATTACTTTCATGTCGATGTTGTATGTTTTTTGTTTTTCCATTGCTTTGCTTTATTAATATGATTTTGTATTATGATTTTGTTGTTGTTGTCTTCTCAACCGCCCCTATCATATTTTGTGGGCGTTAACCGAACATTTGTTACCAGTGCTGCCTCAATATGTTGATAAATCGAACGTTTGAAGGTTGGCTTTATTTCACTTTTCATTTTACCCTGCGTACTTTTTTTTTTATTTTTATTTTTTTTTTTTTTTTGATATTATTATTACTTAATTTAATTGCATTTGCGCAGACGCTGACGTTGACGCTGCTGGCGGTTATGAATGTTTTTTTAATACTCTTTAAATAATTCAAGACACAAACTTCGGAAATGAAAGTGAAATGTCATGTCACACGAAATGAAAGAAAGCTGTGAGCTTCGTGGCTACGATGGCTTCGTTGGCTTGGGTGGTTGCGGACACTGTGTATGTGTGTGTGTGTGTGTGCATATGTGGTGTAGTTTGTCGCTTAGAGTTTATGTTGAAGTTGCTGCCTGCTCATTGCTGATGTGATTTATGTGTGATTATTTTATTAAAAGCGAAGACAAGATAAATGAAAAGCGCTAAAATGCGGTTTGCAATGCGGAAAGCTTTGTGTGACTGATAGGCGCTTAAATCAAAGCGACTTGGCTTAAACCTACGCAAAGTTGTCTTTCGTTTTTAAGCCAATCATTAAATTAAAAAAAACTCGAATGGCAATGTGCAGTTGTCGCCGCAAACCAAAAACACAAAAAATTGAATTCTATTAAGTTCTGTGCCCTGCAGCCAAAGTCTTGTGAAGTCAGAGCAGTGTAAGCAAATGGTAACCGGCAATGCTCGCGTTCATTTAAAAAATAAAAAAATTGAAGTTTTCAGCTTTTGTTAACAACATTTTAAATATTAATATTTTTATCTAAATACTTTTTTTTTTTTTAATAAATAATTTTGAATTTATAGATTTTTTATATGCTTATATAATTTATGGCTGCTGCTGCAACTAACAAATATGCACAACCTCGCTGCATTTGTTAAACAATGTCATTTGCATTTTATTGATAAATAAATTACAACACAGTTGCATTTTTTTAAAATTGAATTTCTTTGTGGCCGAGTTCACATAAATGTTTATTTTATTAATTTTCTTAAATGCGGTGTTGCATTTGACACAAAGTAGCAGCGGCTACGCCTTCGCTTAGCTGCTTGACACTGATCTAAATCAGCACAAACAAAAAAGCTGACAAACGGACAACAAAACATGCCAACGAACATTGGTGCATACTTACATCTTTATGTATGTAAATCACCCACGAAATTATCACAAACGAGCAAAAAAAAAAAATTATTATAATTTTGGTTGGGTCGTTTTGCGGCATCTGATAAAAGTCTGACATCAAGCTTGTGGCATGAGGTTGGCGGGGCAGGAGGTTGGCGCTTAACATCTAAATACAATAAAATTGTCTCAAAGTACCGCGTTGCCAAAAATACAAGACTGACCCAGTTTCTCAGCCTTTGCGCATGCAAACTATTAACCGAAATAAATCTTTGTGGTGGAAAAACAAAAGACTTAAGCAAAAAACTTGCGCCGAAATAGCAACGGAAAAATTCTTGCAAACGGCATTTAAGGTTTTTGTTTATGGCTTTTTGAACACTAAACGGAAATTGTTGTGAATTCTTTTGCGAATTATTTCAAGCCATAAATGCAATTAAATTGTTTATTTTTTTCAGTTTAATTTTCTTGTATTTTTTTATTTTTTGCTATTGGTTAAGGCTATTAACAGCCAAATAAACCAAAGCAAGGTAAAAATATAAATATGCCACAATGTTTAAAAATAATTTGAATTATTGAACGGAAATTGTAAATTGTGCCTTGTGTGTGCGTACAGCAAGTGCCTTGTTGCTGTTGTGTAATTAAAATCCACAAAATTAGAAAAAAAAAAATAATTCAAAAAAAACTAAATCGAAATTAATTCAACTGACTCTGTGAGTCAACATGCGGCTGCAGCATATTGACCTTTGCTAATGAAGATTTGCATACATTAAAGTAAACAAAGGTCATTGCTGAGCCGCACAAACCATTTTGAACACGAGTGTGCTTTTTTTTATTTAAGTCATTTTTTTTTCTCGTAACATTGACGAAGCAGCAGATAACTTTTTTTTAGGCACCTGTGTACTTCACTTGGGGCAAAGCATGGCCTGGCAATGGCATGGCGTGGCATAACTCAACTGTTTGGCAACAACCGGAACTGTTTGGAAGAAATATTTGCAGTCATTTTTAAGTTACACTACGCTAGGCTTCAAAAAAGCAAAACAGTCAAGAGTGTAGAAATCGTCAGATATGTATCAGCTGTTATGCGACTTTCAAAATTTAAATGGAGACAAAAAACTAAAAACAAAAACAAAATAACTTCAATGAGGCATATAAATTGTTTTCGTTGTTATGCTTTTTGTTTTTTTTTTTTTTTTGTTGTTATGCGGTGAACAAGTTGCTGAAATGCTTTTTATTGTTAAGCCAAATTATGTAAAGCCAACCTGCGCACAGCAGCATTGGGCTAGCACGGATTTGGCTAAAGTGCTTTATGAAATTAAAATATGTGCAATTATTTCCTTATTTCTTTTTCAATGTACAGCAAGTGTCGGTCCCTTGGTTTGCTTAAATGGCAATTGCGTCATAGACGCAGGGTGGCAGGCAAGCCTCGGCAAGAACGCTGATGTACATAATAATTGAAGTCACAAGGCTATAACGAAGCTGGGCCAAATGTTAATTTGAAAATTTAGTAAGGTAAAAAAGAACAAAGCACAAATAATTCTAGAATTCTTTTATTTATTTTTTTTTAAATTTATAATAAAAAAAACCTAAGCAACTTGCCTTAAAATGCAAGGGCGTAACAAACTAGCAAACTACGTTAGAAATGACAGAAAGCAATTAAAACTGCTTGGCTTTAGGAAGATGCCGTTGAGCAAGGCAACAGTTTAAGTTTACAGTGCTGCGGCATCACCTTGCATAGGGTATAAAATTTGTTGGACTGCACCATAAAAATCTTTTTTTCCGCGTCTTAATCAATTTTATTGCAACAGATAAGCTGCAAAAAGTAATAAAAAACAAAATGCTAGAAAATAAAGCAAATGTATATTAAGAGTCGCCTATTAACATACAATTATAGTCCAATCAAGCAAACGCAAGACGAAAGACTTAAGCAACGAACGCGCATTTAAATTGAATCGAAAAACATTTTGGCGCGCTAAAAAGCGAACAGCAAATGAAACACTTTGAAAGCAACTAATTATGATTTCAAAATATTTCAGCAACAGGCTGCAGCAACAATATTTACAAAAACAAAAAAAAAAATAGTTCAGTTAATTAAAACAAAAATAAAAAAATTAAAATCAAATCGCGGCAAGCTAAAAGCTTTCCAATGCGCATTTCACAAGCATTTCATAGCGGCTGGGTGTGTGTGTGTGTGTGTGTGTGAGCGCACGCGTTCAAATGTTTGTTGTCATTGCAAAATCGACAACATTGCTGCTGCTGCTGTTGTTGTTGTTGTTGTTATGACTGCAAATGCAATTAGAAAACAAAAGCAGTAAAGAAAATACAAACAATAACATCAAACACATTTACGCTGCATGATTAATGCATATTGCAGACTGCCTATGACTTTTCTAATACATTTTTTTTAGACGCGCCTGTTGCGCGGGAGTTTTAACGCTGCATAGAAAGCCAATTGTGTAGTGAACAAATTTACAAAAAAAAAAAAAAACCGGAGAATATAAAAGAAGTAATAGGAAATGAAAGACGAATACATGAAATCGAAATTGTAGATAATTCCGGACAGATGATGTCTAGAAAGCCATTTTGCTGTTGCTGTGCTTGTTGTTATTGTTGTTGTAGTGGCAGTTGTAGTTGTTATTCTTCAACAAGCTGCTCAAATCATATTGCATAATGCTGTTGTTGCTGTTGTTGTTGCTGTGGCTGTTGTTAGTGCAACTGTTTTGCTTTTGTTTTTGCTTTTCGATGTGCTTATGCTTATGTTGTTGCATTTATTACTTGCGCGCATTTATTATGGTTGTTGTTGTTGTTTTTGTTGCTGCTGCCAACGCTTTAGCTGCTCTGGTTTTTTACGCTGCTTCATTATAGCAACAAGTTTAACAACGGCAACAACAACAACAACAACAAAAACAAAGTAAAAGCCAAAAGCTAACAACAAACGTCTATTGCTGGTTTCCCTTTTTATTCGCTTGCCTTATATCAAGTTTTCATTTTTAACTTGTGCTCTATTTTTGCATGGCTCATTGCTTTGCCTTTAAATTCCAATTGCTGCTTAACCCTTGCCTGCGCAGCTGCGCGCTTTTGAACACAGCGCTAAGTACATAACTTGTGCAGCCGATTGGCACACGCCAGCGACACAAGCAAAGCCCATGAAGATGTGAGTCTGCAGTTCTCTAAGTTAATGCTTAGGCAATTGTCTAAGTTGTTTAAAAAAAAAACTTAATTCAACTTTGATATTTTCGTTAATCTGTGCATGTTGCTGCGAAAAAATCAATAAACTAAAGCACAAAACTGAGGCAGGCACACTCAAGGGTTAATTGTCAATGGGCACTGAAATGCGCATTTGAAAATATTTTGTTTCATTTTGTTGTTACTTTATTTTATTTGATTTTGTTTTGTTTTGTTTTCATTTCATTTTAGCACACTTAAGTTTATTCATGCCGCAACGAATTTCGTGCAATTCGCGGCTGCGCAGTTCACTCGCTCGCTTATGCTGCGAATGATATTTTAACCTTTTTCTGACACACATTTTTTCCCATGTTGATTTTTCGCGCACTTCTGTTGGCCATTTGACTGCGCTGTGGGATTGTATGGCCATGCTGTCGGAACGACTTCTTGGCCCGCATGTTTCCATGCTCAAAGCAAACCAAACTGAGAATGCGCAACTTGACACAACTTTTCCTGTTGCTCTTTTTGTAATTAAGTTTTCTTATTTATTTATTTATTTATTTGCTTATTGGATTTTTATTTGCACAATCGCTTTATCAGCTTTGCTTCCGCTTTTTTATTTTTTGCTTCCATACTCTTTCTTTTATTTGCTTTGCTTGGCAGCATTTGTGTGTGTGTTTTAATTTTGTTCGGCATGCGAGTTTATAGTAAAAGTACGGTGTGTTGTTGTTGTTGTCGACCTTTGTCTGCCTAACGAATTGTTTTAACATTGTGGGTGTGCCACACGCCCAAATGTTTGTCTTAACAAAAGCACAAGCGGCACTCGCAGTGGCAGCAGAAGAGTGAAAGAGACGGTGGGTGTATGGTGTGTGTGTGTGTGTGTGTGTGTGTGTGTGTGTGTGTGTGTGTGTGTGTGTGTGTGTGTGTGTGTGTGCAAACGAGTGAAAGAGTATTCGAGGGCAAGAGTAGGAGTGAACGCCACGAAATCAATTGATTTGCAAAAGAAATTTAAGGAGTTGCCTTTGCTTTTCTTTCACCCGCCTGTTTGTGTGCACTGAGCCAATGCAAAGCCATAAAAATATGAACAATTTATTTTATTTTGAAGTTTTTGTTTTTTCACATTAATTTTTTTTTTTTTTAACGCTCGCACGGCAGACCCCTAATGGGTTTCACCTTAGGCTGGGTACACACTGTACATGCATATGCATGCGGGATATTGCTTTTCAGATACGAATCTTCTAATTACTCGCGCTGCACTTTCATCGGAGGTGCAGTTGCTGTTGCAATTGAGGTGTGCGTTGATTTGGAAAACCTTTGCCAGACTGACTTGGCTTGGCTTGGCTTGGCTTTTCTCCAGTGAAATATGACAAGTGACTTTATGTGTTGCATAATTGTAGTAAAGCATATATGTATGTATATAAAAGTGGCTTCACGTATGCATAGAATAGAAAATATAATAAAGAAATTTAACAGCCAGCAACGCAATATAATGCACCTTATAATTCCACTGGCCGAATTATAGTCAATGTCAAATTATTGGCATCAACAACTTCAAAAGTAAAGAAACAAAACCAAGATATAACAATAACAACAACAACAGCAATAACCTTAAGCATTTGGCTATTAGCTCACCTTAGGCGGTAATTGATGCAAGACATGGCCAATTAGCGATGACTAGAAGCCAACATGAAAACTGTGGCTCAGATTAGACGAAGCGTGCAGAGCGATAAGAGCTTTTTGTGCTGTGATTGTCTGTGATTGCCTGTGAAGTTAACATTTTGCCGGAAGTTCGCTTATGTTGGCAGCTTTGTCTGTCTTACAACAACAACAACAACAGCTACAATGCGAAGAGCTTATATAAGAAAGAAAGTGCTTAGGCCTCAAACAAATTAAAATTGAACAACACGAAGGCTCACTGAATAATCACTATAAATAATGCAAAAAACAACAACAACAACAAAAACTAGAAGTGCAGCCAATTTAAGCCACCGATGTGAAGTGACAGTCGCTTAGCCAGCGTCACAAAAACAAAAAAAAAATAAAATGCAAAAAGTTTTAATAAAAGGCTGCGTGTCAAAATTAATAAACACAGTCGCCTGTCGAGGAAGTCAAAATAAACACAAGCAAAGGCAACATGCATGTAAGAAATATTTACAAGACAAAAAGTAATCGAAATTGGTTTCTTTCTGTGCACACATGGCAAATGCATAAATTAATATTATTCGTTGTTATGTGCGCTGCAGTCTGAAATATGACAGGCGAAAAGTCAAACAAACAAATGTCAGACAAATCAAAAAAATACTTTTTTATACAACTGACAGTACGCAGCTGTTGAGTGTTCCACTGTGCGACTTGGCGGCTGCTGCACCCACGACAAACCACGAAAAGGCAAAAAAGTGGCAGCAAATATTTGTGCAGTTATATAGTGTACACTCACCTCGTCGACAATCTCCTGCAGATCCAGGCCATGCGTGGCATTCGGTTCTCCGTTGACGGTCCACATGCGCAGCGCATGCGGCGCACCGTCCTTGAAGAGTCCCTGCGTTGCGCGCAGCGTCAGATTCAGTTGCTCACCGAAGGCACTCAATGACACATTGTGCTCCTGCTGCATCTTTTGCTGCTCACTGCGATCCGGCAGCAGCTGATTGCCGCCGAAGTGCGCCTCATGGGCCGCCTGACGCTTCAGCTCACTGTAGTACGCATTCTTGCTGAGATCTTTCTTGACGTGATGCGACGCTTTGCCCTTTGCTGCGGCCGTGGACACGTCTTCGTTGTAGCTGCGTCGTCGACGATTGTGCGCAGCATTGTGCTGCAATACCTGCACGATCTCGTAGTGCGGCACGTCGTCTATATGTTCGACATGGAAGACGGACTGCAATTGGTGGGCGGACATCTGTTTGTGTACCTGAAAGTGCACAAGTGAGTAGAGTTTAGTAAGAGTTACACATATTGGCAGGCGAATATGGTTAAATGGCTAAGTTTATAAATATAAATGATGTGTGCATGTTCAAACATGTTTTTGTCTATAATTATTTTATTAAACAGCAAATGCATGTCACATGCAAGGCACATACAAGACAAAGGCAGGCTGCAAAGTGTGTTTTTCATATATAAAAATGTTCACTTCAAAACGGAAATGCATTAAACACAAAGCAGGTCGCAGTCGCTCTGAAAATTAAGAAAAGTCAATACAATGCAGCTTGGCTAAGCACATTTATGCATTAATAATAAATGCTTATTTATTTTTTATTTTTTATTTGTGCTCTACTTTTTATCTTTATATTTTGTAGCCACAACAAATTGTCGCAATTGTTTGTTAATTAATTGAAAAATGAACAACTGCCTAGAGATAAAAAAGCAACAATAAAAACCAATTTAATGTGGGCCAACACATAAGCAATCAAATACAACAAACATTTTGAACCTGTAGTGCCAGTTTACATTTTTTATTGTACAATATGTGATTTTATTTTATTTTTTTATTTTTGTAATATTATTTTCTTACTTCGGATTATCGCAAGAAGTGCCTCGTATCAAAAAAATTCAAATAAACACATTCGGATGTGGGTCAGGGTCAAAGTTTCCGATTGCGTTGCGTGACTGCCTTGTGTGCGATTGCGCAAATGTGTAGGGAACCCTAAAAGTCTTATCAGCCGATTGGCATAATTAAATTTTAATGAATCGAAGCCAATGAATTGTGTTATTTTTTTCTATTGCGGTGGCAATTTTTAAATAGTAAAAACCACAAAAACTAAACGTGGCTAATTTTGTTGAACTGCTGGCTGCAGCATTTTCAGTTTTTTTTTTTTTTGTGTTTTGCTGCGTTTTTTTGCAGCTTCATTGCGTGTTGACTTTCAACGAAAGTGTGTCTAATCTGTTGGCTGCGATGGTTGCGTTGTGACGCTCATCTGTCTTGTCGGCTGTCGATAATTATGGCCGCATACATGTTGTAAAACGTTAACTTCTGCCAGCCGATGCGCAGCAATGACGCAAGTTTTTGTTTTTGTTATTGTTTTCGTGCCCCAAAACTGGTATCGCATAAGATCTGTAATGCTGTAATATCCCGTGCTGCAGTGTACGTGATAGTTGACTCGTGACTTTTTTTTTTGTTTTTTATTGATGCTTTTTGACTTTGGCTTGCTGGTGAATTTGAAAGTAAAACTCCATAAAAAACCCATGCAAGGAATAGACTAGCAAGCTATGAGCGTCTGTGTGTTTGACTTTGAGTAGATCCGGCATTAAAATTGGCTTTTTATCATTTTGCAGCGGTCTGCTGTTTTCTTCACACTATTCTATTCTATGCTAAGCATTAATGAGAACCAAACACAAGGCTACGACGCTTGCCCATCTTTGTTGTCGGAAGTAAAGAAAATCCATATGTGTTTAATATAAATTGATTATGTTTTAGTTAACCGTAGGGTAGGCTGCACCACCAATGTATCACAGCTGTTCTTTTGTGTAAGCCAAGTGCTCATTATGATCACAACACATACACACACTCACACACATACAAGAGGTTGACTGGCACAGAAGAATGCGGAACAAGCGCCGGCCGGGCCGCACTTCTGCATGCGGCGAAGCCCTTAAAAATCGATTCGTACTGGCAAACATCTTCCTGTTGTTAATTAATTAAATCAATTCCATTAAGCAGAAACTTAAACAGCACTCGGTACGTCACTTTGTCTTCAGCACAATGCCGTTTATATTATTATGTGCTTCTGCTGTGTATTTATTCTCTTAAATATGCCATAAAAAAACTAAAAAATACCGTCAGTAATGCGCTTTGCACATATATATGCTTCGGCGCCATTACTTAATGCATGGCTTGCGGTTAATTTTGCAGTTAGTCATTAAAGTATTTTTTTTTTGTCTACTCCACACACACACACACACACTCACACACATTCGGCATATACACCGTAAATGAGCATTTCCGTTTCTGCAGTGCTACATTTATTTTATTTCTTTAGCTCGGTTTCGTTTTTGGTTTTTTTTTTTTATTTTTTTTTGTTTCTTATTTTTGCGAATTTTTGTTGTTATTGTTGTTGTCAATGGAAACAAAAAACGCAGCGCAACGCAACGCAACGCAGACTTGGCTTTGTGTGTTAAAGCTGCAAAAAGCAAAAATTTGTTACAGGGTCAGCCAAGTAGAATTTCCTTTAAAAAATAAAACGGTAAATGCATGCTATGCCATGCTACGGTTTGCGTTTTTTTTTTATCGTCGCTATTAAACAAAAGACTTAAGCAACGAACTTGCGCGCACACACAGGCGTCGAAATGAAAAATTGTGCTCAATAAAATTTATCTTCCACTTCGACTCGGCAAACTTATAAACAGAAATCTGTGTTTTAAAAAAATGACTATTTTTCATTTCTGGGCTGCTTGCAGGTAGCGTAGAGTAGAGTATAGAAGCAGCCGTGGCAGAAGCGTTGGTCAAGCTTTAAATTTGTTGCCAACAAGAAACCATAAATAAAAAAAATACAATAAAATTATAAAAAAAAAAAAAACAAAAAAAAATACAACCAAAAGTAGCATACAAGGTGAACTACATTTAGCAGCAAGTTTCTTCTGCTTCTTTTATGTCTTTTGTTGTAAGTTGTGTTTTTTTTCCATGCCCATGCGCATGTTTTTATTTTCGGTTGGCATTTCTTAGTCACATTTAACGGTAATGATGTATCGACGTTCCGCCAGCGTTTTTTTTTTTTAACGGTTTTCGTTATAATTCTTTTGTATTACAATATAATTAAAATGTATTTTCTTTAAGTAAACAGCAAAGCAATAATAATAGAAACGAAAATCCAAAGCAACAACAACAGCAGGCATAAACATAAAAAATGCATAAATTAAATATGAGAGTAATCTGCGGGCAACTTGGCTTAGGTGAACAAACGCACAAAAGCCGCGCAGCGACACGCCGACGGACACTGTGACGGCAATCAGCCGGTAAAATGCGGCGAGGCGCAGCACAGCAAAGCAAAGCAAAGCAAAACGACGCAACGCAACGCTGTCGACGCTGACTGTGTGGATACGATACGATACGGCAACGTCAAGCGGACACACGGCATGAAAACAGAAACAAAAACAAAAAGCAGCGAAAAAGAGTTTTACTTTCATTGGAAACGAGTTTGCAGCGAAGCTAAAGCTAAGGAAAAAAAAAAAGACAAAGGCAAAGCGACGTAGAAGAAGCAGCAGCAGCAAAAATGCTTGAAAATATAGTGAAAACAACAACAACGACAATGGTGTTGACAAAAAAAAAATCAAACAAGTAAAAATAAATTTACAACAGCCACAGCTGCCGCTGTTTTTGTTGTTGTTGTTTGTTTGCTTTTCGGTTCGGCGCGGCTCGTTTTGGTTTACTTTGCTTCGGATCACAGACAATAATAGCAGCAAAAAAAAAAAACGTACAACAACAACAACGATAACAATGGCAAGCACTGAAACTGCTACAACAGAAACAAAGTTGTAGCTGTGCAACGTGCATTGTTGTTGTGATTTGTTGTAATTTCGTTACACGACGCTCCGACTGATTGCCATGCAACACATTGCACTCAGATGCGCTCTCGCATTTGCTCTCGCTCTCATTATTGAAAGTGAAACTGTTTTCTGTGTTTTTGTTTTACTGCTTTTATAACTTTGCGTATGTTTTGCTGCTATTGTTGCTGTTGTTGTTTTTTGTTTCATTTGCCACTTTTGCCGTGTTGTTCAGCTGCAGCTGAGCTGCCAACTAAGGCAAATGCAATATTCGCTGTGGTGTGCCTCTGCACTTGGCGTTGCTTTGCTTTGCTTTACTTGGCTTTATTTAGAGTGTACGTATGCGCCATTGCGGCTTTCTTGCGCTCTGGGACACATCTTATGCGCTTTTTCGGTTACTTATTTTATGCTATGCATAGTTGAAAGTAATTGACAGTTAAATGGTTTCATATGGCTTAGCTAATATGATGTAATTTAGTTTGTCAGATTTAACATTTCAGCTTAATGCTGCATGTAGTTAAGAAAGTCATTTCACTTTGTTTATAGGCTAACTGACACTGCATGCATAAGAATACATAATTGACGCCACATTGCACAATGCCGGCTGTTGCTGTATAAAGCCAAAGTTCCTTATAGCTGCGTGTGTGTGCACATCCGCTTAGAATTATACACATATGTATATGTATGTATGTATGTATATGTGCTGAGACTGGCACACAATCAATTGCTCACATTAAAGACATGCCAAGTTACGGTAGTTAAATCATTAACGTGAATCCATTAAAGACTTCTGTCTAATTGCGTTTCGCTGCCATGGCTCTTGAGCAAACATTTTTTGGCAGCTAATGTCTTGCCTTGCTGAGTCAATTGATAGATCGTCAATTAAATTACCACAAAGCATTTGAACTGACGACGCAAATCTAAGGTCAAGCTAAAAAACAAAAAAACAAAGCTTATATCTTTTTTTATTTTTCTTTGCTTATGCGACAGCTTGGCCCTCAGTTGTACATTGGAAGTTGCGACATGATTCTGGCAATTAACATGTTGAATGCGAATTACCACAGCAAGACAACATAAAATACAACAACAAAGACAAGCATGACAACAAAAATGAGTACACGAATACAAGAAGGTAGCAGCAGACGACAACAACAACAACAACAATAACAACAAAGACAACAGCGTCAACAAAAAGACAAATAAGCAAACAAACAAACTATGACGGGGCCCTTCAAATCGCAGCCAAGCATAAAATTATGAAAACCCCAACAACAAACAACGGCAGCAACTGGCGACAAGCAGCAGCAGCAGCAACAGCAACACGATGTAACAAACAATAAACAACAAATAACGAACGAACAACAACAACAACAACGTCAACTATTTTAAAGAACTTTATTGCCCGTTTCTGTTGCATTTTCGCGCATGACTCATTTTCGGTTTGTTTGCTTTTGGTTTTGAGTTACATGTTCTGTCTTTTGATTGCTAGGCAAGTAAATCATAATAATAAAAAAAATGAAAAAAGGAAATCAAAACAAAACAAAATATTGCCAACAAATCAGAGAAAATGCTCGTTAGCCATTAGCAAATAAATTAAGCATTTAATTTTGTAATTGAGCCGAGTCGGCCTAAGACAGCATTGCAGTCCCCCCTGTCTGTCTGTGTGCCTGCTTGTTTGCCTGTCTTGCAGTTCTGTTGCACGATTTATTGACAGCGACTGTCACGACGTTCGCCAGCAACGTTGCAAGTCTTTTGGGTTGTGCGATACACGGATATGGGTCAAATTATTTGTTTGCCCAGATGAGGACAACGCTCCATGCGTCGCCGACTGCGACTGCGGCTTCGTGCTTTGTCTGCTGGTGAGCTGGCTGCTTAAGCATCATTCAGGCAAGGTTAGTGCAGCTCAAGGCGTCTATTTTAGCATATATATATATATATTTTTTTTTGCATGATTTCATGCATTGTTTGGCCTAAAGAGAAGTAAAATAAAGTCAGTTTGGCAATTGTGTTGGGAAAATATTCGTGTTCTGCCATGAATTGGCCAGCTACCGAAATGGTGCAAGAGACCGGAAATACACGAGCACGGCAAACGTGCTTAGTTGCTTTTGTTTGCTTCTTTTGGTTTTATAAATGCTGACGTCATTGTCGCCGTAGAATCAGCAACTCAAAACGCATATTTTAGCATGTTATGGCACATTTTCCAAAACAGTGCATTCGTCACATTCAATACGAGCTTTGTGACACTTTGGCAAACATGGCTGGTCATCATTTTCAGCAAGTGCAGCTTTTAGATACAGCAAAGTCAAAGAAAAGAAAAAAAAAAAACAGAAAAAAAAAAAATGCAGTCACTATTTTCTACAACAAGAAAACTTTTTATTTTATGCCTTGCGCTGTGCCATTGACTGCTGCGGCAAGGTCAATTATTAGACAATCGGTTTTACGCAGCACAAGGTTGCAGGTGAATAATTTTCTTTTTTATTACTTTTGTTTTTTTTCCCATTTTTTTCTACATGCTACAGAAAAGGCCAACGCAGACTGAGTGTCGCGCATGGCAGCAGCGTAAAGGCGACGACAATGGCGAGCAGACGCTGCCACTTGACTTTGACCGGCCGCACAAGTTATTCAACGATCAACAACAGCAGCACAACGAAGCGTCATTTCTTTGACAAATATGCCAACGCACGGCGCGCTATGCCCTGCCTTACCCCGCCTTGCCTTGCTAAAGAGCTAAGCGGCGTATGAGTAATCATAAAAAATTTTCGCATAATTGCGCAGACACGTAAAAAAAAAACATAAGAGGCAAAAAAAAAAAACAGCAAAGGCAGCAAAATAAAAAAACAAATTTACAACACTTGAAAACTCAGCACACAGAGCAGCTACAAATTGCGAGCATAAACAAAATTTCACAACATCCGTCATTGCGCGCTCGCTGCAGAAAAGAGCGAAGAAAAAAATCAAGTGAAATAAAATGGAGGCGAAAAACTGAAGTGGAAACAAAAACGCGCCAGGCCAAGCGAGCAGAGGCGTGCAGAGCAAACTGGCGTGTGAGCAATCGAGTGTGCGAATAAATGAGTGATCGCGTACATTAACTTGTCTGAAAAGCCAAGTCGAAGACAGCAAAAACAATAACAACAACTATAACAACAGCAACAACAACGACTATGGTGTTTAACTATCAACACGACAGTTGCGCAGCCATTCACACTGCAAAGCTGACACTTTGCGCTAATTTCCAAGCAATCGGTTACTTCGATTGCTCAAACTGCTTGCCAATGCTTCCTCTGCACTTGCATTAGTCTTCACAATCGCACAGTGGGCACAGTGCCGGGCGAGGCTCTTACTAAATGCGCCAAATGCTGAGCATCTTAATTGCTGCTCGATACTCGAGAGATTATTTGCACGTTGCCGCTTTGCTTTGGCTTTGCATAAATTTAATTGGCACTAATTGCCAGTCAACTGATAGGAAGTATCGACGTCTCGGCGGCTACAGAAGGGCTCTTGGGCATAGCGCTGCACTGGCAGCGACACAAAGGCGGGTGTGGTCCACTTATTTTACATATGCAACGCTGCAGGTGTCTGCTATGCTAAGCCGCAGCTTCATTTCATTTTTAAACGTTGATTAGTAGTGAGTTTTGCAGCTAACTTACCTAGCAACTGATAGCAAAATGCTGCGGAACTACAAGTGTCGCTTATCGCAAGTATGGCGCTTAAGTCTTTTGATTTGCTGTCAAAGTAAGTGCACTAAGCAAATTAGCATAGCAGCAAATAAAGGCGCAATAAAATTAATTGAGTAATTTTTTTTTTTTTTGCTATGTTTCTTGCAATTTATCAACGTGAAATAAACAAATTTAGCAAAGTATCGGCTAAGTCTAATTTATTACCTTAGCAGAATAAAAACAAAACAGAAAAAAAAAGGTTATAGACAAAACCTTGTGTCGCCTTTTCTTTAAGCTACTGACAAGGAAACAAAGCGCAGCGCGGAAAGCACGAATTATATTTTAAAGTGTGTGCCAAAGTGTGATTCTAATCGAAATCAGATCATCATTTTTCATAAATGCCAAGAAACTAATAAACAAAGCAAAAGAAGCAACGTTAATAGCTTAAGTTGACAAATATGTATGCGAGTATCGCTTCAGCGACGTTTTTGCGTTGGCTTTCGTGCGTCTCTTATTCATAATTCTATATGTAAAAAATTGTAAATGATGCAATAAATAATATATGGCGAACGTGTTTGAAATTGATACGAAAATCTCATTTACATACAAGATGATTAAATCTGCCGGACTTAGCTAACTGTAAGGCGCAGAGTGCGTTAAATAAACATGTTTGGGTTACTAGAGAACGGCTTTCAATGCGATTTATTTTAACTTATTTTATTGTTTACCTAATGACGAACATTTATTAAAAATAATTCGGTTTTTTCAAATTACGCAAAATTCTAATTGCCCGCATAATCGTTTTAAAACGACAAATAGCTTAGCAAATCAATATGCGCGCTTCATTAAAACTATAGCGAAATAAATAAACTAGAAAAAATATAAAATACAAAATGTAGAGCAGCATAAAGTCAAACAATTTGTCAAAAAAAAGCACAACACGGCTTAAATCGCATAAGTAAGCTAAATTGGCAGGTGAGGAAGTTATAAGATCTCTTGAGAATGTCTGCTACCTACAAGCAACGCCCGCTTAGGCAAAAGTTGCACATCATCGCACTGAACTGAATAGCCAAGCAAACTGAGGCACAAAGTCACCCACATTAATAACAAATTAAGCAAATTTTCAACGCGTGTCAAAAAATATATTTTCAAGATTAAAAAAACACAAACAAACAAACACAAAAAAACTGCACGACTTGAGAAAAAAAACAGCTTAAGAAAAAAAAGAAAAAAATAATAACAAATAAATGAAAAACAACAGCTGCAGCAGCGCAGACAAAAGCAACCTCCAAAGCCAACGAAAAAAAGAGGGAACAAAAAAACAACAGCAAACAACAACGAAAGCAATAAACACAATATGCAAACGCAGCATTAACCAAAGCGGCAGCAGCAATGGCAACAACAACAGCAACAACAGCAACGACGACAACGGCAGCAACATTTATTTAAATTTACTTGAAATAATTACAAGAACTTTTTACGTTTGACCTTGGCCATAATTTTTGTTTTTTTTTTCACTTATTGCTGTTTTTGTATTTTGTCTTCTTATTTTTTTTTTATTTTGTTGAGGTTGGCTTAATTTTATTTATTTTATTTTCATGCTTATAGAAAATCAAATAGCTGAGCATGCGTTTCATTAATGTTGGCGTCGTCGTCATCGTCGTCGTCGCTGTCATCAACAACATTGCCGTTGTTGTTGTTGTTGTTGGCTTGTAAATTGTTGTATGCGTGCTACAAATGACGTTGCTGGCAAAATAAATTCAAATAAAATTATACACACACACACACACACACACATGCAAGCCTGGCATATGCTGTTGTGTTTGCACAAGTGCAATTATACACATTAAACAAATGATTGCCTTTGTTGTTGTTAATATTGTATTATTGTTGTTATCGGCATTGTGTGTAATCTTCACTTGAACTACAACAATTGGCCGCTTAACAATGAAATAATGTGGCACGCACACACACACACCCATACACGCACACGTAGCATTGCCTGCACACTAAGTACAGTTAACTCCTTTGTTTACGTTGGCGTATTTATTTTTTAACAGTTTATTTGTAATTTAATTAATAAACAAATAAATGCTTTTAAATGCTAATTGCGTACTGCGTATGCGCGGCAATGAATATTATTATGGGTTTTTTTCCCATATTCTTCATTATAGTTTATTTCTTCTTTTTTTTTTTACTTTAAATATATTTTTCTTTTTTTGTATTTATTAACTGTTTTCATTCAGACTGTTTTGACCCACTAAAAGTTTTTTTTTTTTTTGCTCAAATATTTTCATTGTTGATTGATGAGTTCTTTGAAATATTGCAAATATTTTTTTATTTCAATTTCAGTTTTTTTTTTTTTGTTAGTTGCCAAGAGCTCAAAATAACTCGTGTTTTATGTCTTAAAATAATTAATTGGGTGAAAAAGTATAAAAAAAAATGTTAGGTTACTTACATCGGGCATTGCTTGGCATATTGTGCTGGCCAATATAAACGTAGCTATGAAACCAATTAACGCTGACATTTTATATGTGTTTCTGCGCTTCCAAATTAACTGAAAATAAGCAAAGAATATAATAATAAATAAAAACGTTAATAACATAATTCATAAACAAATTAATTTAAATCAATGCGTGAAAATGATTTAACATAAATTCAATAAATTTCAAATAAGCATAAGTAATAAAATGAATAAAACAGCGAATTTCAGAATCATGCGTAAAAAAATGCGTGACTTCAAAAAGTGAAAATTTAAAAAAAAAAAAAAAAATTGTTTAAACATTACAAAAAAAAACAAAAAAACTAAATAAAAATTCCTACTGAAAGACCTTACGCTAAATAAAACAACGATTTTTTATATTAATTTATGCAAATATTTTGTAAAGTATGCCAGAGTTTTTGTTGCAGACATAAATATTAGCGTCGCCAAAGTCCTAAAGTCATCTTTAATGCATAAATGACTTGGCTGCAATGCGACTGAATTGCATTTTATGCCATATGAGTGACAACAACAACAACAGCAATAGAAATGATATGCAGCATAGAGCAACATTAGGAATTGTTGTACTTTAGATGAGAGCTTATCAAGAGGCAATAGATCAACAAGATCTTGGCAAAAGCAAAGCAAACACTCTGTTGACTTTGTCTCACTGCGGATTGCTAGAGATTTCTTTAGCAAGGTTTGACCCCCCTCAGTTAGTTCGCTTCATTGAGCTGACTCAATCATAAAGCCATCAACTGTAGGTCGCGTCAGCTTCACGCCATTTAATCTTTGACTTCTTTGTTTTATGCAATTTGGCATTAGATTTAATTTAGTGAAAATTAAAACTTCATTAGACTCAGTGGCAGCAGCAAAAGCCCAGGGCAGGCTATAATTATATTTAATGCGTTCAACGCGATTTGCATAAACCAACTTCAATGCGTTTTCCGTATTTTGTTTAAGTTAATTAAAACAAAGACAATTGGTAGCAAATGGCACTTAATGCCATTTATTTTGAACTAATGCTAACAAATGAACTAATAGGCAAAACAATTATGTGAGTTACTAAGGAAAGGAACTGTGCTGAGTATGAATAGCAAGGAAGCTTAAGAAATATGCTGAAGCGTCTGCAGCAATGAATTTTAAGTGCATAATGAAGCTTTTAAAAAGAGCAAAACAAGTCATAAATTGAATTACGAAATGCAAGTATAGTGAATTATTTTGTTGTTGTTGTTGTTGTTACTTTCGTTTTAATAATTGCTGCTCTAGCCAAATTCATTCGAGCAGCCAACAACAAATGACTTGAAGTATGAAAAGTACTCGCACAGCACATTCGTTTATTCGAACAAAATATTTACAACATTAACTGGTATATGCTTGTTGTTGCTGTTTCTGTTGTTGTTGTTGGTTGTTGCATGTGTTTGCCACATAAAAGTCATAACTTTTAATGTAACAAAATCAAAAACCAAAAATACAAAAAACAAGAAAAAAACAAACCGACAGGCCGAAATTGATTCAACTGACTGAGTGAATTGCAATGGCCTGCGCCTGCAACAGCCATGGGCTTGCTCGCCAGCCATTCACCTAATAAAATAAAACAAAATGCGAACAGCCACGAAAATGACGCTTCCGATTCCGTATGCAAGGCACACGGCTACACTATGTACAATATGTTTTCATACACACATATTTGCGCCTTACTGAAAGTGAAATTTGTGCAGCATTTAATTTGTATGTGATTTACTGCTCTTGTTGTTATTGTTTTTCGGTTTTTGTTACTTGGAAAAGGAACGTCAATTTGAGTCAAATTGTTGGAATTTGCTATTTACTGCGCAGTAACAAAAACAGAAACACGCTTAGCACTCTATACCATGTGGGCGGGGTGTGCATTTTTCCAAATGTTTTCACTGAGTTTTCACTTCCACAGGCGAAAATTTGTGAACTGTGCCTCATTGGTAGGTTCGCTTGCGCGTAATAGGCAAAGGCCCAGCCAGCGGGTGTGCAGGGTAGTGTGAAGTTTTTAAAACTCTTTCGATTTAATTAAGACATTACCTGGCGAATTTTTTTTTTTTTTTTGTTTTTATAAGCGTCGTTAATGCTTTAATTGCAATAGTTCGTGCAAAGTTAATATTTTTGTATTTTTTCATTTTTATGTTTGGCCATAACTGCTAATTGCTGATGTTGTGGGCGTTGTAATTTTTGTTTTATATTTTTGCAGCAAAAAACACAAAGCGCCAATCATTAGTTTTTATATAAAATAAGTTAAAGCGGCATTAACCTTAATGCAGCAGAGTCGGTTTGTGGCGACTGTAAAGCATTAAAGCGTACATAAAAGTGTTAACTATACCAAGTAAAAGTTACTAAAACTTAATTAAAAAAAAAAACTACGCACACATACATATGCTTGCCTGCATATGACATAAATATGTACATAAATCACAGGATTTAATAGGCATGCAAAAAGTAGCGGGCTGCCATATGTTAATTGAGAAATGCTAAATATTTCAGTTTTTTTTTTTTATCAACTACTGATACACACTTAATTAGCTAAACTGCCTTACAAATCGCAGCACAGCATGACTTGACCCCGCCAGCAGCGAGTTTTTCTAGAGAGAACTCATTTGGCATATATGTGACAAAAGTATTCAACATGCCTAAGACTGCCATTCTGCACAGTGTCATGCATATATGCAAAATCATACGTTTATGCATATTTCAAATTTAATTACTTGCCTAGTTCATCGCGCGCTATGCCAGCCAACCCCGCTTCTGGTCGACAGAGTCATGATGTTGCTTATGCAATGCAATGCAATCGAAGACTGATTTCATGCTTCAACAAATATTTTAATACCTTTTGCAACACTGTTTTGTTGCACGTTGTTGTTGCTGTTGCATGCAAAAAGCTAAAACCTACTTTTGCCGCTTCTAGCATTATTGTTATTACTGCTGTTGTTGTTATTGTTGTTGCGGCTATAATTAATTGTTGCGTAAAACAAAAACTTTAGAAGCAACAGCAGCGCTTGGCATATTTCCTTTAAAGCTTTTGTCTTTTAAACAACATCCGCCCAGCATGATGCCAACAAACAGACAGGCAGCGCGACAGAAAGACGGACAGACGGATGGACAGACACTGTTGCCAAGTGCCAGCCAATGCGGCTAATGGTCAATAATGACGCGCAAAATTGCCATCTTAATCCGAGTTGCTGCAGTCAGCGATGCGTGGCAAGGCACGAAAACAAATAAACAAATAAATAAACAAACAAAGCAATAAGCGAATAGACAGACAGACAGACGGACAGACGAACGGACGAACAGCAAATAAGCGCATGTACAATATGGCAGCCATGGCAACGCTGGCAAACCTTTGACAAACCAAAAGACAAGTAAACAACGGCCACGAATGAAAAGCAACACACTTCTACGTAACTGCGGGCGCCTAATGAAGTTGCATTCGCACTTAGACAACGACGACGACGATGACGCCGATGCCGATGCCGACGAAGCGCCAACAACATGCGGCATCTGTCCCTCTGATTCACTGTACGTCTCACTCTCTGTACGTCTATCTGTCTTGTGGCTGCGTCGTCCATTGGCTTGTTCAAGCGTTCATTGCTGTTCTATGACGCAAGTGTCGTGTTCGCTTTGCTGCGCTGTCTAACGGCTAAGGCCGCATTTTAAGCGACGCAGACAAATGCCAAAAAACAAATAAAAAATAAGTAAAACAAAAAACACAAACAATGATTAACGCTACAAAATGCTGGTCAAGCATTGCATTTATGTAATTTTTATGCAAATTATTGCTGCCAGTTGCCAGTTGCCACTGTGCCTCGCATAGAAAGCCAAAAACATTCAAATGGCAAACGAAAGTTTAATTTTGAAGTTAAGCTGATGGTATTGGCTTTCAACAGTTTAGCGGCGATGAAGGCAACACACAAATTGTGCGCAAATCGATTTATGCAAAATCAACAAGATATTGTTGAAAGTTGTGTGTTATAGCCCAAAGCAGACAGCAGCCAGAGCGCATTGCGCTGTAGAGCAGATGAAATGCTGCGCCAAAGGTTGAAACACTCAGCACACTTTTGTGTAGCATATTTTCCAAACCAATTTCAAAGTCATTTTAGCATAGTTAATTTCATAAGTTTTGGTAAAAGAAAATATTTTCCCTCAACACAGCGGAATTTAAGTCACAACGGTCAAGGCGCAAGAAAAGCGCAGTCGCATAAGTACAAATGTTTCAAATATTTGCATACGTTCGCTGAATGCGCAGACACAGAGACAGACACAGAAACAAAAGTCAAAACAGAAATTAAACTATAAACTTGAGCCAAGAGCAGGCAAGACAAGGCGTGGCGAGGCGAGTCAATGTAAGGCAAGCTGAGCTAAGGCAAGGTAAGGCAAAATATTCGCACAGGTGTCTTTTCCGCTCGTGCGCGCATATTTCTGATGATATCAGCAACAATAACAACAAACAAAACAATAAATGCAATGATAGCCAAAAACAGTTATGCACACACATAACTGTCCAGACATACATAGCATACATACGTGTATGTAAAGACATATATATTGAGCTTAATATAATTAATAAATTTCAAGCCAAGCCAAGCCAAGACAAACCGAGCCAAGCCAAGCCAAGCGAAGCTAAGGCAGCGACAACTGTCAATGTCAATTAATGCTCTGAGCAGTCTGCGCATATTTTACAAACAAACGCTTTGGTGGCCGCCCTTGCCTGCCGCCCATCGCCCATCGGCCATTGCCTATCGCTGGCAGCTGCCTTGTCAGCGCAAATGTGAACGAAAACTGCACAAAGCAATCGAAGCAACGTAGAGAGACACCATGAGCGAGAGTGAGAGTAGGAGAAAGAGAGAGAGTGAGAGAGAGAGAGAGGCAAGCATGTTGCTGATTTAAGCAAAAACCAAAGAGCTACAACAAGTGTCGGCATAATTACGCGGAAGCTGACAATGCAACTTGATTTTGCCTTATGCGCGTATCTGCGGCTTCGACTCTGGCTTTGTATTTTATTATTATTTATTTAAATCTTTCTTTCGTTTTTTGTTTTTTTTTCTACATGCTTTCGTATGCTTTTCATTTCATGACATTTTCGAAAATTGCTTTTTGGCATAATGCCACATAAAAAATGTTCGTATATGCTTTTTAATTGTTTGCGCTACTTGGCTACGCTTTTTTCTATTTCATTTTGATTTGTTTTTGCTTTGCCTTATTTGATTTCGTTTTCGTTGCAGCAACCTAAAGCCAAGCAAGCGTCTACAGTAAGGCCAAAGCATAGCCAACCAAAGCAAAGCAAACCCAAGGAAAAGAAAGAAAACTTCAACACGAAATTCGCAAAGTTTTATTCATCTGTTGGTTGCTTCGTTCGGTCTCCGTCCGTTGGTTGGTTGCTTGCTTGGTACGTTTACTTATTTATTATGTAACCTACAGCCATGCATGCGATACTTTTAAGCGCCGTCTCTCATGTGCTTTGTTTTTATTTCAATTTATATTTGTTTTATTTTATTTTTTATGTGCTATCTGCTGTTCGTAGCATGCTAAAACTTGGCTCTTCTCAATAAAAAAAAAAAAATAAAAATAAAAATCATAAAACGAAGCACACCACTGTGCCATACATATCGAAGTTATTTGCATTGGCTTGCTTTGGTCCTGCAAGCGCCTATAAAGATGCAGTTTCGTTTTCACCGTAAATGTTCGTTGCCTAAGTCTTTTGTTTGTGTGAAATGCATTTTCAGTAAGCGCTTTTATGTTGATTTTATGCTGCTTTGCGTATAAAATTGATGCGCTTGGTACTTCTAACGAAGTTTGCTGCTAATGACTTAGTATTGTTTATGAAAATTTTTCGACGGTTAATTTATTACTAAACTCATGTGGATTTAATGTCGACAACAGTTGTGTTTAAAATAAGAAGAGTTGATGCCTTCGGAACGTTTATTGCTTAAGCCTTTGATTGGCTGCAGGCAAGTTGCATTAACAAGTTCGTTGCCTAAGTCTTTTGTTATTTACATGCTCAGACACGCAATTGCCTACAAACATTTTTATTGAATGACTATTTAAGCGCGAAAAAAATAATAATCAAATGCACTTAATGGCTTAACGTATGTACATATGTATGTATGTACGTATGTATGTATGTATATGCCTACTGTCAGTTTGTGGTTTCGTTAAGTCATTTTAGCACAAAACGCTAACTATGCAAATATGCAATAATTATAAAAAACAAAAAAAAAATAAAATAATCGCGAAAATATGACAGCCACAACAATTGCGTGGCTGTGTGGCTGAGCGGCTTATCAACGACGACACCACAGGCAGCGACACAGTAACAATGTTGCAAGCATTTTTATGCCACATTCAAGGTACAAGTTCCTCAGCATTGTGTCTGCGAAAAGCTAAAACAAATGGAAAAGCGACTGCAGGCAATAAAGATTTTTTGTATATGTACTTTTGTCGGTATGTAAATGCAAAAACAGCGACGAGTTACACACGATGCGCAGGAGAAAGAGGCAGACACCGCAAACACAATAAAATAAAACAAAAAGTTAAAAAGAAAAAAAAAACGATTGCAGTTAATTTAAAATGTAAAACAAATGCAAAGAGTTCAGGTCACAGACATTTTACGTAATCAGCGTCGACTTTATGCCATTCATGCAAACAGCCGCAATACCCATAATGGGCAAAAGAGAGCAACAATTTCGGCTGCAAAGTACAGTAGCACAGTTGCTCGTGCAACGCCACACGGCAATGCCGACAACAACAGCAACAGCCACAGTCTCCGAGTCTTCGAGACTCCGCGCTGAGATACTCCCATACTGATAGGCAATCTTTGTGCGCAGCTAAATGAAATGCATGACAACGAAATGTCTTATAAAATTTATTAGTTTTGTGCTGTTTTTTCTGCTTTGCTTTTGCTTTTTGGCTTTGCTTTGTTTTAGTTTTTGTGACTATGCGTGAGTGGGTGCACGGCAGCCGCATGCAGGTGTTTGGCGCAGGCTGTGACGAAATGTAGACAGTTGAACTCTTGGGTTATGTCATGTTTGCTGCCGATTTGGAAATTGCATGCGTGTCGTTTTTCTTCTCTTCACTTTTTGCCATATGTCGACTAGGCAAGGTGTAAATCGAAGTGTTGATTTTCACACATAACTCTGTTTGTGGTTTTTAATGAGCTGCACTTTGTGCACGATTGTCTAGATTTCAGTTTGATGCTGACGTTTGTTATGGCAACGCAGCGTTTGACTTATTATGGCGTGTAAGTTTTTGTAATCGTGGAACAGTTTTTATTATAAGTTTTAATTTTCTTTTCTTATCCCTTTTTCAATTCGTTTTTTTTTTTTGTGTTGCTTATGTGCTCAAAGTCATGCAACAACGTTGCTTAGATTAAAATAAACATGTAAGCAACATAAGACACGTGCCACAGGGCAGAAGGTTTCTTGCGAAAAGACAAATTAAAACAAAGCTAACCTTGAAGTGCAGCCATGCAAAAGTGTGACAAAGCGCCACACTTAAAAGAAAGTACTCAGGGGATTGTACTTTGCTGCCAAAACATTAATGAATGACCTTAAAAATTAACTGTAAATGTACCTGCTATTCTTTCGTTAATATAAGTAACAACTATTCAACGTCGAAGCTATTAAAAACTGCTATTGTAAACTGTATTTTACATTTGCTAAAATTTGGCACATTTTTTTTTAATAAAGCTGGCCGCATTGCCTAAGCAAACACCAACAAATGTAAAAATTAAATACGTAACATAAGACTACTAAAAATGAGTTTATTTCAAAGAAATAAGATTACTTAAGCAAAACTGTGTCAAAATTCGCACAACCCTAAATAGAATAAAACAAAAGCACCAAAAAAGGAAAAACTCATTTATAGTGTGCATTAAAAAAGTTGCAAAAATCGCAGGCAAAGAAAATGGGAAATAAAATCTATAAACTGTTTGTCAATGATTTCATAATAAACATAATGACAAAAACAAAGTAAAAAAAAAACCAAAAACATAAAAAAACATATTAAAAAATGAAATAACAAATTTTGCGTTGTCAGCTGCCCGAGTAAAATGTTTGAAAGCAAAAGTTAAACCTTAAACGTGATTTTGCCTTAATAAACGTTTTATATGTTTTTCTATTGTATTTCTTATTTTTTTTTTATATTTTTTTTTTTTGCGTTTAATGCGCTTAAAAGTAATGGCTGCTACTTTTTAAAAATATCTATAATTGATTTACGGGCGGTTTTAAGTATGAAGTTATGAAAACAACGATTTCTTGTAGTTTAATTATTTTGTTTTGCTTTTGGCGCCAGGTTTTTTTTTCACTTTTTTCCCATTATTTAATATTTGCATAATTAAACGGCATTAATTTTTTTTTGATTTCTTTTTTGTTTTATTTGACGCGTTTTAGGAGATCAAGGTTACATTCAGATGAGTTTATTTTATGCAAGAAATTATGTTTTATTTATTATGAACCGTTTCTTAATTTAAAAAATTTAATTTTTCGGTTTTTGGTATATTTAAGTTTTTCCACATTGTTTCACTGATTTATGCAGTAGCGAATGTGTCGAAATTTAACTGAGCATTAAGATGATACAAAAATAGGTTCGATATAAAAATGCAGAAAATAATACGAAACTTTATTCATTTTTTTCTTTTTAGCTAATGAGTTTTTTGGCAAAAAAGTAAATCGATCGACGTAATACGCGCAGGCAAATAAAAATTATAATTAAAAAAACATGGGCTAAAAAATAAAACGAACTCAAGCTAAAAAACAAATAATTAAAAAATTGCAAGCAAACTAAAAACAAAACAAAACTAAAAACTCACGAATTTTAAATCGTAAAAAAAAAATAATATTTATTTTTCAACAAAACGAAAATCTTAAAAACGAACAATGCAAAAAATCCGCAAAAAAATATTATTTCGGAATTAAGTTTTGCTGCAACTCTCTTGCACTTGTTGTTGTTTTTGCTGCCGTTTGTCGGTAGTTATTGCAAATTATTAGTATTTCTGTTGTTGTTGTTATTATTATTATTATTACAGCATAAAAACCGAAAACACAACCAAAACGCGATTTGTGAATTGCGTGAAAAAACAACAACAAAATTGCGTCGAAAAAGAGCACTAAGCGCACTTTAGTGTGGTTACGGATAGTAGGCTAAGCTAGTGTTGTTGTTGTTATTGTTGTCGACAAAAAAACAAAACCTGCAACGCAGTGGCAAAACCAAAATCGCCAAGCGAACGAAAGTGAAAATGAAAAACGTGTCGCACGCTCTCAACTTGCCACTCTTCGCTCTGCTCGCTCCCCCCGCTCTTTGACTGCCTGTCACCTGGTCAGCTGCGTCCAACAACTTTTCACAAGTACGCACGTCGCGTTTAAAGTCTGTTTTGCCTATTGACAGCTCAATTTAATGAATTTTCTTGATTTTTCACACTTAACAAAACTTTTTGTTTTTATTGTTTTTGCCAAATCTTTTTTTTACTTTGATTTTTTTTTTTTTTGTAGATTTTGTTTCCTTACCTTTTTATGCACTTTACTGTTGTGGGTTTTTGTAATTGCGCTTTTCCGCTCGTAAGTTTGTTTGCTCAACGAATCGTGTGGCTAAGATTCAGTTTTTGATCTGTGCTGTAAAAATAAAAGAATAGTATGCAGTTAATAAAATATTTTTTCATTTGAAAATGTTGCATATTAAATAGATATTCTAAAGATAGTTATTTGGCAATAAATATTGAACTAAACTTTCAAACTAAAAACGGGGAATATATGTGCAGACAGCAGTTAAATCTGCAGTCGGCGCCAATCTTGGCGAGCCAATTTTTTCCTGCTTATTATTTAGCTGATGCCAAGAAAAATAAATACTGTCGACAATGCAAACATATGAAATCGGTAGAAATAACATAACATAAAATCCTGGCATGCATTCATTATATTTGTTATTATAATCGAAGCCAAAGTTGTGTCACATGAGCGAAACATATTTCTTTATTTACTTTCTGCGCCGTAGGTCAACATAATGTGGAGACTGTAAATTGCTGGCACAGCATGGAAAGCTGATATTTGGTAAAAACATTGAAATAAACACATTTTCGCATAGTTTTTGCCTTATGGCAAGCAACTTAAACATCAACTGTTTTCCAAAGGCGGCTCCGACTGCGACTGCGAATGCGTCTGCAACAACAAGTGACTTCAGTTGGCTTCAGGTTTGAGTGCTGTGTGTTGCATTGCACAAACAACAATCGCAACAACAACAACAAATGCAAGAAAAATGATAATAGTAAATGTTGATAAACAATTAAACAAATATGCGAATAACGTCAAACAGGTTACTCGAGTTTCTTCTTCGGTGTCAATGAAAACGAATCGCATGGAGACGCATGAGCGCAAAAGCACAAAGCAAAACAAACAAACATAAAAACAGAAACAATAAGCTTAAATAAATAAATAACGAAAAAAATATGTTTATGTTAAATTTAAGCGTTGATAATAATCATAAAGCAAGCTAATCGCAATAATGGAATAATAAAAAAAAATAATAATAATTTATAAAATATTATAGAAAAAAAATCACAGTCTGACTTTTTTATGCGTTTGTTTATTTAATTTTTTTTTCAATGCTTTTTTAGTTTGAAATAAAAGTGATATTGAAAGGAAATGTCACAGCGTGAGAAAATTATAAAAAATGCTAAGCGCTGCAATTGTTTCATGTTACTTTTTTATAATTAAAAACAATTTGAACTTTATTACGTACATATTGTGTGGTTCAAACGATCGGAAGTTTCAATTAAAAACAGAAAAAAAAACAGAAAAGAAGAAATACAACAAATGTGACAGGCAATGAACCTGTGTTGAGTTGAGAACAACAAACAAAGCAAAGCTTAGTTGATTGCAAATGCTTTTTCATTAGTTTAAGTAATGAAATGGAATTTATTTTTAGTTATTATTACTTAAACTAACAGCTGCCCTGACATAAGCGTTGCCTGTCATGATTTTTGCCCAACACAGCTGATGTGCCATTACAAAAGCGAAACCAACTTAGCACCAACATTTATTTAAAACAGCGTCACAACTAAAACAAAAAAAAACATATATATATATTTTTATGTATATGCAGTATGTATGTATATAACGTATATACGCGCATATAATAAAAACAAAAGTTGACTTTTGCGCTTGGTGAGCTTAGTGAGGCCGTTTGCCCTGCCCAAGTCGCCACATTTTTTCATTGTTAAAACAAGAAATAAAAGCTTTGTGCTCTCACGTTTTTTTAATGCGCCAGTAAAAAACAAAATAAAATAAAATAAAACAAATATAGAAATACAAGTATGTGCATATAGCAAATGAAAATAAAAACAGCAACAAAAGCGGAAAATTGCATTTTCATAAAGTTTGCGCCTGCGCAGGCCAGACTTTTCTGCTTGTATCATAAAACTTGGCAATAGTTCATGAGCATAACTCTATTTCTTCAAATTTAACTGCAATAACAAGTTTGCGCAAAAAGAAAATTAAAGGTTTATGAGCAAATGTGCAATTCCCCCAACGCGCATAAATGCCATAGAAATCGATTTGCATGCGTTGTCAATGGGGGCATTGACTTTGGGCCCATGAAGCCGCGCTGCGCTGAGTTGTGAAGCGTTTGGCTTGTAACAGAAATTATTGGCATAATTTAATGGCGTCTATGACAGCCGCATATTAAACGAAAATTAGAATAATATTCAACGCATGCCAAGAAGACGCAGACCAAGCAAGCGGCGAACATAAACAAATCGTTATGCAACGATTATGTGTCAAATTAAAAATTAGCCTAAGCACACTCAAAGACACACACATGGCTATAGCTACGGTTATGGTTATGTCTATGGCGATGCCGATGGCGTTGGCTCGTAGGCCACACTTGGCAAGCATATGCGCATGCGTAACTTGGTAGCGATGACTGCTGTTTAATTTGAAAATTATGTTTAAGAATCTGGCAGACATTTTCCGAAAAGTGTTTCAACTAATTAAAATTGCTAATACGCGTTTAGTCTAATATAACAAATACATATGTATATATGTGTATATTTATGTGTATGTGTGCAAGTATGCGTATGCGCAGCTGTACTTTGTGTATGACCATGCGTCACAAAAACACGAAAACACAAAAAGGCATTTGTAAGCATTTCTAATAAGTCTCACTTCAGTTTTGTTGCTTTGGCTTTGGCTTTTGTTTTTGTTTTTGTGCTGAGTAAGCAATTAGCGTTGAGCACAACTACAGCATAAATCGAGGAAACTAAATAGTTTACAGCGTTAAACGTGTGTGAAGGTTCGAATTAGGCAAACTAGTTCCTTAAATTAGTAAATGCTTACGCAACGCAAGAACTTGGCAACGAACTGCGAAGCAACGCACCGCAACGCGCCGCAACTCAACGCAACGCAGCAATGGCCAAAGCGTAGACAGACTGTCTGCTGTCTGCTAACTCGCTGACTGACTGGCTTACTTTGCCAATGCATAGCCGCTGTATGGCTGCACGGCATTAGTAAAGGTTAGCTGGGCTATTGCGTAACGCTTAGATTAGTCCAGACACTTGAACTGCTGCCAGCTGTCGAAATTATGTGCTAGTTAGCACATTAAACGGTTTCAAGCGCAAATCAATTAAATGAAGCTGCAAGAAATTGCACAGCTGCCGCTTAACCCCCAAAACAAACAAGCGAAATCGCACTTGTACACAATGCTGCAGCAGCAGCTCAAAAATTTCTGCTGCGTTCAGCACTAAGCAGCTGTACTGTATAGGAAAGAAACATTTAATATATGCCAGAGCATAAGCAGATGTTCAACAGCTGGCAGTTTCTGGTTTTGGGGCTGCGCTGCTGAACCAAATACATGGAAATATATGTCAAATAGCAAAAATGCATAAGACAGTGAGACGCGTTTAAATCTTGCCAATAATGAAATCGATGAATAGTTTGTGTTGAAAAAGCCTTGAGGCTTGGGTTAGTATGATTCTAAATATGCTCAAGTTGGACAGGTTTTAGTGTAACATAAGACTTAAAACATTTTCAAACGAGATTTAGCAACGCATGAGAATTTGTCAGCCGAAAATCAAACAATAAAACCCGTTGGGTGCGAATACGAAATCGAAATCTGACTTAAACATTTAAATTTTTCTTTTCATTGCTCATATTTTTCAATAAAATACAAATGTATATATTTTGCAACATAAAATGCTTGTTTAAACAAGTTTCATTTTTGAACAGCTAAGGCTATAAAATTAAAAACATATAAAAAATAAACATATATATAAAATATACAAATAAAATAATTACCTTTTGACGACTCTGCTCAGTTATCCAATAGAAAACCGCAATGACAAAATATACGCGACACAAATGCGAGTAAAAATATTTCCTTTAATAAATTTATGCACACTTTTTTTTATCTTTATCAAAAATATACATAGACGCAATCAGCTAGATTTTGTTTTAATATATTTAACTGAACGCGCGCAAAACACTTCAGATTTAGTTTTTGTTTTGTTTTTTTTTTTCTTGCCTGTTTTTATATTTAATTTATATTTATTTTTTTTTTTTTTAATAATTTTTGAAGATTGTGTGCAAAAGTTTCAAAACCGAAAGATTTTAGCTTGAAGAACTTTTTCGGCAGTAACTTTAATTTTTAAAGTGAATAATATATTTTGTTTAAATCGAATATGTTATGCACGTATTTTGTTTTGGATAAGATTTTGCTGTGTTAATATTTGTATAACCAGCCAGGTCCAGAACAGAACACACGGAACGAACGACAAACACCGATTAAACTGAACGCGTACAGAACTCAAACATTAAATACGGCGTGAAATTTTCAACAAATATACGCGAAATGTTAAAAAAAAATCGATTAATAAAAACTTCAACATAAGTTATAGCAACAGAATGCGATAGCGTAAAAAGAAAAGAAAGAAATATTGTATAAATGTAAACAAGAGATGATCAGACGTGGGTAGGTGGTGACGGCGGCAAAGGAGCACAGCACAGCAAAGTAAGTAAAACGGCAGGCAAGGCAGGCTGGCAGACAGGCAGATTCACTTTCGAGTGACTCTCACATTCATTTGTATGCGCCGTTCTTCGCACTCGTAGGCAAACTCACATGCCGTCTCTTTCGCACGCGCTCAGCCTGAGTCGGAATTGAAATCGGAGACAAGTCAGAGTCAGAGTCGGAGTCGGAATCGGAGTCGTTTTAGTACTCGGGAATATTTAGTAATTATTTATTTAATAATTTTATTTTTTGTTTTTGTTTTTGGTTTTTTTTTTTGTTAACTCGTTTTGCGACGCATTGTTTCTTTTGTTGTTGTTGTTGCTTTGCACTTTTTATTTTTTATTTTTTTCTTTTTTTTTTGTATTTATTATTTCATGCGCTCGTCACCTTTGCGTCTGCGTGTCGCAATTATTTAAGCAATTATTATGCATTTATATGTATTTTTTATTTTTGTTTTGTGTAATTTTTGCTTTTTGCTTTTATACTGCGCTGACGTCACAAGCACAACTTTTGTTTTATGCACAATGCATGCACAACACTCGATTGTTGTAATTAATACACGTTGAGTGGTTTTTTTTTTATATAATAATTCAATGATTTTTCTTTTTTTTTTGTATTTGTGTTTTGTTTTAGTGCTGTTTGCATATGAACACGAGAATCGCGACGTAGACGTTGGTCAAAAGAGGTTCGATACCGCTTTGTGGCCGTCTACGAAAACTGGTCGGCGCACACTAAAGTTAATGTACGCTTTTGCAGCGCCGTCGAGTGACGTCGACGCTGGCAACGGCGATCGCGACGCGCAAAGCTAAGCGAAAGCGTTCATGCGAGCAACAGAGAGGCAGCGAGTGTGTGACTAAGCTTGCAAAGCTTAAGCTACCAAGCCACGACAAAGCAACTTTGGCTTCAGCTTCGGCATCGATATCGGCAACAGCAGCAGCAACGGCTTCGGCATCGGCAGCATCATAGACGCAGAGCGCCGAAAAATAGCTGGCCTGCCGACATGAAAAAAAGCTCAGCCTTAGCTTTGGCTCTGCGCAACTCGGCACTGCTTGGCTTGGCTCGATTTGGTTTGGCTCTGAAGTGTGTAAAATTTGTGTTGCTATCTCTTTTCTTCATATGCACAATGCTTCGTCTTGCGCTTAATACAGTTTAAATAGTTTCTTGCCGTTTTGCTTTCAGCAGCCGACCAACGCAAAGACCGCATAATGAAAGCGAAAATCACTTGCATTTTCCGACAACAGACAGCGGCACGCGTTTGAGCTTTTTCTTTGCGTTTTGAGTGATTCGCCGAGTCGAATGAGTCGAGTGTTTTCGTAGGTGTCTGAGCGCATTGACTTTTCGCTTTGAGTTCATTTTTTTGAATTGCTTTTGCGAAGAATTTGATTAATGTGGCAAAGATTCGTTAATTAATCTTTTGAAAAAATCTTTATCGCTAAACGTTGTTTCATTACGTTCAATACACAGAAGAATTTGACATTGTTTAATTAGAAAATAATAAACGACAGCGCATACGTGCATAAACAATAAATATGTATATAAAAAAAAACTTTTATGAATAATATTGACAATGAATATAGTAAGTTACGGAAATATTCCAATTCTGTGCATCATGTCATATGACTTAGTCAAAGCAAGCAATCATCACACTAAGGCTAAGTTCGAATAATCTAAACTGCATTAACTCATTCATCTGTCAGCAGTTGATCTGCACAATAACACTTTTCCAGTGCAAATGCAAATCTCAAGTCAAAGGGATGTGCAAAGCCAGTTTCAGTGAACTCTTGTCGAGTTAGTTGAACCTTAAATGACTTCTAATATATAATGCTAAGTAAGTCATATGTAAATATTAATATTATTTTATGTTGCCAATAAATTTTAATCAGGCACAATGCGATTGAGTGAAATGCCACAATGGAGTGGCAAACAATGGCAACCAACATTTATTTTCCCCAGTAATATGCGAAATTATTGAAATATGCACAATTAATATAATTTAAAGGCATTTTGCTGCGCTGTTCATTCGTTTTGCATGCATTTCAGCATATGTGTGAGTTTGGATTGCGATTAAAACAAAATGTGTAATAATTGGGTCAATTTTCGCAACGAAATATATATTTAAAAATTCAAACGAGTTTGTGGCTTAAGTCTTTCGTTTAGCTATGCTGAATTATCACGCATGCTTTTCGCCAGGCCAAGCTAAGCGTTTTCAAGTTTAGGAAAATTTAAATCATTTTTGTTTGCTGGGTGACTCTACTAAATAGGCAAGCTTTTGTTTTTTTTTTTTAATAGTTTTTTTTTTTTTTTTTATAAATATTTTGCGTGCACATGTCAGCTGACTGTTTCGGCTACCAAATTTACTTATCGTAGCGATTTATCTGCAGACGAAGACGACGTTCAACACGAAGGCAGCGACAGTCTGTGAGAAACATTTGGAGTTTGCGTAAAAAACAAAATTTTTTTAACTGTTCAACTTAGTTCATATTTGCGGCTTACTTTGCTTCTTTACTGCGGTCAGTGGGATTTTTATTTTGTTTTTTTATGCGCGCACAATGTAAGCAAATTTCATGCAATTAGCACGAAATCTACATAAAAGTTTATAAAAATTAGTGCAAAGCAAAGAAATGGCGCAAAATTAAATATCAAGACAACCTCGCCATGCCTGCGCAGTCGGGGCCTTGGCTGCCTAATATGCAGTTATCCATGGACATGGCAGATCACATGCAATAGAGCAAATGACATAACAGCAGTTTGGCCTGGCGACAGTTCATTGCATAGCAAAGCGTCGCAGACACAGCCTCCTTTATCAGCAATCTAAGACACTTATATAATTTTTTGCTAATAAGCCGCAGTAAGGTAACAATAAAATTATTTACTGCGCACAATTATTCAAATAAGACTTTCGCATTCATCAATCGCGATTTGACTCATCGTTGTTTTGCATTTAATTTTCACACTTGGGTTCGTTTACATTTAACCCAAAAACAAGCCAAACTCCTGCCTGCATGGCGCTGCCTGCTGCGAGGACTTGGCACGTACGTGCGCTTGAATTTCAATTTCAATTTCGATACGATTTTCATGAGATGGCTTTGCTATAGTCGGCGAACCAGTTACCAACTTATACGGCAGCCATTCGGTTGTTTATTTGATCGTTCAAGCGACACTTACGATTTAATTAGGCTTTGAAATGATCGACGGCAAATATTTAATCGCAGTTTTTATGCACACATGTGCACATTGCCATACATAAAAAAAAAATATAGGAAAAATAAAACCACAAAAATGCCATTGAACTTATGTACCATGCTATGACGTCCGAAATTTGTCAGCTGAGTGTGGGAATTATATTTTTCGGCGCATATACAATTGACATTAATTAGTTCATTATAGCATATGCCATGCATTGTTTACTTTTGGCTGCTGCTATTTAGAAACATTTTAAGTGCCTGCGTGTGTTTGTTGCTACGATTTCAATTGAATTGCATTGTTTGTGGCAAGAGAAGGCAGCAATGCTCTGCATTATGTCGTACCTCAAGTGGCTATGAAGTAGGCGGCAGTGCTGCCTTGTTAACTTTATTCAAAGAGGAAAATAAATACATTGATTGACTTTACTGTCAGCATACACTTTTGATAGCCAATTGCTGTTATGCTAACAAGAGTTGGCTTACATTGTTGTGCTAAGAAGCGCCGTATCTAGGCACGCTCAGATGAATGCGCGTATACACTAACTATAGAATACCTACAGCACAGAGTTAATAAATTTGCGATTTCTCGCTCATAGCAAATGCCAAGGCAGCTGTGAGGCGTTAGCTCGCTTACGTTTTATTGCCCCTCACAAGGTCTTCCAGATTGCCATCGTCCATGTCTAAGTTCGATTGCTTATCTATGAGACTAATATCATATATGCATTCATATGTTTATTCATATTTTGTGTGTGTGTGTTTTTTTTTTTTTTTTTTTTTTTTTTATTTCAATAATAACAGAAAACAACAACAATAACTATAACTATAGTGTGTGTGTGTGTGTCGCAAGTTTTAAAAAACGCTCACACAAAACTTGGGGTGAGCAGTTAACAAACGAATTAAAGCCACCTACATTTCATCTTTCGCTACGCGCATTGACAGCATTTAAATTAATGGCAACTTGATTGATACTATTTAACATGTCTCGCTGCGGGTCTGCTGTGCTCTGCTCTGCTTTGCGATGCGAAAGATATGAAAGATAAATACAAATGATATGCGAAGTTAACAAGGCTATAAAAGCGAACATTAGCAACTCTCCGACTGACGGTTTTCATTGATATCGTGCATTTATTTCCTAAATACATTTCTTCTATTACAAATTACCATAATTTTCGTAATGATGTCGCATAGCAGCTACAACAAAAATAAAACAACCATCAACAACAACAATAACGACAGCGACAGCCATAACAGCAGAAGGCTAAAATTCACGCTTGCTTACTTTGCAGCCAACTGAACCGAAATTGAAACTTGGTAAATATGCAAAAGAGCAACGAAAAAAAGTTCAAAAAGGCCAACGAGGAACAAAGTTTTCGTCATCAATGGAATTGTCATCAAACAACTTTGGTAATTATGACGTAATCAAATTACAAAATAAAGCAAATGCATGTATAACAAAAGTTTTATTTTTGCTTTTGTTTTTTGTTTGAAATGAAAAAACAAAAGCAAAAATATGAAATAATAAAAATCATAACGAATACAAAAGAAATGTGCATAAATTAAAAAAAAAAAAATAACAAGTAAAAAATTTATAATGCAAAAAAACCACAAAAAAAAAACTAATAATAAATGATAAATAAATAAAGTATCAAAAAATGTAGACAATAAGTTGAGAAAATTGAAAAATCGTTACAGCGTAAAAAATTGGCTACGAAATGTTTACATGACGCAGGCGGCTTTGCTTGAAGGGGTGTCGATGCAAATGGCGGTGGCGGTGGCAGCAGGGCTCAGTTTATGCAGTTTGGCATTTGCAGACCATAGCCGCGCATGTGCAGTAGCCGCAGTCACAGTTTATGCCATTGGCTCCTATGTTTTGAAGACTGCTGCGCATATGAGGTGAAAATATGAGAGCACAAGACACTAGAGACTATTTTAGGCAACTCAGCACACTGTGCACAGTTTCGCCTGCTGCATCGTTAAGCTTAGCAAAAAGTGTCAAAACAACTTTAAAATTAGTAAAGTAAACTACGAGTCGACATCATTCTATTATACAGCGTTCGACTGCAAACATTTGCTGAATAATAGTTTTGAAAAAATATTACGAAAGTCGAATTTTCTTAACATAAATTTTTATATTTGTATACGTAAAGCGAATCAATTTGTATTTTTTTTTAAACGACGACGTTATGGTATCGCAATTCCTAACCCAATTGGTTGTGCTGCTATTTGGCATTTTGAGTCCCAGCCATGCCACTTACAAGGCGTTGATAGGCGAACGTGAGCTGAGTGGCTGGACCAAGTACTGGATAGTCACCGCCTTGCTCATCTGCCTTGAGACTGTGACGGATCTGCTGCTCTTCTGGCTGCCCTTCTATGAGGTATGCAAGATGCTTTTTGTCATTTGGCTGGTGGTGTCGGTGCCGCGTGCCAACATTTGGATCTTTGATTTTGTGCTGCATCCGCTGTACAGCCGCCATCAAATCCAACTGGAGCTCATTATAAGCGATGTCAAAAAGCAATTGCTGAACGAGACGCACGTTTACGTCAGCAAATTGATCAATTGGACCAAATGCAACATTCTGCCGAACATGGTGAATGCCATACGCGACAAGCTGAGCCCGTTGTTGATTGCCGACATGCAGAATGAGTTCATCAGGTCGATTGCAGGACCAAATAAGCAGCTGCAGCAAGTTACCTCACCCGAGTGGCAGGAGCAGCAGCTCAACGAGAGCGAAACCTCGCAAACGGCAACGGACATTGAGGAGGAACAGGAAGTGGTTAGTGTTAATTTATCAATGCTTGAGGCAGCCATTAGGTCAGATAAGGATTTTCTACAATACGGCGACGGTGTGTACAATAATGTTGATGACAAAGACCATGCACCAACAGCAGCTAAGCTGGACATACAGAAGATACTGACGCTGCTGAAGCGCACCTTGATCGTGTCCCAAACTGTCGACGAGAGCTACCTGGCCCAGGGCGATGAGTCACCGCTGAAGTGTGTCGGCAGCAATGTGTGCGCCTCAGAAGAGCCTTAAGTCTTGGCACATTTGCTTCAATTGTAGTTTGTTTTTGTTGTTTTATATTTTCTTTGTTTTCCTAGCAACTTGCACAGGCCAAAAAAAATGCACAACACAAATACTTGGCAATTCGTGAACCAATTGCACAAAAGGCTGGAAATATTCCATTTCGCACAGCCATGTGTCTCGAATTAATCAAAAACGATAACAATGCCTAAGCGCCTGTTATGCACAGCGAATAAATTATTGTCCGAAAGAGCAAAATGCGAACGTTGGCTTTTCTTGCACAGCTATAGAAAAAAATTTCAGTCAACACTGTACAGCAGTCTATATAGCACATTAAACGAGGCAACACAGTGTGCCGGACAATCGACACAAAATATGCCGCTGCGGTGGTGCATTGAACTCGGCCGAACATTTTTTTCTTTATTGTTTTGTTGTGGCTAATACGTTTTTGAACAAGATTAATCGTGTGCTAATTGCATTTAAATTAATATTCATATTTTTGCATACGACTTCGGGCAGCTACTTCAAATTCAATCATTTTGTGTTTTTGTTTAAACGAGTAAGAGTCCGAAAAGAAAAAAAAACGTGAAAAATTCTTAGAATGTCATGCCCGCGTAAAAGTTCAAGTTCGTTGCTTAAGTCTTGCGTTTGGGGTTCGAAGCTTTGCTCTTCATTTTAATTGAAAAACGTCAACAGTAATTAATCAGCAGCAAATGTGTTGAATGTGAAACTTTCTTGTGTTGCTATGGATTCACGTATTTGATATGTTATACGAATTTCACGATTTTATTCAAATTGTACATTTCCGTTTTGTTGTTAGCCTTTTTGTTAAACAAATGTTTTTGATATTGTAAGAAAGCTGCAAAGGCGTCATAATAAATTTTGATTAATTGCCTATTTAAATTGTACAAATTCCACAACAACAACAAACATAAAATAAAAAAAAACAGCACTTTCTTTTTTTATTTTTTTGCTTAGCGAAAACGGAAGCGAATTTTATGGCATTTATTAATTTGATAATAATTTAATTAATGGTCTTTATTTGCGATTGATTACTCAATAAGTTGTGAATTTTGATTTGTCATCAAAGATGCACGAAGACGCATGTGAGCAGTTCGTCTGCCCACAACGTTGGCGAATTCCGCTTCTATTGCCTATTAACCGCTTTTTTAAGGCAGTTGTGTCGGCAGTGTTATATAAATTAATCTATATGTATGTCACATATGTGTAAAATCTTTTTACCACCAGCAGCTAGCGGCAACCTTAAGTCATTGTACTGTCGTAGAGAATTTTGCGCATGAACGCACATGCGCGGTGACGGAAATAGACAATTGCAACTTCATTATTGCCTTTAATGTTCGATCATTTAATCTTTCTCACAGACGACATATACAAAATCTGTAAAACAATTGAAATAAGGTTTCGATCCGCACGATTTGCATGCATAATTAATTTGTAGGTCAATTACGAATACTTGAACCCTGTCAAAATGAGCCAACGGATGAGCGGATGAACGAATGAGTGGATGACTGGATGAGCATACACGAACATGAGCACTTTGTGTGGATGAGCGCGTCGCTCGTGCTATTGAATTGTCAGGCAGATTGACTTAAAGCATGTTCGTTCGATATGTTAATTACTGTTTAAGTTAATAATAATAAAAATTAATATGTATAAATAATGATCAATGTACGCGAATTTAACTAGGAAGTAATAACATAAGCAAAAACATTAAATTAAATTTAATTATTTTTTATTTAACCATACAAAATAACACAATAATAAATAATGTCGACATAAACTTTCTATGCCGGCGTATGTTTGCAGCCATGTAGGTGTGAGCCAAAATATTAACAAAAAACAAAAGAAAAAAGGTTGGCTTATTTAAAAAAATATATATATTAACTTAGTTTACGAAATCTTTAAAAAAGTTTGCAATTTAGCAGCCAATGCACGCTTTATCGACTCGATTAACCTAAATTTAATAAAAACAAAACCAGCACACAAAACGAGGCGAAGGAACTCGCCAACAAAGTTGTTGACTTTCTTCAAAAAAAATAAAACAGATAAAGTATATTTATATTTAAATATTAATATTATATGTACATACATATATATATATATATTATTTTATTTTAAATAACATTTTTTTTAAATTGTGCTTAAACCACAGTGACATGCTTATTTTATTAATAACTCGCAAATGGCGCAAAAAATGAAGCATACGCACTGTTGACGCATGTCAAATCTGTCAAGAACCAAGCAAAAAAAAAAAACAAGTGTAATTTACATTAACATTTTCATTAAATCCTAAGAAATATTAATTTGTTTATAAATGCCAATAAATGATATACGTTTTTAGGCATTGTTTTCGCCGCTTTAATGCTTCTTCTTTCTCAAGTCACATTTTTGTTGCATTGTGCTCGTGATAAGTTCACTGCACTGTGCCAATTTGTTGCCTAAGTCCTTTGTTTTGTGTTAAAACTCAGCCAGCATGAAAAACACTTTGAGCACTGCCAGCTGTCGCTCGAGCGCACTAAATATCGCATGCAAAGCGTATTCGCCATCAGGCAGCGGCAACAGCTCCAGCGCTTTTGCCGGAAAGCGAAAATCCTTGAGCGCGATTTCGTCCTGCAAATAAAACCTTTCGATCTAACAAACTTTTCCGTCTTTTAAAGTTACTCACCTGTAAGGGACATTTAACGTTGGCAATGTGCTTGCCAAGTGATTTGAAGATGATATTCACAAAGGGATGATTGCGTTTCTCCAGATACTCGCATAGATCGGGCAAGGTGATGTTGTAGAGGAAAGGCTTGTAGCCACTGGCTTTTTTCAACAGCTGCCAGCGCATCTGAAAAAAATTCAACTACTTTGAGGAAACACACTTGGCAGCCAGTCCCTTTCTCTTGCTGTAAGTCTACACATTCACTTTGCACTGTCCTCACTTTTTGGAAAGGAACAACTTCACAATTCTTTTTTATACATTTCTGTATTGCAACATATTTATTAAATTTTGCTTTTTGCCCAAACAAGAATGGAAGCGCACCCCTACTGCCATTCTGATGCTACTGCAAATCTTGCACTTAAGGAAACTACAAACGAGTAAATAAAAATAGAAATGAACTATAAAATATAGGAATATGAATAGACAATGGAAGTGTCTCAGTTGTCTGTAAAGTGTCACGACAGCGGACTCAGGCCTCGGCGGAAATGCGTGACAGACGCGAAGATCGACGTCGCAGCTCCTTTGCTGTGAAAACTTTTGTCCGCAAATCAGATTTTGATTCGCGCAGCATGGAAATGATTTCCTCTTCGAAACTTTGCGGCTCCTCAAAAGACGAGGATTCCACCAAAAATGCTTCCTTAAGGTGTTCGCGCGTTTGACATTTGCTAAAAGAAACTTTGCTCGGTGATTTTCGATTCGTTATGGGTAGCTCGGATTCCTCGGTATAATCGTCTTCTGTGAAATCCGAGTCTTGTTTATAGACGACATTCGATTTCGTTATTTGGAAAAGCTTCGCGGCACGCTCGCCCAGCAACACATGCACTAAGCGTTGCATATAGAAACGCAACATATCGAGAAACATGGGCACGGCGGTCTGCTGCAGCCATTGCACAGTGAGCTGTAACGAAGCAGAGGCGCCGTATATGGCATGATTTCTACCATTGCTTAGGAATTCTTCGAAATGCTTCTGGCGCCGGGACAAGAACGGCTCCAGTATCGTATCGAAAATCCAGACGCTCGCTTGCGGCGCAGCCAAAACGATCCACAGCACAAAGGAGAGTTTGCACTCCTCGTAGAGCGGCAGCCAAGCCACGAATACATCGGTGAAGGCCTGCACGCAGATCAGCAGCGCAAAGACGACCCAGTACTTCGCCCAGGCTCTGTAGTCATTCACTGCAAGCCCGGTGATCGCTTTATATGTAAAGTAAGCGGGACGTAAAGTTCCATTTAGGTAGATCAACACACGAGATATGATGCCAGGGATCATTGTGAACACAAAATATACTTTTCCAAGTATAGCGGCAACGAGGTCGTTAAAAGTCCGGAGTAAAGTCCCAATGTTTATGGGTCGACGTATGTGTATGACAAACTTTGTGAATTTTGCAATTTAATAATGTAGAATAATTTTTCAGCTAAAGATTTTTTACGTTGACTTTCAAATGATTAGCCGTTTACTTAGAACTTTTAATAAGAAACTGACATTTATAAAACTCCTAAAGGTAATTTTTTTTTTAATCTGAGTTACCGTATTTCTAAATGAACATAAATAGAATCCTAGACAGATGGGCCTAATATCAATAATTGAAGGGTAATCTTAGCTAATCTTTGAGCTATATATGCACGATGGCAATGTTCGGAACTAGGCTCAGTTGTTCAGAGATTTCTAAAGGCAGTAGGCGAACACACCGAATCCTCATGTATGGTTTATTACTTGGAAAACTGAGGCACAAAGCAACTTATGCTTTTTAGCTCGCATTGAAGATAGTTTTTTAAATTGATGCGAAGCGGAAACTTTGGCATCAAACAAACAAAACAACAATAATACGTTAAAATACACGTTTGCTACAAACAGAATGCTCTCGCTGGTTACACGCTGCCTGGCCTTCTTCGGGGGCACCGTGCGTGCGGGCTATCTCACCTACAAGGCTATACAGCAGAAGGATCAGCCATTGAGCGTGGATTGGTTGAAGTATTGGACCGTCTATGCCTTGTTTATAAACATTGACTGGTTGGCCGATGCCATCTGCAGCTGGATTCCCTTCTATTACACAATGAAGTTCCTTTTCGTTTTCTGGCTGCTTGCCGCTGCCCCACAAGCCAGTGTGCTAATCTACAATGTTATGCTGGCGCCGCTCTTGGAACAATCGAAAGCGCTCATACTACGTACTGAAAATATTAGCAACACATCGTTGAGCTGCATCAAGAAAACGCTGCTGCAGAAGATGACTCCGCGTGCTCACATTGTGGTCAACGATTTGAAATGCCAACTAACCGAAATAGACCAAAAAGAAGGATGTGCTGATGATGTCCCTGACTTGAAACCTACAATCGATGAGGAGGATGAGGACGACCTAGATATCCCCGAAGATTCAGACTGGCTACACTCTGAGAAGGACTCATACAACAACTTCGCCGTTGGTGATGGCTTTCTTGGCGCACACTTCGCTGCCAGACCCTTGAAGCTGCAGCAATGCTAAGCTCACGGCTGGCTTTATACAAAAATAATTCCAAGTTTTTTTTTTTCTTTAACCAATTTAGCCAAAGTGCTCGCATACTGTCCTTAACGCTTGCAATCATCGAAACTGAACCGAGTTCCGAGCGCTATGTGTAGTCTGCGACATTATGGTTAACATTTAGGGTCAAATGTTGACGATGTTTAAATAAAAATCATTTGTATGTTTTCATGAATTTGAAATTTTTGTTTAAATTACTTCACAACAACAACTTTTGCCATGAGACCCTGTCCTCAGGCACTAAGTCCCCTTATGCTCCTTGAGCTGATTGAATGTATCAAGGCTAGATGAGCAAACCTGCACAAAATTTTATCTAAAAGCAGAACTCGCCTTCTCGAGAGTTGCTATGCGGGTCAATTGTAAAAACATTCATACCATTATTCAAGGTACAGGCAGAGCTCACTAAACTTAACATGCAAAAGCCAATAGTCGACTTAATGAAAGAGTAATCTGGGATGACATTGTGCCGAATTATATTTTCAAACTATGTACTTCAGTTACCAAGAAAAACTAAATCAGTTTACACAAACGAAAACTGTCAAATTAAGTAAGCAATATTGAATGTTTGAATGTCCTCAAATTCACATCTCGTCTAAGTTCTCAACTACACAGACTGCCTACCGTAGGCAAACGCATGGTTTGCATAATGGACTATATAAGGCGTAAGTATGCATGGCTTCAGACATTCAAGAGTGCAGTTAATTGGGCGCGGTTTATATTTTTAAAGGTGCTATCGGTTATCTAGCAACTGCATTGGGTCTGCAAAGTCAGTCGGCCCTGGATGCTATGGCTATAACACCGGAGTCAGTAGTCACAACTGCACAGATGCTCGAACAACAGCAAAGGCTGGATGAAATCGAAATGTTAAACATCAGCGAAACTGTGCGAAGGCTTGATCAGCAACCCGAAGCAGAGGACACGGATAATTCTGACCTATCTGAATAAGATTACGAGATAAGGGAGAACTAAAAGAAAATCGCACATGTCAAAATGGGTTCATAAAATTTCAAAATTTCAAGTAAATAAATTCATGTAACTGCCAATCAAGATTGCAAAACTTTAGTATTCTAATTTAAGCAAACTTACCGAAATTTTTTGCTTCGGCATTGAAAAGATTTTAGCGTGTATATTCAATTCGGCCACGTCACGCTTAACCGCTTGCAGACGGCATTGCGTGAACTCTGTAAAATTCTTATCCTTGCTGAGACACTGCACATTTGTGAATTTCATTACTGCAAAGCACTGCAAGGTTTTATATCAGAATATGGTTTCTTATATCTTTTACTCGCTTGGGCGACTATTGGCAACTTTCTTCTTACCACATGCAGTTGCAGCACAAAAATGCAGGCGATGCTCAGTAACACAAATTTGCACAACATTTGAACGTATGAAGCGACAATAAGCAACATTTGGCACAATACTATTGTGTCATCAGGGGCAAAAAAAAAAAAAAAAATTAAGTAATTTATACATAAATGCAGACAATTAAACGCAATTTGAAAGCAATTACTTTACAATTGCGGTTCATCGATTAGAACACAAAATAACTGCCGATAAAACACAATTTGTGGTCTACGTGCTCTTCTTTCCTCTTTTTTTTTTTAATTCACCCATTTTGTTAATCACTGATTAATTCTAATTCTGTATTTTTAACATAAAATAATAATCACTGTAGCACATGCAATTCAAACTTAACATGAACGTAGCAAATGGGAATGATGTTTTTGTTGTTATTGTGTATTTAATCGCTGCCCTCATCGGAGCCTGTTTCTTCCGCATCATCCTCGCTGCTTTCACTTCCAGCATCGCTCTCCTCCGGCTCGCTTTCACTTTCCTTTTTCTTTTGCTTCGGCGCAGCTGACTTCTCCTCAGGTTTGCTCTTCTTTTTTGCAGGTTCGGCGTTGGGCGATTTCTTTTTAGCCTTGCCTTCCCCATCTTCATCATCGGAACTGGTTGAATCATCCTCCGAAATGTATTCTTTGCTTTTAAATCCACTGCCCGAGTTATTCGCTGTTTTCTTGCTGGGTGAGGCTGTATCACTTTTGCGTTTCTTAACGCTCTTGCTGCCCTTGCCTTCCTCGTTGTCACTACCAGGTCCAGGCTTGTAGTTGCGCATCTCGTCCTGATAGCGTTGCTTATCCTTGTTAGCAGCGTCTTCCCATTTGCTTTTATCACGCAACTCTTTCCACATTTCACCGCCCTTCTTGGCTATCTCGGTTACCTTAATTCCAGGATTATCGCGTTTGATTTGCTCACGGGTATCATTTAGCCAAAGCATGAACGCAGTCGTGGCGCGTTTCGGTTTGTTCGAATCCTTCTTCTTGCTTGGTTTCTTCTAAAACAAAATGGTACGTAATTCGTGGAATCAATAAGCATTCAAAAAATCAAAATACAAATTTCACAACTTACAGTACGTTCTTTTTCCTTCTTTTCTCGCTTTTCCTTCTTCTCCTTGTGTTTTTTCTTTTGCGCTGAGGCATCCTTATCGCCGCCACCACCACCACTGCCACCGCCACTTGCATCTGAGTCATCATCGGAATCGCTCTCCACGTTACTGTCATATTCCTCGGCCACATCTGACTCATTCTCGTTGGGTTTGAAATCTTCATCAGTAGATTCTTCATCAGAGCCATCATCATCGTCGTCCGATTCCTTTTCACGCGCTTCGGCCTTGACACGCGCCAGATATGCGTCTGGTTCATTCTCATTATCCGAATCACCAAAGTCAACATCCTTGTAACCACCTTTGTCCTTGCCCATGTTGCTCACATGCAATTTCTTCTGCTGTATAAAGTCAAATAGCTTAGAGTACTCCTCCTTTTCGATTGAAGAAAATGTGTGCACGGTGCCATTTTTCAAAGTCACCTCAAAATCAAAGGAGCGCGTCGATCCGCCGCTACGCGCAAAATTTACAGAGGTAATCTCTTCGAATCGTATATGCAGCGGCGGTTTATGTATATAAATGAAACCTCGCTCCAGAGGATACAAATAGCCAGCGGCCGCCTTAAACGAGCAACCAATTGCAGCTGTACCTGAATGTCCAATGAAATTACCTGGTCCGGTTATCTTACGACCGATCAAAACCTTCATGACTTTGCCCATCACTTCGTACACAGGACCAGACAGCTCCTTTTCCAGTTTGCCTTCGTACTTTTCCTTCAGCTCCGACTCACTGAATGGCAACTCAATGCTTGTCTCCTCGTCAGGCGCAAAGAGCAACACGAGATAGTGATAACGCGTCTGACCCTGTTTAATTGGTGGATCCAGCGACAGCACAAAGAACATCTGACGATTGTCCTTGTGCGGCAGCAAAAACAAGCGCAGCACTGAGTCCATAGGTATTTTATAGTCGAACGTTTTACCATGCAATTGGAAGAATGTCGAAAAAATCTTTATATCGTAACGACCACGCGGCGTAAGAATCTGTATTTCGCGGAAAATGGCAATTGCATCGCCAGAGGCTGAAATAACCGATGCCTTGCTCATAACATTATTTTGGAATTTCTCAACGGGATCAGCGTCGTCCGCGGACTCAAGCGCAGGAATATGAAAACGCATCTCTAACAGACCGACGGGTGCATCATCGTTCTGATGAAACTCCAAAGTGACTTCATTTTTGCCCGTAACACATTGCGAAACATGTGACAATGGTACTTCGAATATCGTTTTCGTATCCTTATCAAAACTTAGTACGGAACCCATGAAGCGCGCTGTACCCCAATTCCAGCCCTTCACGCACATTTCCTTCTCGACCAAATCCTGTCCATAAGTAGTCTTTATAAATTTCGCAATCTTGTCGTTTTCGCCATCCTTAAAACCAGTGAAGCGGTGCAGCGTGCCATTCTTAGTGAATATGCGTATGCCCCAGTTGCCGACGAATTTTTGCGAATTTATTAGATCAATATCGTCAGCGCTGATCTGTTCTACCTTGCCAGTTTTGTTGTTCTTGAACGATATTTGTTGTCCGGTCATTCGCAGGCGACCAGGCGTCTGCAATACGCATAAGAGATTTACTTCGATTGTTGAACAACATTCTGAATAAATGCAACTTACCAAGACGCCGCGCACTTCTGCCTTTACGTCGTACTCTAGAGCCTCGGACATGATGTCAATCACTGATTATTCAGCGTTTGTTATTAATTGTTCCACAATAATATAAGTTTTCTTTATCCGTTTGCAAACAACTCGCAAAACAACGCACTCGCAGAGTATGTATGTGTATGCCGCCGGCGCGCCGAAATTTGTGATGTTTGTGACAGCAGCACTTTGAGGTTAGAGCAGCGGTGACGCCAACCACAGTGCTGCCAGATGAATTAATTGACTTTCTCTTTTTCAAGTATTTATTCTTACATAAACATTAAGCCCTACCGTTCTCAAGCAAATATCTTTTGCAAATGTTTTTAATTTATTTGATCAAGAAGAAGATGCAATTTTATTTAATAACGAAAGACATGAAAAATCGTTTAATTTCATGAGCAACGCCGGCATGCTCGAGTACCCTGGAAAATGTTTACCGATCAGCTGGAGGAAAAAAAAGAAGAAAACAAGTGGAAAGTGGAAAAAAAATCGTTAATATTAAAAGTTTTAATAATCGATGCAATCAATATTATGAATCGTGCGAAAATTTCCTTTGGCAAAATAAACTTAAATATCGATAAGCCAGATGATACGAAAGCTGAAAATGAAGCCGGCGGCAGTAATCCAAGCACTGCTGGTGGCTTCAAGAAAATGGACAAGCAGCAAATGATAAAACAGATCGAAGACTTACCGGAAGATGTGGAAAGTCAGAATTTAAAAGAAGTCATGGGCATAAGTGGCTTTGGCCGCAAAATTGCAAAAACCTACGACATTCATGCAAGTAATAATATTACATACAGACTTGCGGGAATATAATTTATTTGTTTTAAACAGGAACAAATCGCAAGAGCTCGGGAAGGAGCACCAAGAACGTTAAGAACTGAAAAGGTCAATAAAAACGACGATAGTGATGACGAGTTTGTAATAGGCCCATTACCAATCAGTGAATCGTCAGAGAAAAGATCGGAATCGAGTGAAAATACCGCTAAGCTGGCAGCAGACAACAATGATGAGGACGACGACGACGATGATGATGATGACGATGAAGAGTCGAATCTGGCACTTCGCATTCCATATACGCACGAGGTGCAAATGCAGCACGGCACACGCGCTGTTCTCGCGCTTGCCGGCGATCCATCGGGCGCACGTTTGGTAAGCGGTTCCATTGATTACGACATGTGCTTTTGGGATTTTGCCGGCATGGACTCTTCCATGCGAAGTTTCCGAAATTTGCAACCATGCGAAAATCATCCAATACGGGGCCTACAATACTCAGTTACCGGCGACATGATACTCGTCATTTCTGGCAATGCGCAGGCAAAGGTGCTCGATCGTGATGGTTTTGAAAAATTGGAATGCGCCAAAGGCGATCAGTATATTAGCGATATGTCGCGCACTAAAGGACATGTGGCACAGCTAACTGCAGGCTGTTGGCATCCGTTCAATCGGGAACAGTTTCTAACATCGTCATTGGATGGTACGTTGCGCATTTGGCTGAGCCTTAAGTCAAAGGAACAGTATCAGGTTATTAAAACGCGTGCACAAGGCGGACTGAGAACAAATGCATCGGCTTGCAATTATAATCGTGATGCAACCCTTATAGCAGCCGGCTGCGTAGATGGTTCCATACAGACATGGGACACGCGTAAGATGTTTGTTAATACAACACATTGTGTGCGGCAGGCGCATCAAAAACAAACTGAAATAACGTCGATTGTCTTCTCTTATTTGGGTAAGTATGAAAGTTTCAGAAATATGCTCCACTCCGGTGCTTAATATCATTTCATCTTTTAGGTAACCACATTGCAACACGGTCAAACGATGAAACCATGAAATTGTGGGATCTCCGCAATTTCAAGCAGCCGTTGCACACTTGGTCCAATCTATACTCCCGTTACGACACAACAGACTGCTGCTTCAGTCCCGATGACCGCTTACTTGTGACGGGCGAATCGTTGGCAAAGGATCAAACTGAAGCCAATCTGTTTTTCTTCAATGCACAGACTTTTGAGGAAGTGCAACGTATTCCTGTTACCAATTCGCACATCATTAAAACGCTTTGGCATCCGAAACTCAATCAGCTGTTTGTGAGTTCTGGCAACGGTACTGTGAAATGTTACTATGATGAATTGCGTAGCATACGCGGCGCCAAATTGTGCGCTGTGAAGCAACATCGCAAGAAAAAACATACCGAAGTTATGGGTGCAACACAGATTATAACGCCGCATGCGTTACCAATGTTTCGGCAGGAGAAATCGCGTTCAGTACGCAAGAAAATGGAGAAGGCTCGCTTGGACCCGGTCAAATCTAAACGTCCAGATTTGCCAATCACCAGTGGCCAAGGTGGTCGTGTGGCTAGCTCGGGAGGCACGCTCTCTTCGTTTGTAATACGAAATCTGGGTCTCAGCAAACGGGTAGACGATGATCAAGATCCACGCGAAGCTATACTTAAGTACGCTAAGGACGCAGCTGAAAACCCATACTGGGTTGCGCCGGCCTACAAACAAACGCAACCCAAACCTATATTCTCAGAAAAGCTGCCATCAAATGCAAATGCTGGTCAGGACAGCAGCACAGCTAGCGACGATACTGAGCCGCCAGCTGCTAAAAAATCAAAATAATAAAACATGTTTTTTTAAATAACAATGATTGCTTTTTTTATTCGACTATGTCTTGCTGCGATTGCTATCCAGCATGCTTTCTTGAAGTCGATAGCAATCTGATGCGATTTTCCATTTGTCACTCTCGGCCGTGATGACAAAGGTTTGTTGAAAGATTTGCACCGGTCGATCGTGATATCGTACCGTACCACCAGCCATTATTGTGTAGGTCAACTGGCCAGCTACAGCGTCATCAAGGATCGGTTGTGCATCTAAAGTGCTCAAAGTGTGTGAGGAACTCGGTAACTCGAGAAAATATTTGTGTATCATTTCTTTGCCTTTAGCGCCATTGCCGTTCCAAACAAATATCGCATTATCCAAATACAAACTGCTCATTTTCTGCAAACAAAACAGCATTAGTAGCTTTTACACAAATGTAAACAACTTTTGCACCCACATGTCGCCGGTTATCAATTGAAGCATAATAAAGCCGCGTGAAATCTTCCGCTGTGCGTATGCAGGCCTCAATTTTGGCACGAAACTCCTGTAAGCTCACGACAAGGTAAAAGAATGAAAGTTATATGCTTTCTATAATACTTACAGCATTCATGATGTCGCTGCCAATTATCTTTCTGATGTTTCACGCCACAATTGCAGTAACATGTGAAATTTATTTATTAATCAAAGTGAAAGTCAAGTCAACGTCGGCTCAAATATTTGTTTGTATTGGCATGCAATTGCTTATTTTGATTGGTCAGTATAGTACTTAGATAGTATGTGTGTGAATGAGAAGCAAGAGCAGAAAAAACACTGAAGCTATGAAGCAGTCATGAACAATGTAAAACCGGCTTTGTTTTTGGTCACGTGAGTATACTCACGAACAAAAAAAACGTGAATTTTTGTGAGCAAAAACATTTCAGCGCCCTGACAACCATGACGCAATGTTTATTTAAGTTTTTTGGCATGTGAGTACAAGTCAGAAGAGAGGAGAGCTATTGCATGAGTGAGAACAACATCAACAACAAGAAGAGAGAAGCACTATGCGTCAGAGTGAGAAAGAACAGTTTCGTGCTCTGCAAACTCTGTTCGTCTTCAACAGCACTAAAGTAGTACATTCAGTACTGAACAACGCGAGAATTGTTTTGTTGAGTCCCCGAGATTTATACATTCACATTATAAACAAATGTATTTAATGTCCTGACCAACGAGTCCCGAGGAACATGTGAAAGTGATGATAGCAATGTATTTTACATAAAAATTACAAGTTAGCAGCACTGATACGTTTGCTTGCTCGTTTAGGAACACCAAAAATGGAAAAATCGCTTGGATTTCGCGCCAATAATGGTATTTTTTAGGTCTTTTGTGACTTTTAATTTCAAAAGTAAAAGATTTTAAAACAATTGAATATTTAATTTATTCAGGTTTATTCCAGCATGCGTTACTTCGCATGCTATAATAAACAAAACTAAATTAGCATCAATGTTTTTTTGGGTTGTTAAAATTGACAACAATATCTTTAATGACCGTTGAATTCCAAATACGAAATATGAAAGATTAGCCCGTTACACCATGATTTACATTGAAACCAAGATCGATGTAACGCGAGGGCATATAAGCAAAGAACGTTCTAAGTAACACGGCTCTGCTCAAGCTCGGTCTCATTGCAAAATAAAAAGTCCGGCTCACTTCCATGATGACATCACTGAAAAACTCGCAATAATAGTCACGTATCTTGCGAGTCTTGCAATATAAGACATAAAAAATGAAAATAAGTTCAGATGCATGCAGCATTGTGAAATTTATTTGAAAATAATGTACATACCCGTAGCATCAATTTACCGTGTTCGCCGTAGTTCACCATTTTCGCAGATGACTTGGCTATTGGCGGCATTGGCAGTGTCAAGGAGCTCAATATTTTCGGCAATTCGATCATCAATAATTTCTTATCCCCACACAATTTGTTGTGCTCCTTAAGTGAGATCACCTTACCGTAGCGATCGCGTATCCAATGCGAAAGACGCGGCACATTCCACACTTCGGGCAGATTGGGCAGCACATAGTATGGATTTTTAGCTGCCACCAAAAGCGCCTGCCGCAACATGCCCAACATAAGTTTGGTGTCATCTGGATCATAAGTCTTTCGGCCAAAATCTAGGCGCTCTGTGCTGCGATCAACTGTCAAACGACGAAGCAGACGTGCGCATTCCTTCTCATAAATTTCAACATCTTTGTTGAAAACTCGCAACGCTTCACGCTGCACGGCCTCGCTCAACACTTGATCGGCGCTGACATGCTGGCGGCTGAGTTTGTTCAAAAGATCAATGTCCGCATTAATGGCCTGCACGAATTTTTCTTTTATCCAATGCTCTTGCAAATGTGGCAATGCTGGCATATCGTGTGTCGGGTGAAAATATTCATCCTTGCTGCTTGTATGTCTGGGCAAGGGACCGTCCTTGCAGTTAGTTGGCTCTGCGTTATGCCACTGCTGCAAGCTCGCTCTGCCCACAGACAAGTTGCATGGACTGTATTTACTCAGCAATACGCGATTCTTTGGTTTACTCTTTGCCATTTTCACTGCCTTCATCGACAATTTTCGCCATTTGGCATAAGTTACGTTGTTCTTGTTAAGCTTTTGGATTTTTTGCAATTGTTCATCTTCCGTTTCTGGCTGCGAATGTAACTGTTTGGCGGCATTCTTGCAATAGGCGCAGATGCCACGTTCAAAGTGCTCATCGCAGCCGTCAAAAATCTTGACGAACTCACCAGCATTCAGTTGCACCCCGGGTAGTGTTAAGCAATTATCGCCACCGGAGGCTCCAACCTTCATTGGAGGATTTGCAGTATTTACGCACTCAAAGTAATGCAGGCCATCTGACTTAGCATCGCCAGCGCCGTCAAAATCCGTGCAAATATTCGGCAAAGCAACTGCCGCCGGCTTTGTGGGTTTGCGTTTACGCTTTTGCTTAGCGCCAGCTGCCAAACGCATTGGGGCGCCAGACAGCTGGACGCTGGAGCCACTAAACGCTGGCCTTGGCCTACATGGTGTACATTCGTCTTCGGCATGTCCGAAGAGCAACTGATGAGTCGCATTCATGCGCTGTTTTGTTGCCATCTCGCGGAAGCGTGCACAGAAGCAAGCCGTCGCCTGTTCAAGTTCCTTTATGATGCGCTGCCTGCGCTCTTCCCGTGCTCTTGCCTCCACATCGAAATACTGTGGCATTTTTTCGTTCGATATCCACTTTAGACGTTCCGCTAGCGACTGTTCCATTTCGTCAATTAGTTTATGTTTGAGGCACAGCGACTGCACCTGATCGATGGCCAGGCCTTCATAGTTGAGCCTATTTAGTATGCTGCTGATCTCCTTGTGCACCATGCCCTCGATGATCATCTCTTCCTGCTGCAATTTGTAGCTGCCAAACCAGCGTGACTCGAATGGAGATAGGTCCGCTAGATTCATTTCCAACATTTTTGAGTAGGCGCTAATTGGCGTTTTCATGGCGTTCAACGATTTGCCATACGGCTTGGGCAGCACCAAGGACTGAAAGTAGGGCAGCGTATAGGTCTGCCCGTGACGCTGCTGCTCGCGCCTGTACTTCACTTCCTGCTTTTTCTTTTTAGGCAATTCTTTTTTGTTGACACCGGCTTTTTTGGTTTGCGCTGGCTGCGGCTCTGGCAGAATACGATCCAAATAATTCAGTGTCGGACGCAAGTCCATTTGATACATCAATGACATAATTATTTGCTCATTGCTGGTGTAGACGCCATCCGTTGTTTTGTAATGCTGCTCCCAGAGAAACCAAAGGAATGCCAGATCGTTGCCACGACTCAGCTTCATAATCGTTTTCACATCTTTGTCCTTCAAACGCGGATGCAGGCCAATGCCGTCGAGCACTTCCTGCACGCGGTAGGCAGTCATCTGCTCCAGATCGTCACGTATGGCGCCATGCAACTGATGCGCATATTTCATCTGATAGTTGGACAATTCGCGGTACCAGCGTGGCGCAGTTATGCTCTTGACCAGCTCTCTGCACTTGGACTCAATCAAATTCTTGGCGAACTCCATCTTTTAATACGAAAAATTTAACACGCAGCGTTACGAGAGAGCGGAAAAAACCCAAGTAAAAAGTAATAATTGATTATCACGTGAGTAATTTAGAAAAATAGTTTTCGCTTAATTAGCGTAATAATTTACAAATTTATAAATTTTAATTTATTTTGTCTAAAGTTGATTATTAAATCTATGAGTATTTACATATCTTTGAATGTTATTGAAAGGGGGTCGGGGGATGCTTGCAGCCATGGGGCAGCAGGCAGCAACACTTCACACATGGCTGTTGAGTTATAAGTCTCAGTTTAAAACTCATATGCTTAAGCATTTTTGGTTTTTTTATAAATTTTATTTTTATTAATATATAATAAATTTATATTTAGTTAGAAATTAGCTATTGCATATAAGTATGTACAAAGATCTCTTAGAGCTACAACTAAATTATAAAATCGCTTAGTTTATACTGAAATCACAATTTTCGTTCTCGGAATAATAACTAAGTGGCGTCTTGGTTGGCGTGGAACAGCAAACAATTCTTAAGGAACAATGAGAGCAGGTGATAATACTAAGGCTACGAGTTGGAAGCATTGTTTCTGTTTGGTTTCTTTTTTTTCGTTTTTGCTTTTTTTTGTTTTTAGGAATGTACAGTTGCCTATATGTGGAGCTGTATACCAACATACGAGTATATAAGAATTCAACTTCGAGCAAAGGTTTTCCTAACTAACTTAATGCTAATGATATTTTTGTTTTTGTAGCACCTCTGGGGCTTAAGCATTCTCCGCACACTTCTGCTGCAACTCCTGAGCGGGCGGGTGGTTGACCAGCTTGTAGCTGCGATCGCGACGAAACCACAGCCAATTGTCGCCATTGAAGTAGTCCTCAATGTGCTCCAGACTGCGACCCTTGGTCTCCGGTTGGAACATGAACATGAAGATGGTCAGCAGAAAACTGGAAATGCTGAATACCAGAAAGACGGCGCGCATCTTCAGCGCACCCTGTATGTAGGGAAAGGCCTTGGCGAATGTAAAGAGCGCCACATTCATGGAGGCAAAGACGCCGCCCGCCGTGCGACCGCGTATGCGTGCGGGAAACAGTTCACCGATCATGATGCCCGGCATAACCATGAGCGCCGTATTGAAGACAATGTAGCCGAGCAGACACGAACTGGCCACAATCACATCGTACGACATCTTGGGCTGATCCAGACGCACATACATGTAGATGCTCAGTGCCAGGCAGCAAGCGCCGGAGCCAATGCCCGAGAGTATCAAAATGCGACGCCGGCGTATGAATATGAGTATGGCGCAGAATATCATGGTGCAGACAACGCGCACGGCAGCAGTCCAGATGGCCGCCTGCTTCGTATCGAAGTCGGCGCCAAACTCGGAGATGATGTCAATGGCATAGAAGATCACAATGAAGGTGCCCGAGAACATTTGCAGCAGCGAGAAGACGACGACAATGAAGAGCGGCTTGATGGCCACACGTTGGCAGCACAGCTTGAAGATGTTCTCGTTGGTGTTGGTCGTGGCGCGCTCCTTGTCCAGGCGCTCGCGCATGTTGTTGAGCTCCTTCTGTGCGGCGATCTCGTTGCCACGCAGGAAGCTGAGCGCTTTGAGTGCCTGCGCCTCGCGTCGATTGCGTAGCAGCCAAATCGGACTCTCCGGTATGCAGAAGATGGACAAAGCTGCCAATGCTGGCAGAATGTTAGCACACCAGGCCACCGCGCGCCAATGCAAGAGTGTGCCCAGCGAGTAGACAGTCAGTATGCCGCAGGAGTAGGCCACATAGGGAGCACCGATGAGCAAGCTGCGTATATTCGGTTCAGCTGTTTCCGCAATGTACACCTGCAGCAGAAAGCAAGAGACGATGTGAGTTCAATATTAAGGAAGTGTGAAGCAAAACTAGGCAAAACTCAAATTAGCCAATCTATGTGTCTACTTTTCTCTATTTCCCAAAAAAGTTCATAAGTTATCACAAGCTCAGCAAGGTCTCGGCAGCCACTTAGTGCAATCCAATAAAAATACACGCAACAAATGCAGAGGACAGCAAATAGATAATCCAATTAATTCGCCCAAACAGAATGTGCGCAGCGCATGTCATTGCCAAACCGAATATGGGTCATTCACACAGTCAATGGCAATGAAATGAGCAACAAATGCTCCAATGACCCATTAACCGAATAAACTCGCGGCGTATATTGCATAAGCGTTGCCCAAAGTGAATAGCAACCAAATTGAGCATAAACAAAGCCAAAGGCGTCCTTGAACTCGGCACGAGTTCAATAACAGTACGCAGCGATTTGGCCACGCACCGCACTGCGCCGCCCTGACGCGGCATGAGCAGGCTGATTATGCTGCGTCGATGTCGATCTTAGACTTTCTATTAGACAAAGCACGGCAGGCAGGCGTACTAGATGCCGTGGAACGCACGCACACTCATGTCAATTGTTCATCTAATTCTGTTTTCAACATGATAATGATTGCATCTATTATCATTATTAACGACAACTTGTGACAACACAAATAAATTTAGACAACGAAAATGAAACGCCATGCCGACATTAAAGCAACAATTTAGGCGTCATCAGCTAGACAATAGCAGCAACAACAACAACCACAACAAACACACAAAAGAAAACAAAAGTGCAGAGAAATGTGTAGCGTCGAGTATGTGTATATGTGTAGATCTGAGTGATCCATTTGGAAGTATGCCAAGCCAGCGCTTAAGTGGCTGGCAGCACATTATTGCGCTCATGCCATTATGCATATGGATATGTCCATGACTTATCAAACGTTCGAGCGTCGTTGTCGCGGAATTACACGCTTAGATGGATTTGCATCTTTTGGCGCAGCTGCTGCGGCTGCGGCATAATATTTTCCGCATCAGCAACAGTCAGCAGCCAGTTCCGGATTCTTGACCTTAGACTATAATGATGCTGCCGTTTAAGTTGTTGATCTTTTTGCTTTTTGCTATTTGTTTTTGATTTTTCCATTTTTCATTTATATTTTTTTTTTTTTTTTTTTTTTCGTATACTTAGATGAAAAGTGAATACTTAGAGTATGCCTATGTAGCGTCTTAATGCACGACGATGTGACTTGTGAGCCATTTAACTATTTCCTGACTGGACTGTGAAGTGCTGACTAAAATAAAAAAAAGCAGAAAAACACTTTCGCGCATTTTCATCTAATTTTCGGCGGTTGCTTACTTGATTGCTGACAGTTTCTAGTATTCTGACCCTGTTTTTGCATTTGATTTGATTAAACTGTTGTTTGTTTTATGCCTCCGGATTTGACTTTAGCTGCGCGTTAAGTAAGTGCTCAAGCACTTAGGCTAGCCCAAACCTACAGACTCAAGCATGCTGACCGGCTTTTAGAATCTACTACGCCACAACTTGCCCAGTCAATTCCCGTGCTAGCCAAGCTAGCATGGCACTCACCTGTCCGGGTCCGCCGAGTATGCCGGTGGCAAAGCCGCACAAGAAGCGACCAAATATCAGCATAGGCACCGACTTTGACATCGCCAAGGTGCTCCAGCCCAGAAAGACCGGCAGCACTGACACCAACAGCGTTTTGCGTCGTCCCAGATAATCGGCCATGGGTCCGGAGAGTAGAGAGCCGAATGGCGTGGCCAAGCTATGCACGCTGGCTGCACATGAAATACAAAAGCAAAATGTGCGGGTTAATGGAAAATTCTTACAATGCCGACTTCATTCAAGACGCTGGCATTGTCTGCAGACACTCACCAATCCACGAGCCCATCTCAATGTCAATGGCAATTTCTGTTGTTGTGTCGTTTGTCAATTGAGGCAAGAGTATTGCCGAATAGCCGATGGGCATGCCGCAGCCGGCGGAGAGCAGCAGCACGGCGCACGTAGCCAGTATCTGTATATGATACAATTAAATTGTAACGATCAAGAACGTTTCTTATATATTATATACATATATATATATTGTGTATACTGTAAATAGTTAATGAGTAAAAGGCGGTTTTTTTATTGCACACTGACCCAATTACACACTTGACAATTGTTGCTACTGGCGCTTTTTCTGCTGCTTTTACAACGCCACAATATTGTGCAATTTGGCGTATGCGCAATTTTAATTGATTTGATTTTTTTGCACAGAAATATTGCATAAAAAACAGAAAATCTTGGCGAACAAACAAATGTCACACTTGTCATTTATGGCAGCTGCCAGCGCACGTCATATGATCATCACAATAGGAATTAAATAAGTTCAAGTGACATTACTCATACGTCATGTGTAATATAGACAACACACGATTTTATTGACTATGATTGGTAGGTTTGGCGACTGGAAAACATTGTGTTATAAGCAAATTAATTAAAGATGCGCAAGTCGAGCAGGTTGCGCCACTCGGCTGCGACTTCAATGCCGAGTCCGCATAACATTTCAATTGTCGCTCATTTGTCTTTATTTAATGTCAATTCAATGTAAGCAGCGAAAACAAAATGAAAGTGATCGCATGTTTAATTTGCTTAATGAAACATAAACTTCAGCCGCAGTAAGTTAGCTCACCTGATGTATCATGCCACGCCGGTTGGCCACATCGTGATCCTGTTCATCGATTGTGGATAGTTTGCGCGTCAGTGCGCAGAACTTGCGCTGAAATTTTTCATTGTAGACACTTGGATTGGCAGGCACAATGTGATGCGATTCGGGCACAATGTGGTAATGGACTTTGCGCGGCACAAACTTTTTATACTCATCCGAACTGTAAATAATTACAAAATAAAAAAAGAATAATTTTAGGTAAGTACCAGCAATTAGGCAACTTGCCTGAAAGATTTGAATTTTATGCGACAATTATTTGTGACTAATTAAAAAAAAGTGTAACAAAGCGAAACAATAAACCGCATAAATTTGCGTCGCATAATGAATTATACCAAAAATAGCATTTTTTTTAAATTTTTCAATTTGTTTGACAACAGTTCTAAAATGTTTGTATAGAAGTAAAGTCAAATAAACAGTAAATAAATATTGACAAAGCTAACCAATAGTTAGCCGGCGCGCCCAATTGGGCAGAATTAATAGATACCGAGGACATAAAGGAGTTATCAAAATACTCCGTATATACCTCAAATAAAATAAAAAAAAAAAAAAAAAAGTAAATAAATTTATGTGACTTTGAATGCTGGCAACGATGCGTTAAATGAATGCTGTGTAATAACAAACTAATATTTATTATAATCGCAATCAAATTGCGAGTTTGACTGATAAGCAAAGCAATATTTCAATTACGCGTTTTATAATTATATTTACTCATGATATAAATAAAATTAGTTTGCTTTGTCTATGAGACGAGATAATATTTTATAGTTTGACAAACATTGCGCATTATTTGCATTTAGCAGTGCTACTGAAACTGCAACATGAAGCCAACTGTTAATCATTGCACAACTGGAAACTGCACTGCACATTAACAGTTATGACGCTGCACTGCTGTCAATTTAAGGCAAAGTTAAAATTTTTTGATAAACCAACTGCAAAGAAAGTATGGCAAAAGCTAGGTGAAAATTAGAAAGCTTGCAGACAAACAAAACTAAACATACATTTTTTTTTTGTGCAATTTTTCAAAGCAGCCAAAAAATATTCAAAGAACCATTTGCACATATACATTAAGCAGCTATAAATAAATGCGACAAAGAAAGAAACGACATAAATAAGAGGGAAAACCGAAATATTTTTTGTATAAAAACGTAACCTAACCTTGGCAATAGCAAACAAACAAAATCAAAAATTTTTTATTTTTGCATTAAATATACTACATTATTTATTTTATATGTACATGTCATCCTTCAATTAAAAAGGGAAAAAGAGAAAAAAAGCCAACCATGTGAAACCCCGAAACGTGTTATAAAAGTAATATAAAAAAAAGCGATTGAGAGAGCATATAACAAAATAAATTGAGTGCAAAATAAAACTAAAAAGAAATACAGATACGCGTATGAAAAAAAAAAATAATAAATATTTAAACACACTTTGACAATTGTCGACTAATCGCAAAACTCATGGCGATACTTTACTCGTACTGCGAACAAAATATAAACAAAAATATAAACAACAAATTTGAATTTAAAAAGCGACTTTTGTAGGGTTCATTGAAACAGTTTCTCACGCAAACATTCGGAACGAGACGATTATCACGCGCAATAAATCGGCATGAATTTGAGCAAGCGCCAACTTACATATAAAACTAATAATTGTTTTTATCATTAGGGTTGTTTTTTTTTTGTTGTTATTGTTATTGTTGTAGCTATTGGCTGTTGCTGCTTAAGCTTTTTAAGCAAACACAGTCGAGTGCAGAACTTGGCAGGCATATGTCAAACGTGGCGCAGCAACTGAAATGACAAATGATGTTGTCACCATTATCACCATTATCATCGTCATTATCAGCTTCATCATAATGAAGATCGTCGTTGGTTTAGGCGTGTGCCACAATCGTGATTGATTGGGCGCGTGATTTCTTGTTTTATTTTAATTTATTTTTTTTTTTTGTTTTTTTTTTTTTATTTTCGGTACTCGGTGTGCCTAATTATTTGCGCTTATATGTTAATGCTGTGATCTAAACGTAATCTGTTTCAGCTAGACTTCGCTGAATTACTTTATTACTCAAATAATTGTGAATTTACTTAAATAAGTTTTTGTTTATTTATTTTTTCTTTTTTTTTTTTCTTTAAATAGAAATTCACGTCAATTTTATGCATAGATTTTGGGGCTGAGGCGCACACACGATTCGCAAATTATAATCTACTCTCTGTATTTTTAACAATAGTTGTTAGCAAGTGATATATTGTTTGATTACCTACACTGAGCAAAAAAAATTGACATTTAACTCATGTGAGCCATAATTGTGCAAGTAATGTGTGTACATTGTATCTGACAAATGTGACTGATTTGCTTCACTTTGTTTTCAATGAATATTATTTTGTCATTATTTTTGCAATTGACAGGCCCCTGTAAGCGCAGAAAAATTACACGAAAATGGCGTCGCCCACGTGTTATACACGGCTGCTTGACAGTCACATATCAATGTATGGCCTGTTACCTAATTCCATAAGAGAATATGAATTTATACTTGCCATACCTGACGTTATCGCACTGCGTACTAGGAAATAATGGCGCAGTATCGTTAGCTATAGGTCTTATGATTCAGAAATCTTATACCAAGGGAAGACCTCCAGCTCCAGTTGTTAACGATAACCAAAGCGCCAGCAAGCCATGGCTGCGCTTTCTTATCGTTTAATGCCTATAACAAGGCGCAGATAATGGCACGAAATTTTTGCCATCTGAGCACAGTTGCTATGTAAGCTTTGCTACGATAAGCTAAAATTTCAATAGAATAATTCACTACTTTTGTTTATTTTAATTCAACAATTAAAGCTTTGATCAATGAGAAATATGTGTGTCAGCAGCAATCAAGTTAAAAAGTAGCAAACGCTGACGTAATGCAAAACTTTTATTTCTGAGAAGTGTAGCGCAAAAATAAAAGATAAATAAAAACCAAAACAAAACATGTTGGAAATTTAAAAATAACATTTACGCATGCGTATTTAAGAGAATTTAAGCTATAACCATAACAACAACAACAGCGAAGTTAGCTAATTCTGTTGCTACCAGATTCGGCTTGGCAAAGCGGCAACGCTGCTTATGCGTGTTGGCGCTTATGTGCCAAAGAGAAGCGGTCTGCCAAATCAGAGCAGCGTTTTGCAGTTTCCTCATTGCAAAGGTCTTTGTCTGAATTCGCTGCGCTGCGATAAGATAAAATACGCAAATGTGCTGCGTCTTGGCAATCGAGCGACGTTGCCGTCAACGTCGCCGTCGTAGCCATCTGCTGCGTATATGCCTACAAATGACGACACACATCTGTCTAAAACAATAACAAAAGCCCAACAAAAAAAAAGAATAAAAAAGTAAAAGAAAATATTTAAAAAAAAAAATAAAGATAAAACTTATGGTAAATGCTCCATTTGGTATTTGTTAAGCATTTTGACTTGCTGTGCTGCTGTACTAACATTGACTGTCTTTGGTACTTTGGGACTTTGTTCCTTAGCCAGGCACACAGGCACGTGCGTGTTTTGCATGCTACATTAGCTGTTTTTTTTTTTTTTTTTTTGTATTTATTTGATGCTCGCTGCTGCCTCGACTCTGCGCAGAGCTGACTTCTAATTGAGTTTAATAACATTTAAATGTATTTTGTATTTATTGAAGTGACATACAAATTGCAGAATTAATGTTTTTTTAATCGAACACAATTAAAAAGTCTTCTGTATTCATTGGCCTTTGCAGCTCGTCCGCTTCAACTTTTGCTGCTCCTTGCGTTGTGCAATCAACGAGTCGAGGACTTCAAACTGCTTCACTCTTTCTCTGCAGCAGTTGAACGTCAAATTAAACTATATTTTTCATTAATTTGTTTGTTCTATTCTTCAATCAATAGAATAAATAATAATAAATAGGCTTTTATTTGTAAATTAAACATTGCTGACATCACTGCAGCAGTTAGAACATCAAACAACTCTAGATACGCAGGCAGAGAGTGTATGTGTTTTTCATTAATTATTATTTCGCGTATCTGAAGTTGTGTAATTTTTAGCAGATTTCACTTTGTGTTCTGACAGAGTAGAGAGTAGCAATGTCACAGAACAAAGGAACTCACTTTAGACATGCGAGTTGAGCCTACGTCAACCCATGGTAAACACATGAAGCTTCGTTAGTCAGACTCTGCAGCCGAGTTGGCTGCGGTTCACTAGCCAAACAATGAGTCAATGTGCGAATTTTGTTTTCTCTTTGCACAATTCATACAAACTTGTTCCGGACACCTGTTCTGTTCGGTTCTGTCTGCTGACCAAATTCATTTTGACAGTGCATTGAACGCACGAATTGTGCAAACACTTCCTAAAAGCAAATAAATAAAAATAAAAACAAACAGACCACACTTCATATGCAAATCACACAGCGACAATAATTTGGCCACAAACGAGGTCAGCAAGCGAAAATTCGTCTATTAAAAACAAAAACATATTTCGTACTTTGCTCCCATTGGCATTAAAACAAATCGCGAATCGAAAACTGTGTCAGCATAAGACTGTATGGGTTTCTGAGGCATAACACAGACAAATCGTAGATCAGCTGCGAAATTGTTTAGCCTATTTTTAGTAGATCACTTAGCAAATCATTTGAACTTAATTCAAGTTCACTTTCATATGCAGATTACAGCTGTTAAAGTATCACAAAATATCAAGCCTATATGAAAAAAAACTTCACAACGTAAATATTAACTTTTCAAGGCATTCAACATGCCAAGGTATCAGCGAAAATTATTGGCTTGTCAAAGTTGTATAATTCTCGGTAAAAAAAAAAGTGGAACAATTAAAGGTACTTCACAACTACAGCAAATCAGCAAAGAATCTGCCAGACTATCAAATCCAGACAGCAATCGGACGACGCTGAGACACAAATGACAGCCAATCTAATCAAACTGCTGGCTTAAGAAAAACAACAACATCAAGAAAAAATTATAATGAGAACCTGCAAGATACATTTGCTTAAAAAATACACATATTTTTGCAAAATGTGGTGCCATTGAAATGAGTTCTTCTTTTTTTTGTTTATGCAATACAAAAGCAAAATAAACAAAAACAAAAGTTGACACAAAAGTCCAATAAGGCAAAAATGGTTTGGCAGCAGCAGACGCAGGCCAAGTGTAGATATTATAAAAAATGATAACGACTCAAGAGACAACAACAAAATGTACAGCTAAAAATGTTTTATTTACAGCCACAACACAGGAACGAGTTGGGTAAAGGCGCAGCACGGCAGCGATCGTCTAGTCATGCTTAGTGCTTTGAAATTCAATGACGGATTTCTTGAATAATTAGCCATAATTAACAATTAAATGAAATGCAGACTTCATCAAATTGCTAAAGCAAATGTAAACAATTTGCGTCGAATCGATTGCAGTTCAATGTTTGCGCCACTGAGTCATGCAACACTTTTCCGTGCCGTGACAACAAACAAAATCGTGAAGTCAAGTTCAGTTTCCGGTTTTTACTCTAAGAGTTGTTTTTTATTTCTTTTTATTTTATCTGCAGCTTAGCCGCCACAACTTGTTTAGCAATTAAGCTAAGCAACAAAAACAAGAAGCACAAAGTTTTGCACGATTTTGAAATTCGAAAAAAATATTCGATTTTAGATAAGATTTTATTTTTACAATGCCTGTAATATGTTTTGTTTTTATTTGCATTTTTTTATTATTATTTTTAATTTTTTTCTTTTTGATTCTAAAAGAATAAGAAATTTTTGTTTCATGTGTTCACTTTTTTAGTTTAATATATCATGCATTTTTATTTACCTGTCGGTTGTCATCTTACTGCCTTGGCTTTTTCTTTAAATAATGTTGAAACACTTTTTAACAATATTTGTACAAAAAGTCGCTTACAAGGCAACTCGCACAGTTCAGCACCAATTTCGCAATTTATTTATTTTGATTTTCAACTGTGTAATCGACAGTTCAACTGTTTCTGTGATTTTTCTTGTTTTATTTTTCAATTCAATGTGAATTGCAGCTTAAAGTTATATATTTTTATTTTGTATAATTTACTGCGCTCTCGAATATGTTTGCTAAATCACAGCAAAACAATTCTGCTTACAGCTATAATGTCGCACTGTACTTAACTTCAACACGCGTACTGCCATAAAACTTGTCGGCGCTCTGTTATTTATGGCCGCGAAGCGGCAACAAAACGGCATGTCGATCAACAATTGAGCTCGGAGCGCTCAGTGTGCAAATACGCGTTATGCGGTCACTCTCTCTCGCTGTTGTTGTTATTATTGTGAGTGAACTTGACAGGTAGCCGGCGCGATCAGCTGATGTGCAAAAATCTGGTTAGTGCACTTACACTTGTTAGTCGGTAATGGCAGGAAGAGCGACATGAAAATACAAACGCTGAGCATAACATTGTATTAAAAAAGCCATAATAGAGAGCAAGCGAGTGTGTTTAATTTATTCTTATTTTGTTGTTTTTGGCAAGAGAAAAGCTTTATTATCGTTAGTTAGTATCTGCACCGCAAATCGATTCAGTGTTGGCGAATCCAGTCATAACTTCGTAACGTATAACGCATAATAGATATTTAATGTTTAAAATAGCCATTTGAACGTTTTGGCCACTTAAATATATGAAAACGACAAACAACATACATAAATCCTGCATAATAGAAATATTCCAATCAAAGCCACTGGCCAGCATATTCTTAAACATATTTCTATGCCGCATACATTATTGCGATATTTATAAGGGCAGCCAATTAAATGCTATACGTGTCGCACATTGCTAGAATTGCCTCTACAGCAAATAAGAGATCAAAGGCCAAAGAGCACGCTTAGGTTGCGTAATTCGAATTCTCTTCGTTGAAATTATCTATCTTAAAAAAAAAACGCCCACATGTTAAAGCTTTTCTGGTGGGAAAAAAATGCTGTTATGGCTTGAAAGCTTTTCATTCATAACCTTGTAAAATGAAAAATGCTTTTATATAGGCACGGTTGGGCCTAAGAGTATGCAATAAAATTATGTAAATACAAAAGCAGTATGGCACATTGCAACTAAAAGGGAAAACAGTATTTAACGAGAGAAAATTTACACGCAAAAATGAGTAAGGAAGACTTCATGAAAAAGTAAAAAGAAAAAGACGAACACATATTTTAAGCGATTTCAGATTATTTGTTGCCATGTTTTACTTATATTAAATACATTTACAATTTATATTAATGATTACATATAACAGACAACAAATGTATGTATGTGCAGACGCATAAAGGTTATTTAGCAGCTGCTGCATACAGACCCAAACGCCAAAAAGAAAATCTCTAGGTCGAGGCATTTTTAAAGCGCGTTCGCCCCCACAAACCTTACTCGTTCTCGCACTCAGCAATTTGTAGTTGTGATTCGCGAGTTTGTGTGAAAGTGCAAGGTCAAAATATGCGAGAAGACGCAACCTTTTTTTTATTGTGCAGCACGTCTTTGCCGGCCTGCAACGTTTTTGGTTTGATTTGGTGGTGGATTAAGTTCAATGGCAGTTTGCTACTTAACAGAACTGAATTTAAGAGTGCGTTTAACTTAACAAAGAGCTCCTGGATTTTAAGAGAATGTCAGAACGGTTCATACAACGTGGCGAAAGATTTAATTTTGAAAGTAAATCGCCGAAAGATTTAATTTTACGAAATAAGTTGAAAAGTTATGTAGGCTGAGGCTTTAGCAGTAATGTGTCAAAAAATCATGACATCTTCGCCTGTTAACTGTCTAAGTAGCTTATTAAACAATAATGCAGACCTGAAACATTTACAATAAAGTTATCTACAATTATAAACGCACTGGTGATCTTAACAGGTTAGCTTATCACAAAGTAAATGCATGCTTCAATATTAACGCACTCGCACTTTCATACTCTCTTAACATACTTAACTGTAAAACCATTGAGCGCCAAATATCAAAAAAAAAAAAAAAAACAATTTACAACTGTGTACATACATAATTAAATGAATTATTATTCAAGGACCAATTCAAAACAACAAAAAAGACAAAAGGGATATCATACAGCCACCCACACACAGAACCGGACAAAGTCGCGCTCATAAAGAGCAACACTAAAAAGCTTCCACTTCAACGCTGGCAGCGCTGTTTGCGACTACAGCAACTGCGTCGACAGCTGCGGCAGCAACGCAGTAAATCAAATCTAAATCAAAAGCAGAAAATCATCTGTTTTACAGCTTTTTGCAAAAATAAAAACAAAAGCAATAGCAAAAAAAAAGACTACAAATTGTGCACATACACGCGTGCACAGGATTCAACACCCACGAACAAATGGAAATGAAATTGAGAGCACATGCAACACGATTTCAATTTCGTTATCATTTGAAGTCGATAATGAGAGCTTCGTAACCAAGTGAGCGGTGATACAATTTTTTTTTACTTAAGAGCAAAAAAAATACTAAATTAGGATACAGCTATGAGCGTCAAGTGGTGATCAACGTAAAATCTTGCCTTTTTCAGGTCGGCAGACACATGTTTCAGCGATTGTTGTCTAAGTCCATTAACCGGCGACCAAACACTAACAGATGAGGTGACAACCCGTGTATGTGTTCGCTGACCAACGACAACAAACGACAGTGACAATGAAAACGAAACCGTTTCCATTCGTCTAGGAACGCGTGGTAAATGAAACATTAACGCAAGGGTGCAGCATGATGTGGCTGGTAAAGCGTATGCGTAAGTGTGCACGGTAAATTGTGTTTGTGTACTTAGGTTTTTTTGCTCTGCTAACTCTGTTTTTGCTGTTGCTGTTGTTGTTGCTACGCTTGCTATATCCTATTAGCTTTAGTTATGCTCTTTGCTAGTTTGTATGTAAGTACCGACAACGACAGCGGCAACAACAATAACAACAATATTAACAACAAAATAACATCGACAACAACATCATCTCTTTCCACCCACAGTGTTGATTGTGCAGCTACGCTGCGCTGCTTTACTCTGCTCTGCCATCAGATTCACTGTTGCTGCCTTGGTTGCTGTCGCAGTCGCGGCTCTACTCTGCACGCATATACTACGACGTCGCCTCCAGCAGCGCCTAACGGTAGATAACATAGCTCAGCTGCTTTGGCTGCAGAAACGTTTGCTTGCTTAAGTTCAGTTGCTTTCGAAATGTTCACAAATTTAGACGTTAATGTCTTTTAAATATTTCATTTAAATAGTGAGCAAAGAAATATTCTAATAAAAATAAAATCGCAAAAATTTCCAAATTAAAAAAAAATTGTTGCACTTGTATAAGTGCGTGTGCGCGCGTATGCATGCGTATGTGTGTGCGCATACATCCGCTATTTAAATATGCTTTTTAGCAAACAAACAAAAAATAAAAAAAATTAAAACAAAAACAATGCGACACGCTATAATTGCGCATGCTAACGCATAGGCAGAGAGAATAATTATAAATAAATTAATAAAAAACAAAAGAAGCAATATTCAGTGGAATTTTCAAATAATAACTGAAAATAATCTGAAACAATAACAATTATTGTAAAACGTGAAATTAATCGTATTCATTTAAAAATAAATTGATCACAATGGCAGCAGTTAGCCAGTTGAATAAGACAATAAAAAAAAAAAAAAAGAAAATGTCCTTTTATTTTCTTTATAACTATAAAAAAATATACTGAAAGAAAGATGCTACCTTTTGGGCAAATTACTTTAATTTTGCTAAATTGTATTATTACAATTCCCTACAACTTTTCTGAAGGACAATAGAAAACTTTTTCGCATCTAGAAAATTTACTCTATAGACTTTTGTTTCTACTAATTTTAGTTTAAAAGTTAATTGCTTTTCTTCTGTTTTCACCTTTTACAAAAGCATTTTACACTTGATGAAATGAAAATGTGTGCGTAAAAGTTCCACTGTACTTGCGTAATTATCAAAATAAAAGGGATTAATTGGTTAATATATCAATAGGCCTACTGCCTGAATCTGGCAACCTGAGAATTATCTTGAAGTGTACAACGCACATGCTACTACAATTGCGAAGGGTTTAGCTATAACTCTGAAAAACAGTTACTCACACGCTTATAAAATAGGCTAATTAGGCTAAGCTATGACAATGTACCTGACCTAACCGAAAAGCATATTATACAATATTATATGGCATAGGAACACAATTCGAGATGAATCTTTACTTAGAAATCTCTATGACCAGCATTTGGAGATGAGAGTAAACTGCTTCATTCGACAAAGTAAGCCACATAAGCAACTCCTTGGACAACTCAATCATGTCTGTCAGCACAAGATCTAAGATGACATAACACAACATTTGTGTACAGAGTGGCTGACTTCTTTACTATGCAAGGCAAACATTTGACAGAATTTTAAAATTTCTATTTTTTTTTTTTTTTTTCAACTGACAGTTGAGCTGACTGTTAAGTGGCCTAGACCCCCAGACCTAGGCGTATATAATTGATAATTGAAGCGATTAAATAGGCTGCGAGTGGCACAAGTCAGAGTGGCCCACTTAAATTATTTTGTGCGCTGACATTGCGCGGCGTTAGTGTGATAGAGTCCGAATGAGAACAGGCACAAGGACAACGGCAACGCGATAGGCAATGGCTATGTCAATCAGTGCAGCAAAACTTTATCCTGAGACGAATTTAACAAAACCGAAGCCAACCGACCAAAGTAAAAGAAAAGTTTTAAAGTTTTCTCGGAACTCAGCAGAAGCAAACATGCACGCATCAAGACAGCTCACAGAGAAAGCACAAAAAACTGATAATCAAAGAAAAAGGGAAAGGAAAATCAGGAAAATCAGGAAAATCGAACAGAATGCCTTGTATTATTTGCCGTTACCCGCTGCGTCTTTCATATGTCCGGTGAGCTGCTGAGCTTTGTTTTTTCTACATGCCTTTTCTTTAAATCACCTAGACACGCAACTATGCCAGGGTATGGCAGCACACAGCAACGCAGACAACAACAAAAACAGTGTTCCGCTATAGCCTACTTGTTGTTGTTATTTCCCTATTGTCATATATACCTAGGCTGGCAGCCCTTGTCCTTTACAAAGAACATTGTTGCCGTCGACGACGTCACCTTCGTCGCCACCAACCTCGTCTTTGTCCTGCATCACTATGCACCGCTCATCAAGTTAAACATTGTCAAAGTCGTCGTCGTCCTCGTTGTCGTCGTCGTCATCGTCATCGTCGTCGTTGTTGTCGTTGTCGTTGTCGTTGTTGTCGTCATCGTCGTTTTCGTTTTCGTTGTCGTGTTACTGTTGCCGTCGGCGGCAGCATCTTCTGCTCGTCAAAGTGTTTGCCTGCTTATTTTTTTTCTGTTTTTCGTGCGCTCTTTTGCCGCTCAGTTCGTGCATTGGCGCTCTCTTTCTCGCTCGTGCACATTGGCACGCAGGCTGCCAGGCACGCAGTCGGTTCACAGGCAACACTCTTAATGTTGTTAGTGGCGCACACGTTAACGGCTTCGCTTCTGTTTTTTCTTCCTGCTTTTTCGTTTGCTGCCATGTAACAGTTTTGCTTAGCGCGCGTTTCCTCTTCCGTTTCCTGTTAGATGACAACGTGTGTCGTCGTCGTCGTCGTAGTTATAGTTGTAGTCGTAGCCAACGTTATTGCTGTTGTTGTAGGTGTTTTTGTATTTGCTCTGACTGCTGCAGCTGTTGGTTGTTGCCGTTGCCGTTACTATTGTTGTTATTATTATTTCCTATGACAAGTGTTTGCTAATACTACTTGCTTGTTGCTACTTGTTTGATTTTTTTTTTATTATTATTATTTTTCTTTGTTCAGGACACAGGCACAGGATGTGTTCATCTTCGAACTAAATTCAATAGAAATACCAGGAAAAAATACAATCAAAAGTTTTTAATTTCTATTTTTTTGCATACAGCATTCAGCACACAGCATATTGGCTGGAAAATCATTTACATATGCAAAGTTGTGCATGCTAAAAAAAAGAGAAAAGCAAATGAAATATTCGTAATGATAATAAATGAATAACAAAATAACAAATCAACAATAACAATGACGCAGCGCACTTTGTTATTCAACTTTATTCTTTAATGTCATCCTTGAAAGTTTCTTAACGCCTAATTAAATAATTTTTGAACTTTAACAACAACAATAACACTAAATACAACAAAAAACACGTGCGCTGTTGCGCGTTTCTTGCTTTGAGGTAAAAAATAACTCTCTGCCATTGTTACTCGTGCTGGCCGCGTGCAGGCACATTCAGGTATGTCAAATGGAATTAAAATTATGCTTTGTATGCGAAAGTATACATTTCTGTTGCGTATTGTATGTCAGTTTTAAGTAAATAAATATTACTGTAATATAAGCAATATGTGATAAAATAAAAATAAATTGTGTTTGTGGGCAACAATCTTCTTCGATTGTTGATAAACACATATTAAAACATAATTTTCAAATAATAAATATGCTATACACCTAATTACCACATTTGAGCACACACAATTTGCATGTAAATTACACACTGCGTATACGTAATATTCGCAGTTGTTTGTTAAAATTACGTATACGCCTGCTGGCAAACTATTCAATGCAGATAATTTCTTTTTTTGACATATGCCACTTAAAAATTTCAGCTTATTAGCTATCATTTATGTTTTAATTGATTGCTTATTGCAAAATAATTGCATGTTTGTTTATATGACAGCCCATGGACGAGACTTACGTGGCGTATGTGTATTTAATTGCAGTATATTGCACATATTGCAAATGTCTGCTAAATTGTAAAACAAAATTGTATGCAATTTGTCTAATGAATTTATGAAATGTTGTATGCAATATTTATGCAGCATGCCGGGCGGCATAGCATATTTGTATCACTCACAGTTGCTGTCAGTACTGTTGCACATGCCACAGTTGGGCAATACTAAAGGGCACTCGCCGTACAGGAAGTTGTAAATTAAATCATAAAAGCAGAAGCTATAGTGAGAACATCACGTGCCATTTCAACGGAAGCACAGTACTGCCCTGCACTGCACTGCACAGTTGCCATCGTTGAGTGGCTGACTCGCTGGCAGATTGTTTTCTTGTATTCGTTGCTTGTTGGTTAAACGTTTGAGCTGTCAGTCCTCTTGTCTTCTCTGCACGCCCAACTGACAGCTCGCCTGGCTGTAAATGCTCTGAACTTTGAACTTTTCGTCTGCGTTGCCAGGATGCGATGCTCAGTACAGCAGCGATAAGCTCATAAACAGTTCAGGGGTTTTCAACTTGTTTGTTCTTATATTTGTTGTTGTCATAGTGGTTGTTGTTGTTATTGCTGTTGTTGTTATTGTTACTGACAACTGCATTTGGCCTTTAGTTTTTTGTATTATTTTATTTCTCATTTTATTACTCGTACGTACAAGGTACGTAATTGTGCCAAGCGATTGTTGTTATTGTTGTTGTTATTATTTTATGTATGTACATACGCAAACATATGTATGTGTGTATATGTTTTTTTTTCTTTTATTAATTTCAACTCTTGTTTTGCCAGCTAGCAACATTGACATTTATGTTCTTTTAAGCATTACAAAGTCGTTGCATTCGACGTCGTCGTTGTCGTCGTCGTCGTAGTCGTCGTCGATGTTGTCTTTGCGTAATGGCACAGTTGTGGCATCACAAGAAATCCAATCAAAACGTAAGTGAAACGTTGACGCATAACTTATGTGAGTGCAGTTAAGTGCATGCCAGCAGTTGCTTCACTACACTTGCGATTACCAAGCAGCAACTGCCAACACGCCAAATCACAAATAACTGCCAGAAGTCCTGCTCCTTGCCCCGCTGGCATTTAGTATCTGTCATTGTAAAGAGTGCAGGCTGCTGACACATGCTTGGCACATTGTCGCTGCTTACGGTTCACTTTGACGCACAAACGTTTACCGCAGTCAGCAGCAGATTTGCTTAAAGTCAAACCAACCCATTACGTATAAGCAGCTTAACAACGTTACGATTATTGCTCTAAATGTCCTTTGCCAATAAGCAAATGTTTGTGAATTCTCTAATATAGGCTGACCCCATTATATTATAAAGATTGCCACATCATTTATGCAAAACTCAAGCCATTTGATGAACTCAATCAATGCAGGAAATGTCTGCATCAAAGCTCCCAAGCAGTTAATTTGACTATGAGGACTTTATGATAAGTAACTGGCCTAGACCAGAGACGGCGCAGTTGGTATGATTAGGAAATATGCTCCATCAATAAAAGCATGTGAGTACTGACAACTGTGATCAAGAGGAATTCGCTTAAACCTGGCTTGTGGCTCAACAAGCGATTTCCAACCGTTTCAAGGATATATTTAAAAAATAGCCGGGAAAAAACCGTCAAAACTTATTTGCAAAGCCTACATTTATTAAGTCATGTTTTGCGTGAGCATAAACTTTCTGAATGTGACTGTCAAACTGTCAATTGCTGCGTAGCTTTGCTTGTGAATGGCTGCCATTCAAACAGAACAACTTTTGTGATTGAAGGGCAATAAAAGAATTAAATGAAAATGATGATATTAAAATGCAGCGCAGTCAAGTTTAAGAGGTTTCGTCCTTATTAGTTGTTTGATTATCGAAATTTCAAAAAGTAACACATGTTTACTTCAAAATTGCACAGCGATGCTGCGTTTTGCCATAATGAAACAAAAACTGCGTCATTCCATTTTTTTTAAAGCAAATTGTCAAAATCATGAGTTGAATTTTGAACTGCTCACTTATGCACGAAACCTTAACCTTAACCTAAAGCAGCAGCAGCAGCTCGAACACAAAAGATTTCACACAAATCATGTTATCCTTGCCGCCGCAAACGAACATTTCGAAGTATTTGAGAAATCTCAGTTTTCAGTGAAAACCTATTGAACATAAAACCTATTGAGCTTAAGGTTGAAAAATAAAATACATTTTTCACAATAAATGGTTATTTTGTTTTTTTCTCAAGGTCAGGTGCTTATCATACATACAAGCCTCACGTCTAAGGATTTATTTCTCTTTAATGTTTTATATTTCCTGTTTTGTATGTTTCTGTTTGAGAACTTATACTGTATTTATTATGCAGCCACTGTCATGCACATGGTAGATCCTTATGCGCACTCGGATACATGTGTTCGACATGCATCTGTGTATGGACAGACATGCCAGGGGGCGGCAGCTGCGTTCCAGCTACAATTGTCATGATGATGAATGTCAACTGTCAAACTGATCCCTATGCCAAGGTGTTTACTTACAATGTTGTTTTTTTTTTGCTTTTGCTGTTGGTATATTTTGTTTGTTTTGTTTTTTTGGTGCGGCCCTTGTTTTGCGAATTTCTGCTTTTTATTTTTGAATATTTAGTTTTCATATTTGTTGTTATTATGGTTGTTGTTGTAGTTTGCGCTGTTAAAATAGAAATCATGACAGCTTGCTTATTTTTCTTCCTCTTATTCCTTGTACTTCCATTATGCAGTTGTGCTTATGTTGCCTTGTCATTGTCAGCGTATTAGATTTTTGTTGTTGTTGTTGCTTTTGATGTTGATGTTTTATGTCTTTAACTTATGCTTATTGATTTGTGCATTCTACTTAACGGTTACATTTGGTATTTTTTTCTCACTGCTCCTTGCTATTATTGCCGTGTCGTGTCGAGCCGTGCCGTACGTGAAACTGCATTCTACGCATTTGTTATTGCGATTCCTATTTTAAGCCGAACATGCACAACGGAAACAAAACACTACAGACATATGTATGTACATGTCAGTCAGTTTTTGTGCAGTGTAATAAAATAGGAAATGTCAGGCAAATGGCATTTTGCGCAAAAAATAAAACAGGAAAAATAAAAGAAAAACAGCTGCAAATAAATTGCGGCTCAAAGTGTGCTATGCAAAATGCGTAATGCAGTTATGCAATATTTATGGCACTCTGGCATTATGCGCTCTAGCAAAATCATCAGTATAAAATGCTTTTCATGTAAACCTCATATGCTTAAGCGTTGGCAAAGAAAAACGCACTTTTAATGGCGCCAAAAACTTTTCGTCCTTGAAGGGCAACAGAGGGCAGACAGCGGCAGCAGCTACACAGGCACATACACGCTGGCATACGCTTAGTGGCAGGCAGGCTGACTGACTGCGCAAGGTGGGTTAGTGTGACATGGCAAGGCAAGGCAAGGCAAGGGAAGACAAAGCAAGGCGCCTCATTTGAATTTTAAGCAGGCGAAAATCTCAACGAAAAGTGCAAGAAAACAAAAAACAAATTTAAATCAGAGACAAACGCAGGCAACTGCACAGACGACATGGATAAGTAAGTGAAAAGCTAACTGAATTAATGTGCACAAAAAAGTTGCGCAGATAGCAAAGGACACGCGCCAGGCTGCAGCTGTCAGCAGAATGTTGCTGCACCTTTTTTTTGTCACATTTATACATTTTGTGTGACATGTGAAATGAAACCATATTTATTACATATGTATGCATGTGCGTAGGTATGTACATACATACATACATATGTGTGTGTGTGTATATATATACACACATTGTGTATATTTACTCGTGCGCATATTTTCTTAAATTTGCAATTTTAATGTAATTTGCAAGGAGTAACTTGGCTGCTGCCTGCCTTGCTGCCTGGCTGCCATTCTGCCTGGCTGCCTTCTTGCTGCCTTTATGATGAACGCGCAAAAAGTTGTGACAGCAGTGAAATTTTCAGTACTCGGACAGCACGTACAGTGGCACTTGCAGACAGACACACAGACAGACAGACGGTCAATCATTGCTTGACAAATGAGTTTGTTCTGCAACACATCGCATGATGCAAGACACTTCTTGGGATTCATGCATAAAGTCCAGTGCGGCGACGTCACGGCATAGCCTTCGATTGGCATTTGCTCAGGGACACTTGTGTATAGCACAAGTGACCAGAGTGGCGTCAGACTGAGCCTGCTCGGCCAAAGATATTCCTACTGCAGTTGAATGTCAAAATATGCATGAGTTAATGCATACAACATTCGACACTTTGGAACTTTAATGTTGTAGCCATGCAATTGTGGCAACGCTTAAGCATCCCTTGGGCAACTGTGCTGTCTCAGCGAGCAATCAACGTAAATTATTTTAAATGCTCTGCAAATCTGTGCAGCTTTAAAGAGCATAAAAATATAAATAAGCACATAAATAACTGAAGAAATCATAATTCGGATGTCTTGAGGCATCTTGGCCGGGGATTAGCTTCAAGTAAACGACAGATGAGTGTATGAAACGCATAAAAGTTTTATTTGCTTTTTCATTGCTGTCAAAATTCATTACACTTCAGTCCAATCAAATGTCTTGTATCCTTACACCAACGACAGCAACAACAAATACACACACACACAACGCAATAAATAAAATAAAAAAAGGAGAATTTCTTTTACTGCGATTTTTGCAAGATTTCATTTGCATTTCTGCCATTTTGCCATTTTCTGTTCTCTTTTTTTTTCTTGCTTTCTTTTTATTTTTATTTTTATTCGTATTTTAACATGACACTACGCTCTGCTCGACGATGGCAGCAACTACAACAACAACAACAACAACAATGGCAAGTACAGCAGGCATCGCCAAGGCAACGTAGCCCACACAACGTTTTGCCAATCATTTTCGTTTCGTTTGCATTTGTCGTTTATTTCATTTTGTTTTTCAGCAGCCTTTCAGCAACTCAATAACGGAATTTGTTTTTATTTTCACTTCGTGCTTGTCTACTTGCTGCTGCTGCCAGGAGTAGGAGTAGCAGCACTTTGTCATTTTTTACTCGCATTAAATTTTGCAAATAACAAATTAAGAAAAATGAAAAAACAACATTACAAATAAAACAATTTCAAAAATAATAAAACGAAGTATGTAACATAAAATAGCATAAAATATAATATTAAAAAAAGAAAATAGCAAAGGCAAAAGCTGGGGCAGCGGCAAAGGCATAAATTCATGTTGTAATAAATCTAAAATAAAATAAGCATTGCATGAGCTGAGAATTTTCATTTCAATTTAGTTGATTAAACTGAAGTCAGACAGTCGCAACTAAGCGAATCCTGGCAAAATAAATGTTTCAAGGCTATGCGAGTATATGCCTTAATGCAATCAGCAAGTGTTACCGCACAGCGGTGGCAATGAGCAGCAACACCACAGCAGCAGCAGCAGCAACAGCAACAGGAGCATCAGCAGCTGTGCCAGTGCTGTATGAAATCACTCCACACAGTCGCTCACCTGCGTCCGCCCACGGTGCAGGGTGGGGGGATGGCCGCAGGCACGCAGACTGCTCGTCTATGCTGCAACATTTTCGATTTGCTGCCAATGACAACGTTTGCCGCCTACAAAATCGAGTTTACGTGTCGTGTCGTGTACACATAGCAGCGTGTCGTGTCGTTTCGTATCGTGTCGCATGACTTATGCCTTTTCGCATCTAATCTGATATATTGTGCATGCATGGCAGCAATCACACGCATCAGCGCAGCGTCCCTTGCCGGCGGTGCTAGGGCTGTTTGATTAGTTGTCGCCAGGCATGTTAGCGTTTTCCACCAGCCAAATCCCAGCAGCTCGACATGCGACCAAGCCAACCGACTTTCGCTATGACTTTCCTATCTTGCTTAGGCAGACGCAAGCGTCGTAGCGCTAAGCTATAACTGCTGCTTGTCTCAACTGCTGCCTATTTTTACAATGTCTTTACTCTTTAGTTAGAGATTGCAACGAAATTGCATTTGGCTGCCTTGGCTTGCTGCACTGTGTCCAGCTACACAGCGCAGGCGCTTGCGGTTTCAATGCTTGTCTTGGCCATTATGAAAAAACAGAAGCCGTTCTCACAAACTGCTACAAAAGCTCTCAAAAAGTGCCGTCTGCAGGCGCTGATAACCAGGTAGAAGCGTTTCAGCTGCCACAGCAGAAGTGAAACTTCATAGAGTCAAAGCTTGCTTAACACTTCAATATGCGTTGCTCCTCAAGATATGACGTCGCTAGCCAAAGTTTTTTTTTTTTTCAATTTTCTAAAACTCTCAACTGAATTTCAACTTGCATACAGTTTTTAGGGAGTAGGAGAATTTTAATGAAGTCATTTGGACAATTTCTTATGACGTTGTCATTTTCAGCAGCTAAGTGAGGACACTTTTACTTTATTTTATTTATCTTTTTTTTTTGTAATTTCATTTATTTGGATTTTCAAATAAATCGTTTGCGTCGTTTCTTTACATTAGGTCGATTAGAGCTCCTCTTTGCAGTGTTCTCGTAAGGGTTAACTCCAACGTTGGTAGTGTATCATTGGCCTAGGTAAGACGCAAAAGGCATTGTCTAAAATTCTTATGCAGGCAGGCAGCTGCTGCTCATAGCGATTTTCTTTTGTCAGCCATATGCACACTAAAATATTAAGTGTGAGTATCTTTATGTGCAAGAAGCAATTGCTCTTTGCGCTGTTATCGTATAAATGCCAAACTAGCAACATTAAGACTAAAACAAGCCAAGCAGCCACAAAAATTTACAACCAATTTTATGTGCGAGTTAATAAAATCCGCTGCGGCTGACTGACTGACTGGCTGCCTGGCTGGTTTGCATGAGGGCGGTTAGAATAACCCTCGCAGTTGTGTGTGCGTGTGTGTGTGTGTGTGTGTGTGTGTGTGTGCGTACGTGTGTAATTTCGATTTATCCGCATAGACACAAATCGTGTGTGGCAAACGTGCGCAAAATGAATTTGCCAAACTTTGCACACAGGGCGCACATAAAATTATATTGATTTGCTATTAAATGTTATTAGATCAATATGTAAAAGAGGTTAGTGCCAGCAGATTAGCAGGAGCAGCAACAGCCAAACCCACTTCTGCAACCCACGCGTATGAGCTTTATATTCAATGTTTAGGCACACTTGTGCGCGAATCGTGTTTCGTGCTCTTGTAGCGACGTGATCCGCTGCTACCTGAGTGTAGTGCACTCATAAATAAGTCCACTCGATTCTTCCTGCTTCTGCGCTTTCATTTGTTGCACACGCTCACACTGCAGTTTTCCGCATTTTTGCGAGTGTGATATTTTTAAGTGCAAAATCATTCTAATTAAAAGTGCAACAGCACGTATGAGTGACGTTCACCCAAAACTAACAATTAAGTGTTACGTATACGCCACGTACATCGCACTTGCCTGCCTGCCTGCCTGCCTGCCAGCCTGCACTCATGGACTGCTCGGAGGCGGAGGCTGGCTGGCTGCTGGCTGCTGGCTGCTGGTTTGTCGTGCTCAGCCAATTCGAGTGTGAAAATTCGCAGTTAGTCAAGTGTTGCTGTTGGTTTTTGTTATTGTTGTTGCTGTTGCTATTTTTTTGTTGTTGTTGCTTCTGCTTGCAAGTTTTGCCGCGCGTGCTGCTTATTTACCACACTGCCATGGTAACCATAATGCCAAGCCAGCCCAGTCCGGTGCTCACATCCGCGCACAGCTCATATTGACCTTGGCTGTGAGACAACACGTTCCATTGCGCACACATGCCTCCTCCCCCGCTTGCCGCTCTGCTTTGGCCAACACTTGCGTTTCATGTTGCACACACTCGGCCCGGCGCTGCCTTGCACTTCCTGTCTTGCCTGAGCACAGAACCGCTGCTTTGGCTTAGAGCAGATTTCTTTGCGCTTCTTCCTTATTGCTTTTGCCTTATGGCGAAATCATACTTTCAATGCTGAAGTATCGACAATAAAATTGCAATTTCGTTATCTGGCTGACTGCTTGTAGCTGCTGCCTTCACCCCGCTGCTACTGTTGCTGCTACTGTTGCTGCTGTTGCTGCTGCTGCTGACTGGCTCGCATCCGCTACAAAGCAATCACGTTTGGTCTGCGATTTATCTGTTCCGCTCTGTTTGAGCTTGATTTCTTGTAAGTCGAAAACTATGCGTACAGTTGAATTCACACGCAATTGCTTTGCTCGCTTTCGACTTGCAAGAAAGTCTTTGCAGCTTTAGCCAAAGCAGCATATGAAGAATTTTAGCGAAACTGACTTAAAGTTGCTACGTTTTATTAAATTTCAAATCTTTTGCCTTGATTTACTTGAGCATATGCAGCATAAATTAAAAGTGCAGCAATAGGTAAGCATACTTATTTACTTATGGAAAAGCGCTTAGTGAACATGCAATTGACTATAAGCATCTCATCAAGGATGTGTCTAAGGTCATGTACAATAAAGACCTGCGCGCGCTTTATACAAATACCATTTGATTGTTTTTTTTTTCAATTTATATGAGCAATCGCTCTCGACTTAACAAGTTTGCATACGCAGTGCAAAGCAGCAGGATATGCAGCAGCATAGGCAGTCAGCGCCATATGCTGGCCATTGAGCTACAGCTAAGACGCCTGCAGCTGCTCAGTTAAAACGATTTCATGGTAAACTCAGTTTGCATTTAAATTCCCCTTAATATACTGAAAAATAGAAAAAAAAAAAGCAAAGCATGCAAGAAGGCTAAAGGATGTGCAAATATGTAAATACGCTAGGAAAAATGCAAAAGGCAACGCAGGCGTATACACACGTGCAACAGTGCAGCTTTGCCTTAGATTTTTCTCCCTTGTTTTTTTCGCTGTCTTTTTTTTTTTTTTTTTGTGTGGAAGAGAAAATTCAATAATCGATTGTTAGCGACTGACGGTGGCAGCAGCTGCCAGCAGTAGCACAAATGCAACAGCGCTTTGTTATTTTGTCGAGCATTTAGCAGCAACGGTTGCTCCTTTTTTTTTCTTCCTTTTTGTTTCCGTTTTTCTGTTCCTTTTTTCTGTTTTCTTTTGTTTATAGCAATAAACGTTGCCTTTATAGGCGAAAAGAGCATAACAAAACAGAACACGAATAGTAGAAAAAATAAATGTTAGTAGTTTGCTTTACGTGCTCATGTCAGCGTGTCACGCTTCAGTTGGGGTCGAGGTTGCCTGCGCTTCGCTATGCTCGGCTGCCTGTGCGGTCTGCTGTGCACACTGCTCTGGCCTCTGGCCAACCGTAGAAGAACCTTCAACTTTTTGCATAGAGATCAAGTTTAAGCGTTTAACATGATTCAAATTATTTTCCCATTCGCAGTTTCTAAACTCGCAATGTACGTGTTTAACTGGCGCAACGCTTTAACGACGCTTGCCTGCGCTTTAATGTGCAACAGGCAACATGCCGTTATTGCACTCTCATGCATACAAAAAGTAAATAAAAAGAAAGATTTTTTTAATCAGATTAACTGACTAATTGCACGAGCTTATCTCGCCTATGCACATAACACAAATGCACCAGGCACATGGCAGCAGGCACACGGCAGCAGGCAAAGGCAGCGACAGGATTTCGTATGCACAAAGCGACGGCCTTCATTAACGCATAAAACTTGGCTAACTGCAACTGGTTGACTGATGATTTGTTTATGCAGCTTTGCCCCCGCTTTACATTTTAATTTGCCGCACAGCGCAGCGTCGTCTAAATAGCAGCCCAACGTTGGCGCACTTAGGCAGCAGCCGCAGTCGACAGTCATTCAAAGCGCTCACACACGAACACATGACCACATGCCCACATGCCCAACACATACCCACGCGCCCATACAAACGTCGACCACGCACAGCCTCAATGCAAAGCATGCCGCTCACTCACACTCACACTCAGCCAACCACTCACCCATTCACACGCTGTCTGCTGCCTGCTGCCTGCTGCCTGGCATTCATTCACAATTTGTGCGGCATGTCGGCCAATGCCGTTGGCTGCCTTTTAGCACCCAGCTCAAGATTAATGAGTTCTCAAGAAAATGACGAACGTCAATGGCACAATGACACTTGATGTCAGTGTCTCCTATCTGCTGATGGATTATGCACACACCACGTATGCAAGCTGCACGCTGCTGTAACATCACACACACGCATACACGCATGCCTGACTGTGTGGCAGTGTGCCCCAGGCTGTGGTTGCTCACTTGCATGGCTGCTGCTAACCTTATCTTATGTTGCTCATAATCAGGCACATTAAGGCGCCGCCAGACAGTTAAAGTGTTCCCACTGAATAGGCTGCAGCGCCATGCCTGCACTCTGTGTATGTTATGGACTGCGTTTGCGTGCATATGTGTGCCTAAGCTTGCCTAGCTAAAGTTAGTTGACTGTGGTTTCGCCGACATACTGCAGCTATATCAGGCTCCTCCTGCTAACTAAAGAATTTCAACGTGTACCCAGACTTGGCCGCAAGTTGCTTACTCAGCGTGCCTCGCACATTCACAGCCGCAGCAGTGACCAATAACCGCTGTACGTGCAGTTACAGTAATGCATGGCATGCGCTCCACAATAGCAATAACAACAACGAAGAGCACTTTTGCATTGCAAATAAACCAAAAGAAAAGTTTATTGCATTTTTTACAATTTTTATTAATGTTAGTTTATATTTGTTTTTATTTTTTCTGTAATGCTTTTGTTATTCGCTGCTGAGCAGCATTTTTCATTGTGGCTTATTTTTTTATTTTATTTTTTTTTATTTTTTGTACTGCATACTTCGCCTCCAACTATTTTGATTTAGTTTTTTCCTTATTTTTTTTTTTTTTTCTTGTTGCGGTTGTAATGCTTCCTGCTGTTGGCATTGCCATTGTTGTTGTCATTACTACTATTGTTTGTTGTTGTTGTGTAGTGCGGCTTTCAATGGCATTTATTTTATAAAATCGGTTTTAACGTTTTCTACGAATACTTGGGCCACTGGCAGCATATTAAATCCATTACCACATAATTTGTAACGGGAAAGTTCTTTCCGCTGTAATTTGCCGCCCCCGCATGTTTTTTTTTTTTTTGTTTTACTTTTATATTTGCTTTTGCACTTGCCGCCCATTTCCAGCATTTGAGTTATATTTCATTATTAATTTAAATACCCGTGGCAATGGGAGAGCGCAGAGTCGGTTGCATTTTTAGCATGCCTCTGTTTAATTTGGAGCATTGGATTTTATTCTACGCTAATTGCCGCTCGTCAATTTGCCTCAATTGTCTGTTCTGTTAATGCGGCTCAAATGGAAAATCATTTGCAAATATTTGTATTGTCAGTTCACTAGAAATTTTCAGCGTGCAAATTCTGTTAGCACACGTTGTTGCTCAATTCGTGGAACGGAATCAATGGAAAATTTATATTTTTATTTTGCTTTTTTTTTCTGCATAAAAACTTGCATATTGTTACCATGCTATTCAAATGTGCTTTGCTAACCAGCAAATTCAATAGAATTCAACAATAAAATTTATTAAAGAAAAATTAAGCATTTAAGCATTTATTAAATTTGATTTATTTGTGAGAAAAATATATATTACAATCATTAAAAAAAAAAAAAAAAACACTTAAATACTGTAACTGATAGGCACTTGTGCTTGTTTTCATTGCAGCTGCATAAAGCGTCTAAAAACGATTGACTTTTGAAGGACTTTTAACAGGCAACAACAAATATAATACAAAAAAAAAAAGAAACAAAAAACAACAACAATGAAAATTAGTATGCAGCAAAATGTTGCCTCAGCCAAATGCCAGCTCATAAAAATTCAAGTGAAATAAATCAAAAAACAAATCTCGCAGTTAACAAAAACCGACAAGGATAACCCAAAAAAAAACATACACCAAAAAAACAACAGTTAAACAAAACAGAACAGAAACAAAAATAACAACAGCAAAAAACTGCAACTGCAAAGTAAAAAATAACAAAAAACAACAAGAACAACAACAACAATGATAAAGCGCAACAGTCAATAGAAGCTGAGCTTGCATTGCTTTGATTCGCTTTGTTTTGCTTTACAACGAGGTGAGGTGAGTTGAGGTGAATTGAGTTGAGTTGAGTTGAATTAAGTTGTGCCAAGTCAACTGGCAATGGCATTTTGCTGGATGTGCATGCAATTAGTTGCTTCTCTGTTGCAACAAAACCTTTTATCTTTCAAGTGTGCCAACATACGTCCTTTTTAACAACAACAACAACAACAACAAGATCAACAATAAAAGCATACAAAATATAGTAAATCCACACATCAAGTAAGAAAACAAAAGCAAACAAATTCAAGATGGATAAAAAAACGAAAACCAAATCAAAACCCAAACGTCTTAAACCTAACAAGGAATCGAGCACACAACTGGATCTGGATCTATGGGAGGTAAATAACGCAAGTGTAAAAATTATATATTACATAAAGTAAAAATGCTCTGTAGCATATGCCTTCTGTTTTTTTTTTTTTTTTTTTTTTTTAATTTATCTTAAAAAATAATTTGTTTTTATATTCACTATTACTCTTGGCTGCATGCCAACGCGTTGTCAGTTGATTGTTTTTTCGTTGATTTTTCGTTTGCATATTTTTAAAGTACTTTAGCACTTTATGCATTTTCCAACTTGGCACATTAAATGCCAACATCAAGTGCTGCCAATCAGCAGGCCAAGCGTCAAGGTTATTTACCTTGAAGCAACTAATAATGATGACTGAGATAATAAGCATGTTGCTGATGATGGTGATGATGTGCATCCGTTGCTGTTGTTGACACTGGCACAATCTTGGCAGAACTGTCATTAACAATTTGATTTATTTTCAATTTTTTTTTATTTTATATTTTATATGCATTAGACATTTAATTAAAACCGAAAATAAACAAAAATTTAAATGACATTTTGAGATAACCAAGAAGCAGATGCCAGCGGCCTGAAAGCTGCTTGAGCATGCCTACGGACGTTTCACGCTTGGCTGCATATGCAATGTCATGCTGAAAGTTTTAAATATTGTAGCCAACTACTTAGCTTGCAGTCATCATAAACTGCAATTGCCAATGATTGTGCCAGAAGGCAGCAAATAAAGCCATGCGTAAGATGCAATAAGCAAAATATCAACTGAATGCAGTGAGGCTGCTCTTTTTTAAGCCAAATGCAAAACACTGCATAGTCAATGTCAAGTGCAGCCATAAAATGCTTTGCATGTATGTAGGTATGTATTTACATACCATGTGTACGTACATGAATGTGCAGCACACCCACACACACATGCACTTATGTAGATGCATACATACATAGCTACTTGCTGATAGATATGTAGATACGTATGTGGATACAGACATGGTTATGTTCCATGCATGCATGCTATGCGAGCACACACAATATGGCCAACAACAAATGACTTATCTGTGTGCACAGTCGAATTGCTTTAACCTTCGTCATATAATTATTAACACATGTGCGAAATTGAAGGCATTGAGTGCGTTTTCTTGGAATTGCGCTGCAGCAACAATGACTTATTTAAGCGTTACTGGCGCTTCGCTGCTCTTATGGGCGTTTTTGAGCGGGGGGCTGAGGCAGGCATGCGCTTGCAATTGAATTGCGAGTTAAACACTTTGCCTGCTGATTGGCTGGCTGACGGGTTCATATTTCTAAGAATTTCATTAACGAACGCATTCTCACTCTCTTGTCCGCAGCAAAATGAAGATCGTTTTACAACAGTTGAGCTACCCGCAACAAAAGTAGCAAACAGCAGCAGCGGCAGCGGCAGCGTCAGCGTCAGCATCAGCAAAATAACGACAGCGACACCCATAGCCACAGCGGCACCCACCGTCATATGTCCGGGCAATGCAGCAGCCATGACTGCGGTCGCACAAGGCGCACAGGTCGCCACACAGCAACATACGGCGACCACGCCCACACCCATGCCCGTGGGCATCACTGGCTGTGCATCGGGCACCGCACTCATCGCACTCGACACCAGTCAGTCGGAGGCAAACATCGAACACGAGCGCGGCAACTGGACCGGTCGCTTTGACTTTCTACTCTCGCTGCTGGGCTACTCCGTGGGGCTGGGCAATGTCTGGCGCTTTCCCTATTTATGCTATAACAATGGCGGCGGTACGTATACGCAATTAATGGTTTATCTTGTGGTTCTTGCTTATAAATAGTTTACACATGCATGCACACATGTGCTGCAGGTGCATTTCTTATACCCTTCACAATAATGTTGATTATCGCCGGGCTGCCGCTCATGTTCATGGAGCTGTCGTTTGGTCAGTATGCGGCCTTGGGTCCGGTGGCTATTTATCGACGCTTTTGTCCATTGTTTCGCGGTCTCGGCACTGGCATGATTATCGTCTCGGCCATTGTTATGCTTTACTATAATCTGATTATCGCTTGGACCATATTCTATATGTATGCATCGTTTCGCGCCAGACTGCCGTGGCAGAACTGCGAGCCGGAGTGGAGCACCGAACGTGAGTACACAAGCGTGCACATCTTTTATATTTTATTATGTTTAAATGCTTGTATATAATTTTTAATGCCCCACTTCGTTTGTTTTATTGCCGTCAATTAGCAGCACATTTATTTTATTCCCCACTTGACGTGGCCGCCATTTGTCTTCGCTTGCCGCGAGTGGCCAATTTATGCTTTGTGTGCGCTGCCCCACAAAACTAAGCAACTTTCTGCGTATACTTGATGCATATTAAAAAAAAATAACAAAAAAATAAAAATAAAAAAAGCAAAGCCAAAAACAAAGAAAATGGTAAAAAATTGCAAGCTGTCAAAATTTGAGAATGTCGACGGTCGCACACATGCCAACGGCCTCTAAAGAAATCCCAACGGCACAAGTACGCACGGCTGAAGTGCGCTTGAAGGCCCAGTGCCTCCTCTAATGCCAAAGAAAAAATACCTGGCAGCATTGGCATTGGTTTTATTTTGGCTTTTGCTTGGTTTTTGTATATAAAAGTTGTTTTTTTTTTAATATTAAATACAATTTTTAAATTGTTAGCAAGCTGGAACAAAAGCGACTGCCAGCACATGTTGCAAATATTTAATTTAATTTAATGTTTGCGCTTCATAATAAATTAAACCACGATTTCAATTTTCCACTGGGCAGTCAAAAACAAGCAAACAGCAGCAGCACAGCATACATGCACAAAAACAAAGCCACTGTGACACGCACAAAAGTAGGCAATTGTTTTTGTCTTGCTTTTTTGCAACTTTTTTCGTTGCTGGTTTTTGTTTTTCTTTCTTTATTTTGTTTTTGCCAGAATCGTCTGTTTGACACGTACACCCGCGCATTCTTTTTTTGTTTTTGTTTTTTCCTTTTTGTTTTTTTCTTGTGTGTTCCTGTTTTTGAGCTTTCTTTAACTAAGGAATTCGCTATAGCATATAGCACTTTAAAATTGCCTACCAAGCGAAGGACATAAATCTTAACGTTTGTAGGCTGCCAACGGCAAGCAAAAGCCGCGCCACAGCCGCAGCCGCAGCCGTAGCCACAGCGCCAGAGTCCCGCGAGCTGTGACATTCGCTGCTGCGACAGCTGCTTGAACTTTTATATTGGTTATAGAAATGTGCTTGGCCGTGCGCTGTCGAACGGCAAAGCGCTGAGCGAGGACAGCGGCAATGCCATTGACACTGCCTGCGCATATTTCAATGAAAGTTTAGGTGCTTATGCCTTGTGCCATTAAAAGTTAGGCGTCGTATCTGAGTCTGCGTTATGCTCTTTTTTTTCGGTTTTTTTTCTCTTTAATTTTTTTTTTTGTCTTTTCTTTTGCTTACCCCAATCGCCTCAGCAGTTTCTAGTTTGCCGATGTTCGGTTTTATGAAATCACAACAGTGGTTATGATTTAATATGGCGGCTGGCATTGCTGCTGCTTCCGTTTCCGCTTCCGTTAGCTAACACTTGCCACTCAGTTGGTAATCGATATGCTATAAGTGCTTTTACGCTGTGGCTACGCTCGACTTTGTTGCCTTTTTTTACGATTATACACTTATAAAATATGCTCTATATAGGCATATGTTTATATGTATTTGCAAGCTTAGATTCATATACATACACGCGTATACATAAATATTGTGCAAAAGCATAAACGCAGAATCACAACCCACATAGCAACAATTATTAACACTTGGCATGTTTATAACTAAAGCAATCCTTCACTTGAGCCAGCCATGACTGCAGCATTCTGCTCCTTTCTGCTGCCTTGCGACGTTGTATGTGCGTCGACTCGACTCGACTCGACTTGAATTGAGTTGAGTTAAGTTTAGCGCATGAAAGGCGCGTGTTGTAGCCGTGATTTCTTAAGGATTTCCATTTATTGACTTTGGTAAACAGCAGCAGCCACGAATGGCAACCACAAACACACACACATGCACACACACATACATGCGCACATACCTGAGTTAGCAGTTAAGTGAGAAGTGTTTATTTTTGTTGTTCCGATCGGAGCATATTTAAATTGTTTATATTGATTGATGTTACACGGCTTCAGCTACACCATGCTCAGCCAGCTGCAGAGTAAGTAAGTAAGTCAGCGTGCTGCGGCAGGGGGCATGTGGCAGGTTGACTTTGTATGTAAATATTTACAAAAAATTAAGTGTATTGTGCACACAGCAGAACGAAAATTGTGTGTACATAATCTTGCAGGTATACTTTGCTGTTTGGTTGCTTAATTTCTAGCCCCCTCCGGTGTGTCTTTGAGTAAGCGAGCGTGGGCCACAGTGCCGAGCATGTCGCAGCAGTAAGACTCTAGGCCACGCGACTCTTTTCTTTTCTATTGCTTGTCAGTGAATTCAAAGGTTGCGATCTTTTGTGATATTAAACAATTTCTAAGTTTTGCGCTGCTGCTGCTGCTGTCGGTTGCTAAGACAACCATGCCTATGAGGCATGTCTAATGGCAAGTGTTAAGTTAACAAATTCAATAAAAAGTTCAACGCAATCAAAGTTTAAATTTTGTAACATTTAACTTTAGCTGGCGTGGCACAGCTTAAATAGCCCTCAGGAATTACTCAATTAAGACACTTAACCCGAAATTAACATTGAAATGCTTGAATTAAAATGCCCATTGCGCTCCTTTGCTTTGTGAAGTACAAGCGCACAAGAGCGATGAGGCACTTGGCAGCCTATATTGGGGTAAATTGAACTTCATAATGTTAAATTTGCTTAAATCTACACAACAATTTAAAAGTCACTGAATGCCAAGTGAGCAACTGAGTGGCATTAAAAAAAAGCAAGACAAAACAAAAGATAAAGTATAAGAGTTTAAAGCGAAGCATGCCTGGCAGGTTTATATTTCATAAGTTGGTTTGTGTACGAGTGCGCGGGCAGCCACTCAAAGTGGTCGGTCACGAGCAAAAAAGCAAGCAACAAACTGTAAACTTTTCGGAACGTTGCCAGCTTTACGCCTTTGCGTCCTGCGACACTAATTACCCAAAGCCATTACGATGATTAGCCACAAGAGCGAAAACAGCAAACAAAATTATGAACTTGTCTGTGGGCAAATTGTCTGCATGTGGCCGCTGCAAAAGTTACAAAAACTCTGACATAAAGAAAGAAAAAAAAAAAAAAAGAAAAAAACGAAACAAAAATAAAAGAAAAGTGTTTTGAATGGAATAAAAATAAACGCATGGCATACGCAACGGAGCAGCCAGGAGCAAGGAGCAAGGATAACAGGCAAATTGCAGCGTATCCATGCACGCCAACACTTGGCTAGCGACCGAAGAGCAACTTATCTTCGTCAAGGATGGCTTCGCCTGGGCGAAACAAAAAAAAAAGGGTTACAGCATGACTGCCTGTTAATTTGCTATTTCGGATACACTTTTTGTATAACGACATTACTTTGAAATTTAAATCCTGCCAACCTACGCTGCGCCAGCCCTCAGCCACAACGGCAGCTACAGCTAAAACAGACATGCCAGGCCAGGCCCTGCAGGCTTGCACAGTTCAGCTATGTTACAGGCATTGCCATGGTGGCACGCACACACCCACACACACACACACACACATACATGATGTCGACATTATTTGTAGGCACCGCCAACTGTCACAGCGCGCAACGCCAACTGGCAGCGACAATGTCAGTGAAAGGCACATTGCAAAAACAACAGACATGCAGAAAAACTGGAAAACTGACAGACAGACGGACAGAACGACAGACAGAGCAACTGCAAATAAGTTGGGTTAAAGGCGCACACAGCTACGAGCCGCATGACTATTATCCCTTTGCTGCTGCTCCTGCTGCTCCTGCTGCTCCTGCTGCTGCTTGCTATGGCTGCTGTTGAATTTTTATGCGAGAAATGTGTACAAATTTCAATTGATCGCCATACTGCCAAAGTATAAGTGGCAGCCATTTTGTTAAAGTCGTCTACTCCTTTGGTGCTGCTGCACGGACTGCGTCAAATCAATCAACATCAAAATTATAATATAAAATGTTGCGACTCAAAGAAAATCGAAAGCAATTTACTGCTGCGGTTGTGCTGAGCCTAAGCAACACCAACATGCCCCTGCCCCTGCCCCTGCCCCTGCCCCTGCCCCTGCTGTCTTACTCACTGCTTTGGCAGACTTTGCTGCTGTAAGTGTTTTCGTTTCTTTTGCCTTTGCTCGGCTCTGCCGTGCTGCGGTCGCTTGGCTTCGCTGACTGGCTGGCTGACTGGTAATACTGGCAATCAGCATGGTACACTGCATCCCGAAACTTCAAAGTGTTTATTCGGCATTTAATTTATTAGCATGTGTAAATTTCTATGTTGCCTGCGCCATGTGTAAGTGTGTGTGTGTGTGTGTGTGAAATTGTGTGTGTGTATGGGAGTTTGTCTGCTGCTATACTTGCAATTAATTATTCTGTGTTTACATACATGCATGCGCACACACACAAACACACTCGGAGAGGCGGACGGACGGACGGACGGACATAAGCAGGCATTGTATTCGTAAATCGCAGGCGACGCGCCCTGCCGCAGTTGCTGCCAACATTTGGCATTAGGATGTGACCTTCAGGCTTATTATCGCTTTCGCCTATTGTCAGTTTGTCGTTGGCTGTCTGTCGACTTTCATATGCATTTGACAGTTCTCTGCGTTTGCTGTCTCAGTTCTGTATTTACACACATTTTATGGAGCAACACTTTGTGCCACTTCAAACATTTTCCTTTTTCCTTTTTCGTATTTTTCTTCTTTTTTTTTTGTATATTTTTTTTGTGAAAGAAAGTTAAAGTTATTGAATTACTTTTAGGGTTTGGGTCTTTATTTGTTGTTTTTTTTTTTTTCTGTTAGAGAAACAGAAATTTAATGCTTTGAAGATTTCACTTTGGTTAATATTGATTTATTTAACATATGACATGATGATTATGCTGCTTTTGCCAACAAAGCACTGATTACAAATGTTTATTTGCCAAAAAGCAAGCAAAATATATTTTTATTTGCTATACAGACTGACTGGCATGCCATGTTACCCATATCATTCAGTTATGTAGCTCAGTAAACTACAATTGGCTGCCTAGTTCTAGTCTACTATGTGCGCTGATGATCTTCGCAAGTTTACATTAGCTGCCTAGGCGAATTTCACAGCACATAATCAAAAGGTACTTGGCAGCCGACATGCCCAATAAAGTGGCAAAAATTTTAAAAAGCCATTATTAAGCATTAAACATGGCAACCATTTTGAAAAAGTGTTTGAAAAAGGGAAAACCAAAAGGTTCGGCTCCTTTTGTAAAACCTTTTACCTCTGGCATATTGCACGAGTTAAAAAGCAATGTTTATAAAAAAAAACATTTCCGTTTGCACAAGCATTTCATGTTTTTTATTTTTCTATATTTTATCTATATTTTGTTCTTCTTATTTTCTGGTTAGTCACGTTCAAACATTGTGGCCCTTGTCTGTTTAATTAAATAAATAAGTCAACATTAAGCGTTCGTTACTCATCCGCCCCGGTGTGCGCTAAGTGAGCGAACGCACAAAAAATTCGTTAACAATAAAATACAATAAAGGGGAGCAAAACGAAAAACATCACAACAAAAAAAAAAAAAAAAACGAAAAGTAACGGTGAACTCAGTTGTGTTTGGCCTATAGCATTTTTATAATGTTTATGAACTATCTGTCAGTCGGGCAGCAGGCAAAAGGCATAATCCTTTTTATACGTGTGGCATTTCTATTTCATTTTTTTTCTACTTGGTTTTTTTTTTCGCCCTTTGATATGCTTAAAAGTTGACAAGTTGCTGGAAAAAAAAAAGTAGCAAAAATGAAGCTTTGCAAAATTCGTGCCGGGGTCAGCTTAAAAAAGGAACAAGAGCCAGGCATGAAGTTTACGCAGAATTTAATTAAAAAGCGCAGTCGGGCAGCAAAACAAAAAAAGGAAACAAGGAAACTTTTGCACTTGTTTAAATTGTTTAAATGTGCAAAAAGTTACGCTAATTGTTGTTGTTGTTGTTGTTGTTGTTTTTGTTGTTGTTACTATATATGGCATATGGTACTGTAACATATGTGTATGTGTATGTGTATGTGTATGGGAAGTAAGTTTCGTGCTAGTTGTGTGCTGCCGCAAATCAGTAAACGCAATAAGAAGCAATGAAATCCTTATAAGCCACTTTTTGGCCAATTGTCGACAGAGAAGCAAAATGCAAAAGCAACACTCGGCCAAAAGTCATTAAAACTATATTAAGCGAGGGAAAAACGAAACAAAAACAATCATTGGCCAGCATCCTTCATAAGCCACAAATAAGGCACGCACACACACACACATGCACACCCACGCACACACCCACGCACACACACCCACGCCCACCCACGCATGCACACAGGCACGCAGGCACACATGTCATATCCGTCTTATACGTCATGCATGCCAAAACACTTTTTGCGGTTAAAAAAGTTTTAATATGCTGCGGGTCCAGGGTCCAGTATACAGTGTCCAGTGGCCGGTGCAGTGCAGGCACATGTGTAATGCAGCTCGAGTTATTTGTTCGCGTGACCTCTGCCGCCTGGCAACTGCCAACTGCTGCCATGTGCCTTGCATGCCATGTAGGAATGTACGTAGGTTTGTGGCCTGCATTTGGTCAGCTTTTGGTCAGTTTAATTTTACTTTTCTTTCCTTTTTGTTGGTTTTTTTTTGTTGTTGTTGTTGTTGTTTTTGTTGTTTCTGTTTTTGGCCACATAATGACTTGTGAACATTTGTGCAACGCATACGAAATCAGCTCAGCTGCCAGTATGTCCCTATGCATGTCTGTCTGTATGTCTGTCTGTCGGGTTTAGTTTTATGCGGTTAACATGCAATGCATTCAGCACGTGTCATCGGCCACATCCGTGTCGATATGCGTGGTTAACTCGAAGCTTAAATTGTTGTTCATTTGGTTTGTGGGCAATTTAAGTTAATTTACATATGATCAGACATGCCAACCGAAATAGCACTAAAAGCACCAAAGGCAGCACTTCATGCCAACCACGTTGAACATGTTAGAGCACTTTGCAAGCCAGGCCACTCCAAGGTGCCATCTTGCCTATCAAGTTAAGCCCAACTGTTGATGCTTTTGCTTTTGCAGATTGCTTTTCATACGAAATGGCCGATCAGTGCGATGCAGTCAATGGCACCTACTATCTGCGCACTTGCTACAATGCCAGCTACGCCGAGGAGCACAACATCACCGAGCTGGCCTTGCATGCGCTGAAGCGGCCCCCCGCCGAGGAATACTTCACGTAAGTGATAATCCACAAAGCATTGCCTGAATATTTCTCATTGTAGTACATATGTATGTGTGTGTGTGTGTGTGTGTGTGTGTGTGTGTGTGTGTGTGTGTGTATTTACTGTTCAGCAATCTGGTATTGGGTCTCTCATCGGGCATAGAAGAAACCGGCAACATAAAGATATCACTGGCCATCTGTCTCTTCATCGCCTGGGCCATTGTCTTCCTTTGCCTGTGCAAGGGCGTGCAATCCTCGGGCAAGGTTGTCTACTTCACCGCACTCTTCCCCTACGTTGTGCTCGTCATACTCTTCGTTCGCGGCGTCACCTTACCCGGCGCAGCCACCGGTGTGCTCTTCTACCTGACGCCCGATTGGAAGCAACTGGCCAATGCACAGGTATGCAGCGCTCAGCCACGCACTGACTTGATCTTAATGTAGATTTCCGTAACTGCAGGTCTGGGGTGATGCGGCCGTGCAGATATTCTTCGCCTTAAGTCCGGCCTGGGGTGGTCTCATCACACTCTCATCGTACAACAAATTCTCCAACAATTGCTACAAGTAAGTGGTCACAGCTCAGCGCATGTCCATATGCTGCCAACTACCTACTTTTGCAGGGATTCCATGATTGTGGCTTTCTGCAACATTGCCACGTCATTCTTTGCCGGCTTGGTTATATTCTCGATCATTGGCTTTCTGGCGCATGAGCTGAACGTCGAAGTGAAGAAGGTTGTGGATCAGGGTGCAGGTCTGGCATTTATTGTCTACCCGGAGGTGGTCACACGTCTGCCCATTTCGCCCGTCTGGTCCATATTGTTCTTCGTCATGCTGCTCACATTGGGCTTGGACTCACAGGTGAGCTCAGTCTGTCTAATGGCCAGCTATGGGCAAGTCAAATCTTTTGTTTCAGTTTGCGCTCATGGAAACCGTTACAACTGCCATTTTGGATAAATTTCCGACTTTACGACAATACAAAACTTGGGTTGTGCTATTCGTTGCCATATTCGGCTATATAGGCGGTCTGGGCTTCACCACGAACGTAAGTACCCCATCCAACTGGCGTAGAGTGCCAGCGGCTAACTTTTGTGCGCATATCCTTCACAGAGCGGCATGTACTGGCTGCAGCTGATGGACAAGTACGCCGCCAACTGGTCGGTGCTGCTGATTGCCATATCCGAATGTGTGCTCATCGCCTGGATCTATGGTTCGCAGCGATTCTTAAACGATATACAGGGCATGATCGGCAAGCGTTCGCGTTTCTGGAACTTCTTTTGGTCCACAATGTGGCGTTACATAACGCCCGCCACGCTGCTGGTAAGTAAGTTTAGGAATCTAAGGCCATAAGAAACAGAAACTTGCTCTGACTTGCTTAGATCCATTAAAAACTTGAGTCTATAGATCATCGATGCGCTAACAATAATTTACAGTTCATTTTATTCTTCAACTGGGTCGAGTATAAGCCGGCCTCGTATGGCCATTACGTCTATCCATTGTGGGCCGATGCGGTTGGCTGGTTTGTGGGCTTGCTGCCGGTGTTGGTCATCTTTCTGGTGGCCTTTCAGCAGATCTGCAAGGCGCCGCAATCCAGTCTCAAGGATCGGCTCAAGCATCTGCTGCGACCCACGGCCGAGTGGGGGCCAGCCGGTCGGCCCTGCGTCAATTTGCATGCGGAACGTTACCAGAGTCAGAACTACGATGGCGTCACCAATACCCAGATACTCATCAACTGTGCGCCAACGGATGCGTTGCCGTACGAGGAGCAATCGCAACATGTCAACGGTTATCGCGATGAGGCATTGCAACTCTGAGAGCGAGTTAATGCAACGTCCCCGGCGACAAACCTGGAACACGATGTTGCCGACGTTGCTCTGGTCGATCTCGTCGGCATGGCGGAACACAACAGTGACAGCACACACATGGGCGGCAAGAGCACGGCGACGGTGGCCAAAGTACCCGGACCGAGTATTCTGAAGGCAGCCAAGCAAGCAAATCAAACGAACGACGGCAATAGCAATGGCAGGCATAAGTTGATGGGCCAACAGCCGGAGGTCAGTCCCAGTAAGCAGCCGCTGATCACGACCGAGCTGAGAGCGAACGAAAGTGATGGCTCCTATTTGAATGAGATGACGTCGAAGATGCTTGCTAAGCAAAATGTTGTTGAGCTAACTGAGAAAGCAAACAAAACTACTGCCATAAATGTGTTGCCGACAACAACCGCAACAACAACTGCAACAACAACCAAAGCAACAGCAACAGCCATAACACCCACGACTGGCACAGCAAGTGAAACAGCGACCACAAAGGTCATTGCTGCTGGCACACTGAGCAGTGGACGTGAACGCACAGCGATGACAACATTTCGTGAACATGCAACGGAAATAACTTCGCAAGTGACTCCAACAACAACAACAGCAACATCAACCATTGCCAAAACAACCCCTGCTGCTGTCAAAGCAGGCAGCATTGCCGCTACACAGGCCACGATGCCAACAGTGCAGACAACAATTGCTGCTGCTATACCCGCAACTGTTGCCACAAAGACAACAACAGCCACTTTGTCAACATTTACCGCAAAAACCACATCGACAACAGCCAATTCGAAACCAATAACAAATGCAACAATGAATATTGCTAAGTCTGCAGCAATGACAGCAACACCAGCGGCCAACAATAAGCCAGCAACTGCAATGTCAACTGCAGTTGCAGCTGAGACAATAACAGCAGCTGCTGCAGCAACAAATAAAAGCAACAACATAGCAACAACAACAGCAGCAACAGTCACAGCAGCCGCAATAACTACAGCAACAACAAGCGCCACAATAATGGCAACATCATCACAGCCAATAATATTAACAGCAACCAATAATGTTGCTGGCATACTACAGCCCACACGTGTTGCTGCAACCAAAGTTGTTGCTGCGACAACGAAACCAATAACAACACCAATGCAAAAAACATTAGCAACAACCATGACTACAGCAAAAACTGCTGCTCCAAATGCTGCGAGCAACATGAAAATCGAAACCAAAGCAACAACAACAACTGCCGCCACAATAATGTCGCATAAGCCAACAGAAGCAACAAAAACAACTACAGTATCAACAACAACAACAACCACACAAAAGACAACGGCAACAGACGCAATAAAAGCAACAAAGTCCACAACAGCTTCCACAGCGGCCACTGCTGCCAAAATAACAACAACAATGGCTGCAACTAAATCGCCAACCACAACGCAAGCAACAACAACAAAGGCGTCTGCTACAAAGCTAGCAGCAAATATGACGAAAGCAACAACAAATGCGCAGAGCAGCATAACCATGTCCACAGCAGCCACAACAACAACAACAACAACAGCAAAAACAAAAACTACAACAACAACTGCAGCAAGTAAAATAAATAAAAAATAAACCAAAGCGATTACCTTAAACGTTACTAAGTACGTTCACATGCATTGAGTAATCGGCTACTAAGCGGTAACCACTTACTAAGATTAGCATTAAAAGAAAAACTTATACGTAAGCAGCTGGCGAATTTTTAAAGTGTATTTTCTAAGTGAATTATTCAAAAGTTGTTAACAATATGCAGAGTTTATGTGTATTTCAAAAAGTGACAAAACGAAAACCAAAACCAAAACCAAAAGAAAACTAAGAAAAACTTGTAACATTAGTTTTATATATGTGTATGGATGTATATGTCTGTCTGTCTGTATACGCATGTAAGTCATCGTTAGGCGTGTATCGGACATGCAATGGCAATTAGTTACCTTTTCGATGTTTAAAATTCAAATGTTTTATTAGCTGTTAAGTAATCCTCGTTTTGGCCCAGGCTAGGTATGAGTTTCAGCTATCCTTTGTCCTTGTTGATGTCTCTACACAGGAGTGTGTGCGCGCTTCAAAACATCGATTTGACGCAAATTAATTTATTTATTCTTTTCGTTTTATTGCCTACTATTTTTTCTATTATTATTATTAATATTTTATGGCAGACTGCCTGGCTCAAAGTGTTGAAATGTTACTTTTTACATCAAAAAGAAATTATGAATATTTATATGCAATATTGGAAAATTTTTTGCTCAGCTTGCGTAAAAATTAAAAAAGAAAAATTAAATGAAATGCTTAAATAATTTAAAAGACTTACGCAAATGATTCAAGTTAACGTAGAACTTAGTGACGCATATTTTTACTTTAAAAAAAAAGAAAAACTTGAAAAAGAAAAAACCAAAAAAAAGAAACATCATATTTTATATTTATGTATAGGGCAAATTATTTCTTAAATTATATATTACGTAATGTTGTCTAAGCAAAATGTGTTTAAAACCGCAAACCGTGAGCAATGAAAAAGTGCAATGGCAAGAAAAGCAGAATTTAGTATGACTATTACGGAATTACATGTGTACATAGGTTACATGAAAAAAAAAATAAAACAAAAGAAACAAAAATTAGAAAAAAAATGAAAAATACATGAAATGTGTTTTCACGTGCAAATATGTAACGAATTGTGCAGAAGAGTGTTTTGACATATGTGAGCACTTCTTGTTTTTATATATTTGGTAAATGTTATTTAATTATAAAGCTTTTAATTACAATAGTTACCTGGGAATATATATTTTAACGCCGAACTACAAATAGCTGAGAAACCGGCGGTCTGCGGCATTTGGCCAAAGCTAATTTTGATATTTGTTTAAAACACGCAACAATTATGAAAAGCTAAATTTTATATATGAGAGACTCATGTACCTTAAAGCCGAACTTGAAACTATAAACTCTACGCATAGCTCAAAATTTATTGAAAAACCAAATATTCTAGTGTGTACCTTGTAAAGTTAAAAAAAATATTAAGCAAATAATACTATGGCCCCTACACAATATGAATGTTTGTACCTCAATGTATGCGACAGCACAGCAGCGCGAGGATTAGCCAATTCGTGCTTCGAAACCATTGGAACCATATCAGTGTCATTTATTAATAGTTTTAATATAATATTATAAAACGCTAACAATTGCACATTAAGTAAAACCTATCTCCCAGCAACGTTTCCTAAAGCAAGACAAGACTCTGTTCTGGATAATATGATCTTGAATATCTTGATACCTGAATGAGCTAACAATTCACTTACTTCTTACTGAATATGCAAATTGTCTTACTGGTGGCATATTATGTAAGTGTAATGTGCTGATAAAGACCATTGAATACTTAGCACACAAAAGTCTTAAAGAACTAATTTACAAATGTGAAATTATAAACTATATTTTTCCTGCCGCAGCACGAATGGCATAATCCTCTACTTAAAAAAAAAAAATAACTAAATAAATGTAATTACAAAACAAAACAAAAAATACAGACAAATCCATATTTCATATAGCAAAGCATGTAAATGTATGTTTGTTTCCATATACATATGTAAACAAATATATATATTTTAAAAATAAATGTATACTTATACATATATCTATATATAAATATTTGTATGTGTTTGTACCTGTAGCTAGTCAATATAAAGATATTTAAAACAAGCAAAAAACAAAAACATGTTATTCAAAAAAACAAAATCAAAATTGTGATATTTGGTTTAAAAAAAAAAACACAAAACTAGAGTATGTGTGTGTGTGTGTGTGAATTTTGAACAATGTTTTTTTTATGTTATACAATGTTTTATAAAGTAAAGTAGCAGCATATAATATTATATATGTCTTTATATATTAATAATACAATAAATAAATGTAAATGTTGTCTTAGCAGTAGTTGTGACAAATGTACCTACATATTTGTACATATTTGTATGTGCATATGTGTGCACGCGCAAATGTACCTTATAAAATAGACGTGATTGTTGTTGTTTCTAGAGTTTATTGCGTACTATCAAAAATATTTATAAAATGTTTTTAGTATTTATTGCATTTTTTTGTTTTGTTTCTTAAAGTCTTATTCTTTTTTTGATTTAATATTCTTATATATATTTTTATAGAGTACCTGTTATACAAAACAAAAAACAAAAAAAAATAAAAGTATACAAAGTACACTAAAAAATTTAACTAAAAATATTATATATATAAATGGCTGTTGAACAAAATAAAACCAAAAACTATTGTTAAATTAGCATTTAATAAATAAACTATATATACCAAATAGTATTAAAATATATACATACAAAAAACAAAAACAAAAAATATACTAAATGTGCATATATGAGTATTTAGGCAAACTAAATCAAAGCAGCTTAAGTACTTTACATAATAAATGTGTAATTTAATTGAAATATTAAAATGTATTTTACGCATAAGTAAGTCAGTCAATTCAAGAAATGTTAATGAATAAACTAAAACCAAAAAAAAAAACAAATAAGCAAACCAAAAAAAAATATAAAATACCAAAATGGAAACCATGTTTGTGTGTAAATGTATTTAATAGACTTCAAAGCATATACGCAGTCAGTAAACAATTCAAATGTACTAAGTAAAATGGTTAATTGTGTAAAATTTTATTTATTGTTGTCTGAAATATAAAAAAAGAGCTTCAATATTGTCTAACAAATAAAACTAAACATGCAAAAAATAGAAAAGCAACTATCTATATAAAAGTTTCATATCACCACATTATGCGACCTGCTTGCGCCACACTCTGCGCCAACCAATGCGCCACCCACCTTTTTAACAGCAACGCGGCAACTAAGCAGGCAAACCAATTGAAAACAACCCGAAAGGGAAATATAAGGTAAAAGAAAACCAAATTAAAAATACACGAGCGAAATTAATGTGAGAAAGCATTTTATGTTTATTCAAAAAGAAATGCGCGTTCACAATATTAATGAAATAATTTAATAAATTAAAATTCAAAAAAAAATGCATATTTGTAATTTATTGGCACTTGAAAATTTAAATTCATTTTAAAATTGTGGCCGAAAAATGCAAAAAATAGATACGTACATGTATAAAATCCAGTTATATTCCAAAATGGAAAATGTGTCAAAGAAAATATACATTATTTATTGATTAGTTAAACTACGAATAAATATTTATGCGTTTTAACAAACAAAAAAAACTTGTAGAATTGTTTTAATTTTTAAAGTAAAAGAAATGTAGTGGCAAACGAGGATGATCGTTTTTCCCAAGGATTTATAACCATATTGGGCACCGAAGGCTTATGTTTCCACCATTCAATCTACCTCCACTCGCATAATCGGAAGTCCAAACAATTACTGAAAAATCCGGCCAAAGAGTGAGGCTCACACACGTTAAAGAAGAAATTGCTCATCACGAGTATTGAACCCGCGTCGCACATCGCTTTTGCAAACTAGCACCAGAGCACGCAGCGACTAACGTTCTTAGCCAACGAAACTCATCTGTAAGATGTGGCAAATACACTACATCAAGGTTCAGTAAAAATTTCTTGCAACCCTCTATAACTAATATTTGGCTCATCGCAATATGCAAATGTTCGAATACCGTCAAATGAAACATGCGCATTTTATTTTTAAAAAGTTAGGAATCTAGATAAAATCCATTTTATTGTATTTGAAAACTTAACATAATTTATCGTAATATACTACACAAAGAAAATAATTTTCGTTTTTTTTTGGATTTGGTATTTTTGGATTAACTTAATTTAGAACTTTTATTAAATTTAAGCTTTCAATTCGAAAACAATACATAAATTCATATAAAAATCATCACTTAAATTGCTTATTATTTGATTAGGAATATATACTTCAGTAAATTTCATTCATTACATTGTTTGAATCCATTTTGAATTAATTTTTAATTGGCTTCGTTTTTTTAACCAATGTATACGCATCTCTGTCTAAATGCGACAATGTTAAAGTCATATCCATGCGTTCCGCTAGCTCATTGATTATATCAATGCCATCACGTCCAAGTCCCACTGGCAAGGGCATCTTATCTAATAGTGTATTTTTTTGGAAGGCTTCGATCATCTCAACCATAACTTCACGCAATTCCGACATGTTTTCTTCAGCCTGATCACCAGTATCGGCATCGTTACCGGCTTTTATTTCAGACTCATTGACAATGCCCATGGCCTTTGTCCAGATCTCGCGCTCGTTTTTCTTATAGCTGTTAAATCGATGCTCAAGCAATTTTAGCTCATCAATTATAGCCTGATTGCCCGGCTCCATTTGTCGTGCGCGCCTAAGCGCATCGCGTGCCATCTTATAATCACCTAAACAAATAAAAAAAAAAATTTTAATTCCTTTTAGATTCACATAAAGTTTGGCATGTATACTAACCCAATATTAGCAACGCCCGTCCCTCCTGGAAGAGTGCTTTACACGACGGTTTATCGTTGCTTAATCGTTTGATTTCATTCACCATTATACAAGTCTTTGCAGGTGAGTTCGATTTTAGGTAACAAATGGCTAAATTTGTATACAGCTTAATCAGAAATTCTGTTTGCTCGGCTTGTTCTACCTCGTTGTCGATACGACAATAATTAAGCGCATCGACGGCACGTTCAAATGCACGACTTGCATTTATGAAAGCTCCCTGTCTGAAGCAGTCCAATCCGGATAAATGTATTTTTTTAATATTTTCAATGACATTTGCGAATTTAATGCGCTCCTCTGCCGGTACTTGGTTCAGCGCATCAAGGTTTCCTACTAAATCGTAGCGCAGTATTTCGATTTTGAAAAGACCATCGGCACGTGGTTTTATCCGTGGCGGACAGCCCATCTCATGAAACAGTATTTTATATGAGATAAGGAACAAAGCCGATTCACCCTCATGCATTGTGCGTACGGCTGCTTCGAGTCCTTCCAAGACTTCACCTACGCCGGTGACAAAACTAAAAGCTGTACCTCGCAGGAATGATGAATCGAACGGTGTGCCGTCACCTTCCCAAAAAGCGCTGTAGCGCAAAGTCACACGCGCCGCATCCGGCACAAGATCTTTTTCCTTATTGCCGGCGTGAGTAACTATATATGTAATTACATATATTAGTTGTAAATATTTTGTATATAAAATATATTATTTATAACACATTTTCATAGGAATTTCAACCAACCCTGAAGGTTGTTTGACTTTCATTCTGTAAACTTCACGTTGGGTCGGCCGACGGCCGATGCATTATTGATGCTAACCTCACTTACGTACTTAGCTTATATATGTGCTCATCAATTTGTTGCATTTGGCTGCGCAGCTCATCGAACGGGCGCATCCATGGGGAGACCAGGTTTTTTTGTTTTTGCTCGACTCCTGCCTCATCTTCATTGTCGTCGTCAGAGCCAAAATCGACTTCGTCAAATAGGTTTTCTGCATTTCCGTCATCAAAGTCGCATTTTATGTCAAATTGTGTGCCGCCTTTAATTAGATCCCTAAGACAGCACGTTACGGGTACAACATATTGCAAAACACTGATTATGTTTCTACTCACTTAATGTTTAATGGCTTGGACAAGAAGTTCAAAGAACTTGGTACATTTGTGTGGGCGTCCATTATATTTTGAATATTCGCAGTTTCAATTGACGCCGGCAGTAACTTCTTCTGAACTGGATAATATTCTTAAACAATTTCTTGAGTTCTTGTTCTTTTTATTACTTGAACTAACACAGGTATTTTTCTATCGAATCGTTGTTTCACGCACTAATACCCTTAATAGTTGCTTACTATCAACATATTCATTTGCATTGTTTAGAAGTTTCAAAAGAAGCATAACATGGGTTTGGTTGTTGTAAAACTCATGAAGTCAGAGTGAGAAAAAATGGTTTCGCGCTGTGCCGTCTCATAGAGATCCGGTGAAGCAGTCCTGAGCAACGTAAAAACGTCCTTGCTTTTGCTCACGTGAGTATACTCACGAACAAAAACACCGTGAATCTTCATCAGCAAAAACATTTGAGCGCCGTGACAACCATGACGCCATGTTTATTTACGTTTTGTTGGCATAGCAAATAAGTCAGAAGAGAACAGAACTAGTAGTCCTAGACGCCTTGTCTTGTCTTTCACTTTTTACAGTGTGGCACAGTGCCACTATGGTTTGCAATATTATATCGGTCCGCCAAGGTTTTTCATTTGTCATGCTGGTTAAGAAGCAGAAAAAGCCGTTATTGCAAAGCGCGAATGAAACTGTATTTAATTTTGTCAGGAAAAAACAAAAGTAATCAAATTAAAACGAATACAACAATTATCAACGTACTCTTAATCAAATCAAAATTGAACTTTACTTCTCGTTGTCGAATTAATTTGTTATTTTTTGGCTTGCTTCATCAAAATTTTTAGAGAATTGAAAGAATGGAAGGAAGTTCAAAACATATAACAGAACTAAGCGATTACGATTTGCTAATGATATATGATGCTTTAAAAAACTATGTCGATCGTTGGCATTTCTCAAAGACATGCAAACGATTTTTCGCCCTCTTCAGGACATGGTTAAATAAACATAATCGTCACTGCTTTGATGCGATGAATGTGTTCGGTATGTCGCTGCGTGAGATGTTCGCCTTTTTCGATTTTGTTGGCCCGCACCTTAAGGTGATCATAATGAACCATGAATGGAATGAGAAGTCTTCGCTGATCGAGGCTTTTATTGGCGAATTCTGTACTAATGTTGATAATATGCAGTTCATTATGATAAGCAACGAGTTCCGTTATGGACAACTGTTTAAGCAGTTAAAACTATTAGAGGACCTAGAAATACAATGTCTTGGACCAGAGGACGACTTAGACCACACAACAAAAATTGATTTATCAAAAAATGTTAGCCTGCGCAACTTGACTATTACCAGGCAGGGCATTACACGTAAGCACCTCGGGTTTTCTTTAATGATTTAAAAATTGATACATAAATCTTGATTTTAGATTTACGGATCGGCCAGCTTCCCAATTTACGTAGTTTTCGCTTGGATAAGTTCACCATACTGAATATACGCGATGAACAGAATCTTTATGTAACTTTAACCAATATAAAAGTACTCCAGTTGGGCAACAATGCAACATTTGGCAAATTGGATCTGACAAAGATCCTTAAATGCTGTGTACGGCTGGAAGAGTTAATTTATGGCATTTCTAACTGGCATTTGGATGCCGTCACAGAGTTGCCCAAGCTGAGACGACTTACACTGATTATGCACGAACAAAGTCCATCCGGCTTGGAAGCACTTAAAACGCGATTCTTCACTAAATTAAGCGAGAACCTGGGGGACCAACTGATCTACCTAAAATTTGTTGGCAGGATGCATTTCACCTGTGATCAGTTCACAATATTGGCACGCGTAAGATCACTAAAGTCGTTGAGTTTCTCGCGTAATCCGCGCTTATACAATAATCACTTTAAATATCTTGGAGGTCTTTCACTCCTGGAAACGATCACTCTGACTGAATGTGCCAATATTACCAACGACAGTGTACTGCAAATACTTCGAATATGTAGGAATTTATCGCGTATAAACATAAATCACTGCAATTTCCATAGCGAAGACCAAGTCTACTTGTGATTTAAGTAATATAAGTGAAAAGCAAACGCAGAATCGCTTTTGATGAACAGCTTTAATTTTAAATTATGTAAATATCAAAGGTTTCATAAATATATAAACATAGCGGTAATACATGATAAATGAATAATACAAAGGAATTTCGGTTTTTCAGTTACACAAAGCAGTGCTACCCACGACTAAATTAAATCGCATTATTAGACATGAATAATTTTAGTTTTTTTCTATGTTTTTGCTATTTGAATTTGGTTTTACTTTTTCAACAGCTTATTCATGTCCTTATTCTGTTTCGTAATCTTCAAGTCAACATCTTCGATCTTATAGTTCATGTTGTCCAGCAGTTCGTTTTGAGATCCGATTTCCGTGCCCAAGTCGGTTGCCAAAAATTTCAAACGTGATAAATTGTCGCACATGTCCTCGAGATTCGCCTCCAGTTGGGATTCGAATGGGTTATTGCGGCGTTGTTGCTGTTGCTGTAAGGCATTTGAATCGTCGCGTATACGGCTAATAGGATGGTTGTTATAACGCTCCGTTGGCGACACGGCACCACCGCCAGCATGCCTGGCGGTTGTGGTTGTTGTTATAGATGCCGTATCTGAGGCGTTATTGCTATTAGTTTGCACATTATTGGAATTGGTTTCCTGTGTTGAGTATTGACTGGCACTAGGCGAACCTGGTTGACCTTGCTCTCGATTGCCCGCAATGTAATTCTTGAGGCTACCAAAAACGCTTTTCAGGCCATTCAAATGACGTTGACTGAAACGTAGCGATGAGTTTATCTCATCCAGTTTTTGCGATGTGTTCTCCAACTGTTCACGCTGTTTCGCCAGTTCTATCGCAGTCGCTTTGCCTACTTCCTCGGTCTCGTACAACAAACCTGTTTGAACACAGTTTGTTATTTATTATGCAAATGTACGCCCACTTTTTTGAAGTCGCCCTATGTATAACTCACCCAAACTTTTCTGCGTCGACTCAAGTGTTCTATTTTCAATCTGCCTCCGTTTTTCTGCATAGACTTGCTGCTGTTCCGTGGGTGAAGGTTCCTCAAAAGGATTCGTACTGCATGCAGCCGTGTTCGAAGCTGACACGTTTCTTACGCCACTACTCAGGAAAATATCATCGTCAATGTCATCCAATTTGTTATCATTGTTCAGGTCGAAATGATTATTCACGGGCTGCAAATAATTATTTGCCATGACGACGTAAAATGCGCTTCTTCTGCTCTTTTGCCTTTGTGTCGCCAGCAACGAATTTTCAGCTTCTTTAATGAGTCACTGCGCACGTATTACTTTTCTTTTTTCTCAACGCACTTTTTGTGATTTCTAAAGCATTCGAAGTGGTATTTGATCTGAATTATAATCAAATTAAAAATGTTGCGATATTTGTCTTATCAAACAATAATACACCTGTGATGAAAAATACATATGCAAGTCTGGCGCCGTTCGAATGTACTACGGCTTCGGAATATTGCACATAACATTTGTCAGAGTTGTCACAATATGATCTACAGTGAACTCGAGGAATCGTGAATATCCAGAAACATGTTTCCTGTTTTTTAACATTGACTACTCCTAAACATGAATAAAGATCTACCCAATTACAATTTCGTTATTTGTTGAGATAAACACCTTTGCTTAACATAAAAACTTCGTTAACTTCGCAGTGTTTGCTTCAAATAAAGTTATTCGTTAGTCTATCTATTTGTTTCTCTGCGATTTCAGTGCTGCATTCGGCTGACATATTTACAGCACTGTTTTTCTCTCACTCACATTACATTTCTTTAGTTTGACTTCTCGAGTTTTTGTTATTTCTGTCTGTTGATTTTCAGCCAGCCAGCAATAATAATAAATAAATAAATAATAAATAAAACCCTAAGACATAGGTTAGGGAAACAACAAAAACGCGTTGTTCAGCACTGAACTTTAATAGAAACCGGGCTTTCTCACTCACGCACATTGTTAGTTCTGCCCTCTTCTGACTTGCACACACATTCACAAAAATTCATCACCAGTTTGAGTCAATCGAATTGGACAAAAGAAAATTAAATTTTTATACTTCATTTTCAGCTACAAATTCGCGAGCAGTAACTATCGCTACGTGTACTTTAATAAAAAAAGCTAATCAATTATGATTAATGTTAGCCGGTTGCCGTTTTTGGCAACATTCGCTGTTGTGACAGCATTCTTTGTCGCCGACGTTGTGCTAGCGCAGCCACAACAACAAACGGCAAAGAAAGGAACACTGGCAGATGGTCCTCTGGTCGAGTTGAACGAGGATAATTGGCAGCTGATGCTCACTGGCGAATGGATGATCGAATTGTAAGTGTTTAAATTTGCTAACTACAAACAGTGAAGTATAAAAAATGCGTAGGCTACAAATTACAAACATCAGGTGGGTGAGAGCCGGCCGCCAATGCGTGTTTTGGGAGTGGCAAAAGGCATGAAATCTGGTTTGGTTTGTTGGCAGCCGGCACATTTTTTCTTTGCATTTTTTTTTTTGTTCGATTTGTTCATGCGCTATTTGCATGCGACGTGGCAAGAAAACAATTAACACAAATGCACTATAGCTAGAATTGACGAACTTGGGCATGATTCATTATTACCATAAAAAATAGTATATGCCATTTCTTCAATGAATCAGGGTTAATGCAAAGGTGTGCAGCAAAATAATGGGAGGGAAAGGGCGGTAAAAACAATCACAATTGGCAGTTAAAACAATGCTATCTGACCTTGCTTATGCTTACGGAAACACATTAAAAAAAAACAAGCTAATGTCAGCGATAATTAAGCCGAATTAACTGTCAGTACGTGCCTGCTGGTTATTTTATTACTCCGAAATCAGCGAAATTAGTTTTTAAAAGACTCGTAAAGCCAAAAAAATTAAAAAAAAAAGTGCAGTACCGTATACACCCCCAGCTAAAAAATCTTCGGGTAGGTCATTATAAAGAATTGGTTTTTTTTGCATGTGTTTGGAATATAACATTTTTTAATGTTTTCCTGTTCATCTTCTTTTTTAATGTCAGCTTTGCGCCATGGTGTCCAGCTTGCAAGAATCTTGCGCCGACCTGGGAACGTTTTGCCAAAACAGCAAAGGAAGTCGATGTGAACGTGGCCAAAATCGATGTCACCACGTCCCCGTCGTTGAGCGGACGCTTCTTTGTCACTGCACTGCCCACAATCTATCAGTGCGTATACGTTTTACTTTTGGTTGATTATTATTAGTAAATTATTGTCTTATGTTTCCATGTACAGCGTCAAAGATGGTGAATTCCGCCAATATCGCGGATCACGCGATGGTGATGCGCTGCTGTTTTTCGTCAAGAAACAGCAATGGCAAAAGTATGAGCCACTGTCTGCCTGGAAGAAACCTGACACAATACATATGTCGGTGCTCTCCTATTTCTTTAAGCTGTCGCACACATTGAAGGTAAGCCGCGCTAAAGGTAACAAAAAAAGAAAAAAGCCAAAACAAACAACACGGGTAACGACAAAAATCATTGTTTGAACCGTGTGTGTGTTTGTGTGTAGCAGTCAATGAACGCACACTGAGCATTAAGCCGAACGAACCGTAACAGCTTTAAAAAAAGTGAACAATGTGTTCAAAGGTTATCGATAACGCTTGTGGCGGTGGTGCTGACACACAAATATTTCAATCAACTTTGCTTACTTATATTGATAATGCTTATTCCGCTACTTATTGTTGCTGTTTTTGCTATTGTTGTTTTTTTGTTCTGTTTGTTGTTGTTTTGATGCATACTAATCACCAGCACACACAAAAACTCTTTAAGGATTTCAATGCACGTCTACAAGATGAATACGGCTTGCCGCCATGGGGCTCTTATGCGTTGTTCGCAGTTGCCACGATATTCGTTGGTGCTGCCTTGGGATTGCTGTTAGTCTGCATTGTGGACTTCGTTTATCCGCCCAAGAAATCGCAACGCCAGAGTTTCGCTGAAAACAGGTCAACAGGAATTGAAGATTTAGCTACTGAAGATTTAGAGGATGATGCACAGAAAGAAGAAACCGAGACTAACGACGATGAAGATGAAGATGAGGAGGAGCAAGAGGAGCAGGAGGACGAAGACGATGAGGAAGAGAATGCTGGCGACGGTACTTCAGACGAAGAAAAGAATTCTCACAGCGAATCGGAAGCGGAAGCCGATGTCTCAGCTAATAAGGCTAAGGCAAAAGAATCGATTGGCGACACGGCTACAGCTAAAGGTAGCAAAGCCAATGTTGATGAGCATGAGCCAACGGCGACGCCCGATGAGGATGACTCCTCAACAGCCAAGACTGAGGTGCGCAAGCGTAAACCGCGCAAAGCGGACTAAATACTCCTGGTGCTTTGTTCAGACGTTTATTATTGTATTCAAAGACTCTACAACTGATAAACTTTGTGCGGACGACGTAAACACTCGAAACTAAATCAAGGGAAACTCAACGAAAATTCACACAATTTGTACGCACAACTTTTATAATTACGTTTAATACATTGCCACAGCGAGTTTTCTATATATTTTTTTAATACTATTTCTACACTTTAAATTCTACGTCATAATTACTGCAAATATTTTCATTTGAATTTGCGTCGCCTTGCAACTGAAAATCGAACAATAAAGAATGAAAACTAAAGATCTTAACTTATATGAAAAAGGAAAAGATAATCCCTACTAAGAATCACATTTTATCTAACTAGTTTTAATTATGGCTTAATTTAAAACTTTGTTTAAACATATATGTAGTTAATTAAAAAATTAATTACATTAACCACTTAGTCGTACTTTATATTCATTGCATTTCTTGCTTAAATATTTCTTAAACGATATTTTACTGCTGCTTGCGTATTTTTTAAACAAAAAGAAAAAAAAAAAAAGCATAAATTGAAAAGAAATTCATTAATTCATTTTGTCACAAGTTGAAAAATCAAAACAATTTTGTATTGAAAGAAGAGAACCTTTTGGTATTAAGTTTTAGTAATTGTGCTTAAACTTTTGTTTTTTTGTATGTGTAATAAATTAAAGAAAAAACAACAAGTGCATATTAAATAGTTTTTACACAATAGTATATTTATATATATAAAAAAAATAAAAAAAATACAAAACGCGCCTTCGAAGAAAAAGTATTCGTTTTAAAATAAATGAAAATGTTTTTGTACAAGAAACGATTTAAAAAAGAAAAAACTGAAAAATAACAGTAAATGTAATGCAACAATAACTTAATAAAAATAAATGAAGTATGACAAATTTACGATACTGTTACAAAATTATTGACGGTGAGAACTCTCAGTTTGGTTGGTAGTGTCAGCAAACGCGACTTCATGTTCGTGAGCAGCCGCAAATAGCTCCTTGCAAGCCTGTGGAATAATGACGTGTACCGCAAGATGTTCCGTGTAGACTATCCGAGGAATGGGCTTAGGTTGCCTATCATGTATGAGTCAACTGACATTGGGGTAAAAAGCAAACTAGTAAAGCTCCGCTGTTAAAACAGGACTCACGTCGCAGCTTGGGTTTAAGCTACCAACCTGCAAATTGAGTATAAATCTTAAAGAAAGAAAACACCTTTTTTTGATAGATTTTGAATTTAAGTTTTTAATTTTTACAAGTTCGGTTTTTATACTTTTTGCCAACTTAAGTTGCTAAAATTAAACTAAAATTAAGCCAAAGTAAAATAAGACATAAACCGCGAAAATACATAATTAAGTTTTCAGTTGGTTTTTTCATTCGTTTTTTGCATTTATTTCAGTTTTTATTTTTTCTGTTTTTATATAATAATAAATTATAAAGTTAATATAGAAAAAATCCCTGCAATTTCGTTTAAAATAAAAACTATGAGTAGTTGGGTGGATTGTATTTTAGCCAAATTTGTTTTATTTGTTATTTATTGCCAAATATTCAACTATTGCGTTTCATGGATCTTCGTTATTGTTGTTTTTATAAAAAAATGTATAAAAAGGATTTATATTTTATATTTATGTATATAAAAAAATGATTACAGCCAAATCACGTCCGTATGCCGCCTTGCAGCAGACGAAACGTGCTCAGCCTCTATTTGAGCTAAAAAGGAAAACACCTTTTGGGTTTTCCATTTTCTGTTTTCCTTTTCGCAATGTTTATAAAATTGGCACTTGTGTGTTTGAATTAACTGTTGTTGGTTTCTTTTTTTCTTAATTTTTATGTTTGTTTTTTGTAACTTTAATCACAACAATGCATATTCGTATGTGTTAATAAGAATGAAAACAATTAACAATAAATAAGAAAAAACGAGCCTGGCTATTGTACATATTCATGTTGTCTATTGTATGTGTGTGTGTGTGTGTGTGTGTGTGTGTGTGTTGGTGTGGGAATAATAGGACAAGGGGAGTGAGTTGACTACTTGGTGTAAGTAGTGTGTGTGTATATAAATAAAATTTCTATTTAATAAATAACAAGTGTATAAAAAATTGTACTATTGCAGCGTATGGAGGATAAGTGAAGGATATACGGGGCTAAGGAAGTTTTGTTTTCTATCAGTTTGTATGTATTTGTTTGTTTTTTTTTAAATACTTTAAGTAATTGTTTGATTTTCTTTTTAGACTGTTTTGTTTGGTTATTTTTTTTCGTTTTTGTTTTTAGCAGTTAATTCTTTTACAAGCAATTTAAGCGCCGCACCGAACATTTTCACTTCACAGTCATGCAAATCAGGGAATACATGTGAAATAATTCCGCAAGCTTTGCATGACTGGATCGGGGGCACACTCCTTTTTTGGATTTAAAAGAAAGAAAATAAAAAAAATATATGTATGTAATTACTTTAAATATTTAAAAAGCAACTCGCTAAAGAATTCAAATGCAGGCAGTCTCATTTAAGGCTGCGGCCAGTTGCCTTCATCGAACGCATCATAGGCATCATTATGTGAGGTGCTTGATTGATATGATGGTTGCTTTCGTTGGTTTGCTGTTGTGGAACAGCTTTACTTAATAACTAAATAACTGATGTTGTCTCTTGTTGCTATGTTTCGCTTATTAAATGTATGAGGTATTTGTGTGATGGAAATTTTGAATAAAATTGAATTTTGTAAACCGGTCTATTGCATAAAATTGCAGGTAGTAGAGTTGTGTTGTTGTTATAAAAAAGCGCGCTAAGCAGCAGAAACGGCAGCGTGCGACTGCCGGCACTGCTATGCGACGAAGTCGAGCGGCCGATTGAAACCACCCTTGCGATTCATGTACTGGCGATACTTGCGCTTGAGGATTACATGCACTTCTCCGACATCGTTGCCCTCGACCTTCTTGTTCTTGGTGGTGTCGAACGTGCAGAAACCCATTGTCTTGAGCATTTCAACCTCTTCCGGTGATTTACCCTCCAAGTCGGCTTCGTTGATTTTCGGCCGTTCCGCTTCTGCTGCCGCTGTGTTGTTGCGCGTTGCTCGCCGCGACGTGGAGGGACCAGCGCCGCTGCTCGTTGAGGCTGCTAAACCTGAAGTGCCATGGCCACGTGAACGTGAACTGCACAGATCAAAAAACAGAAACAAATAATCCTTTAGCATATGCAGCTTGAAGGGATTTTATTCCAACAACATATTTTACAATAGAAAGGTGGTGTATATAAAACTTCATTGCATTTCCTGCTGGGACTTTTTTTTCCTTTTTTATCACTATTATTGAATTTAATAATTTCAGGTTTGCTGATTTTAGCTTTTCCGGTATTTGACAATGCAAAAATATTAAGTAAAATTTTTTTGTAGAAAAATGTTCTACAATTTATGACAAAAGACTAATTACAGACCAGTTTAGTTACCTTTTTCATAGCTTAATAAATTTGCTAATTATTATTGGTAGAATTTAAGAAAAAGTAAATGTAAGATACTGCTTCAATTTAATGTACGATGATTAATAAAGCGAAAAAAATTTGGAGAATTTTTTTTATGAAGCCACAAACGGAATCCCTATTTAGTAAAGTGTACAAAATTTTATCAAAGCCAACTACTTTGGAAAGTTGTTTACAGATTTGATTTAAAAATCATTTTTGTAGGTTTAAGTAAACTTTCACAAAGATATGTAAAATATATTTTGTCATATGGTTATGTTTATTTAAATGTAATAACAGTACAAAAAGATAAGTTTAGTTAACACAACTAATTTACTTCAATAGATCGCACTGTGCAACTGCATTGTTACTAGCCAACAACGGCAGGCGCTCGCTTATAGTTCTAACTTAGGACATATCCTCAATGAGAGCTGCACGCAATTTCGTCGTGACAGAAGCCGGCTGAGATTGATTCAGTTTGAACACACTCTCGATTACCGAAATCTCTGTGGCAGTAGTGCTCATGCCAACGAATGAGATCCAATCATTGACTATCATGCCGGCGGCAAGCACCTCGCTGCCGCGGTTCACTGTGCCAGCAACAAGTGGCACTTGCAACAATGAGGAGAGTTCATCCTGATCCTGTATGCTTGTCTTTGGGTGCACCATGCCACCCTGATTGCTCAGCACTGTGTATGAGCCTACTAGAGTATTTTCAGCAATGGTCTGACGGAAAACCTCAACGTTGAGCACATCGCCAATGATTTCCTCCGTTTCCTTATCTAAGTCGGGATGCACAAGCGCCACATAATCATTGCAAGCGATAACATTGCCCAAAGCCGATAGACGCTCCTCGACCCGTTGTATTTTCACTGTGTCCGGCAAACTGTTGCGCAAATGCTGTAGTTCGACGTCTGTTGTGGAATGCGGCACAAGTAGCCCGTTGCGGTTTCCCACGGTTAGGCGACCAAGTATGCGGCATCCACCAATTGTCGCATGTATAACTGGGATGGTCTCGGCCAACTCGGACTCAAATACGCTGTAGAAGGTTTCCGAGCCGCCAATGGCGACTAGACAATAGGAATTTGTGAGTTTGCTGAAGACGCCGATGTCGTCGTTGTTTTCGAATTGCACGCGTAAAGCCATTTTTATTTTTCGTTACACTTTATCTCGTTTCCTTTTCCAATCTGCTTCTACTTTGGTTTACGACTTTTACTCTACTAACACAGCCGTTGTTGGCTTTTATATTTTTATCACACAGATTAATTAAAATAGGCACAACAAAATATGATGAAATTCAAAAAATTTCTTATTTCACGTGTTAGTAATTTGGAAGAAGAAGACAAGACTATCCATCTACATCTGTTGTCAGAAGGAGAGAAAAGCACTAGCGTGCGAATGAGAGACCGGTTTGGTGTTCTGCAAACTCTATTCCGCTGAAACAGTGGTAAACAACGTAAAATCTCGATTGTGCCCTAATTAAAACAACGCGTTACTATATATTTATGATTGTGTTACAATTTTTCGGCTGTCAATCTGAAGTCCTAATTCAGTTTGATAAATAAGTTATTGCAAACGTATCACGCAAGAGAAAGAATGTGAAAGTGGTGAGAACCAAACAAAAAATGCAGCCTATTTTTCTGATCTTGGAACTTACTAAAAAACGACAACTTGGCAAGAGCGTTTTTTTTAAAGTTCCAAACTAAAATTCCAGTTTAGAAACAAATACTTAAAACTAAGTTACTAAGGTGCTACGTAAAAGTTAAGAAAATTTAGTACTTTATACTTAGCGCTTGTTGTTTTGGCATACACTACACTTTCTTATTCACCTCGAACGCCGTACTACACCGCCTCTTGTCGTGCCGCCACGCTCACGGCTGCGACTTCTTTCACGATCACGCTCGCGTTCTCTGTCGTGTGAACGCCGGCGCAGCATCCGGCTACTCGTGGGAGCCTCTCGCTCCCTCGAGCGTCGCTCACGACGCTTCTTGCGTTCTGTGCGTTCCTTTTCACGTCGACGCAGCGATGGCGACGACGGCGGACTGCGGCTGCGGCCCATTGTTACCGTAACTGGTCTGGTCGTGCCGCCAATAAATTATAATTATTTAAATGCCTAAAATAAAGCAATATTTTGTAGAGTCCCCTTCACATATCATTGGTTTTATGTACGCACCGCTACTTAATGCTGTGTCCTACAATTATTGGTATTTGACACCGGCATTAAACACGAATTTTAACTTAAAAACTAAAACGAATACTTCACGAACGTCGCGTCGCGTTGTCGCGTTCAGTGAGAAATAACCCGCTGGGTCGCGTCAGCTGACTGCGTTCACAATAGAGTGACCATTTTGGAATTTTTGCCAATGGCAATGCAGCGTAAAAGTGAAGTGCGTTGATCCAGAGCTATCAAGTCAAGTTTGTCTTCATGTTAACACTAACACTAAAAATACAGTATAATTTGGGAAGCTATATAAATAAATAAATATAAAAAGCCCTCAATCAACACACACCTTTATTGCGAGTCACAATGAAACGTCAGCACTTTGTAAGTTTTTATTTCCTTATATTTCACATATAAAAAAAAAAGAATAAAATTGTAGTCGTTATAATGTAATTTAAAGCTTAATTAAATTAACCGCCAAAAAAGGCGAAGCATACGATCGTGTGCGAGTGAGAAGCAAGAGCAGAAAACACTGCACTCCGTGAGCAGTTCTGCACAACGTAAAACAGTCCTCGACTTTGCGGACGTCCGCATGCTGTCGAACAAAAAGACCCCGAATCTTTTTCCAGCAACTACATTCGGGCGCCCTGACAACCATGGCGCAATGTTTATTTTCGTTTTGTTGTTGGGAGTGCAAGTCAGAAGAGAGGCGAGCTAGCATGAGCGAGAAATGAGATTTCGTCTCAAAATGTCGAAACAAGCAAGAGTGAGTGGGCTTCTGTGTTTCTATAGTTTGCGTAGTGCCATCCTGCTCACATAGCGGCCGCTTCCACTGGAAAGCTGTCTAACCAACCAGAATTGTTTTTAGACGCAAACGAAATCGAGTTTCGAACGACGGTGGCGAGCGGTTTGTGCTGTTATTAATTGACGACAAATAAATGTTAACGTGCGTAAGGTAATAAAAATGACCTCAAAGTGTTAATATGCTTTAAAGTGTTTATGAAATTGTTGCAAATTGTGTTATCAACATTATATGTGTAGGCAAAACAATCGATACTTTTGCCGCCGGTTAATTTGACGCCCACTTGTGCTTGTTGCGGTCAGCAGTGCTGATAAATAATATGACATAATCACCGTTTGCGGCATATATTAGACTTTGTTGTTTTTCCGTTGGTCAAATTTGTGACTTATTTAAGGTTCAACGAACAAAATCGCTGCAATTGAAGGAGCCAGGACTCCGACTTTTTTTCAATTTCTAGCACGGTTGCCGCACCGCAGTTTTTTTTCTTTTTGGGCGTTGGAGGATTCCAACAAAATTTTTCTTATATTTCCAATGAACATTTCCAATAGTTTGCATAGTGCGTATATAACGCACTCGCTCACACGCACGTGAAATACACGCGTTTGTCACACAGAGTTGTCGTAGTGCTTTAGTATACAATTGGGCGGAATTCTTATAAGATAAAGGTAAACTTTTTAAATGCTATTTTATCTGATTTTTTTTTACATTCTGCAATAAATTGATGTCAGTGACAGAATGACTCTTGTTAATTGTAATTGTATGGTAAACATCTAACTGCCAATGCAGTCTGAGTGGACCATGTTGTTTGCTTATGGATCTGGTTCAAAGAATCCTACATTGGATTTGGTCGACGACTGTTTGTCTTGTAAACATTGCGTCATGGTTGTCAGGGTGTAAAAATGGGTTTGCTCACAGCAAATTCGGTGGTATATGTAATGTACCGTGAACAGTTCAAATTGAGCATAAGCAAAGAGGGTTTTACGTTGTTCAGTACTGTATTAGGTGTTATTGACAACGAATAGAGTTTGCACAGCACGAAGCGGTTGTGTCTCACTCACACACGGTGAACCAACTGAGCAGCTCGGCCAGACAATTTCGGTTTTCCCACAGTTTCGCTTCGTCGTTCGTTGAGTCGTTACCTTAAACGCAACAAGCAAGTTGTATTGTGAGCGTGTTAAATGTTAAGATATGTTTAAGAAAAAGTAAAATAAAAAAAAACGGCACCTCAAAATTAAAGTACACTAAAATTGCATTTTAAGTGTATCGTTAAAGTTCTCTGCAAGAGTTTTTTGCTTAAATGTGCTGCTAGATCGAAGTAACGATATTAACGGAAAAATTTTCGTTAATTCGATTTATTTATTGCGATATCAAGAAATTTATGCTTACTGTATAATCAAATAGCAGTGTTATTAGCCTAAAATATAGTGTTGTATTTGCTTTAATGAGAAATATAAATTAACTAAATCAAATTTTAATTATTTTACACATATTTAGTCGCAGTGTGCGCGCGTATGAGTAAGTGAGCTAGCGATAGACAAAAAGCCGCAAAGCCACAAGTTAGAGCGTGTCCGAAATAAATTACTTATATATTCCATTTCTTGTGCGTGTTTGTGCATTATAGTGTGTGCGTGTAGTTGACGTTTTCTTCTTCACTTCACCGCCAATTACGGTTTTTTTTTTCTTGAAGCCGTGTGTCGCAAAGTTTCCAACCAGAACGAATAGTAAGCAGCCGCATTGAAAAACAAAATATAGACGGTAAGATTAATAAGTAAAATTATGTTTTTTTTTTTTTAATTTATAAACATTATTCACTCAAGTCAAAAAAAAAAACATTTCTTTGGCCTAAATGTGCCTCTGCTCGTGGTGTTGGTGTGAGCCGGTGACGTCATATTTTTTTTTCGTTTTTACCCTTTGCCTATTTCACTTTTGGTTGCTCTTTTTTTGGGGTTTGGTCAATTTTATATTTTTTTGTGTTGTCTTTTTTTCATTCTTCTTTTTGTGTTTTATGTTCGTATGCGCTGTTGAGCAACAATCTATTTTCTTCACTTTTGTTTTATATATGTTGTTTAGTTATATATAAATATTTTTTTTTTTTTGCTATACTTGTTTAATTTTACTCAGAAATATTCTATAGAAATATACTATCATCATTGCATTCAGTGATTCATGTGCCATGTGCAAAATTTAAATATATTAAAATTGGTTTTAGACAAGATTAACCAATGCATGTTATAAATTTAAATCTCTTATATACAATATAAAAATAAAAATATCGCCTATGATTAGACATACAGACGAACTTTTCTTTTAAATACACATATATGTTTTTTCCTGGACAAGTTACATTTATGTTTCTTTTTTTCACAAATGCATCTTTATGCTTAAATACACATCGCGTGCTCAGTGACAGTGCAAAGACGCTTTGCTTAGCTGCAGTCGACTGACCTACTTATCTCACGTCTAGTCGCAACTATAACTTCGCAACGTCGCGGCATATCAGCTTTTTTAATTTGTGTATTTTTTCCATCGCAACTAAAAGCTGTTTTTGGCACACAAATGCAATAAATTTGCACAAAAAAGTGATAAACATTATGTGTAAAATATGAAAAAGTAAAAACAACAAACAAACTTGTTTATTTAGCAAACAGCAGCCCCACCCCAAAAGGCATCCCTGCTCTTCATCTCCTTTTCTTTCGTGCTTATGTTCGTCTTGTTGCATTTATCTATATTTAAATAGGTTTTTTTTTTTTTAATTTTTTTAGTATACATTGTTAACACACATTGAAAAGAAGAAGAAGAATCAAAAGACTGTGCAATCTCAATAAAACGTAACGGAAAAAAGAGCACTTAAGCCCTTTTCACACTTATATATGTTGTTGTTGTTGTTAAGTGCCGGCAGAACACAGCTATAACTCCCTAGTCGGTTGTCATTGTGCTTACAAAGTGTCTTGTTTTATTATTATTTTTAATTGTTCTTTTTTGTAGGTTTTTGCATTTTTTGTTGCTCTCTGTATTGCATGCAGTTAACACGAACGTACTAAGTAAAAAATGTATGTGGTATCATATACTGCTGGCATGTTTTAAGTTTTAACTAAGCTTAAAGCGTATTTTAATATCTACTGGCCTTTTTCGTTTTAAATAATCCGTATTACGTGTTTTTTCTTTTTTTCACACATTGTGCCATTTCCATTAGTGCGTTTATCTTATCATAAGCTTTGCGTGAGCTGATAAGCGGCACAATAGGAACATGTGTTCCTATAAGCCCTTAATGTCCGTCTGCATTTCTGAACTGCTCGTAATTTGTTTATTTTTGCTGCTTGGTCAATTGAAAATTTTTCTGCACAATTTTATTTTCTGTATTCCTTTATTATTGATGCTTGTTTACATTTTGTGCCACAATTTTGCAAGCACAGCATAATAAAATAACGTATAACAAAGAACATCGACGGCAACCATTGCAGTCATTGCCCCAACATATAGGCGGCATCACCAGCAGCAGGCAAACAATGTGCACCAGCAACCACCACTTACTCGGCAATTACATAATTGACATGCGAGTTCAGTTTTAAAGTTTGCAAGTGCAAGTTGATTTATTTTTTTTTTGTTTTTTGTCTCTCTGTTTCTATACTTGCTGGCAACCCTACTTTTGTACGTGTGTGTCACTTTTTTTCCCCGCTCGCTGAGCGTTGCATTATCTTTTTATTCCTGTAGTACGCGATTCGATGTGCTGTGCTGTGATGTGTAAATTAAAATCTAAAAATGGCATGACGTCAGCACTGTTGTTAATGATTTTTTTTAATGAAAGTAACAAAAAAAAAAAAAACTAATGATTTTTATTTATGCTTGTACGGATTTTTTATATTAATTTTTTTTATTTTGACTAATGCTTCACTTGGTTTTAGTTATTTTTTTCCGAAGTTTGGCCTTCAAAATTCGTAGAAGCGTGTCTGTAGCTAACAAATATTAAAAACAACTTTTTGCGGTTATACTAATACTGTTTGTTTTTGTTTAGTTAAATTATTGGTTATGTTAAAAAGCGAAATCGAATGAGAGAATATTTAACGTTCATTGAAACCGGCTTTTATCGTCAGGCATAACCCCTAAGAGCATTTTTCATGTCAAAGCAAAAATAAAAAAATATTCGCAAATTAATACAAAAAAAAAAATATATAAAATCAAACTTGAATTTTAGTTATTAAAACCGCAGAGTCGACTACAAATCGACTAACAAATCTATTGAAGCATTTTTAAACCGCATAATTAAAAATGTTGTGCGTTTGGTATTTTTATCTTTTAACTTTATCTTAAAATCCTATTCAATTCTTCGCTTGCATTTAGATTTGCAATATATTCTAGTGTACAACGGAAATCAAAAACATTGTTAAGTGAAGCCAAACGGAAATAAGAAATTAGCACAAAGTTCAGCATTGCCATTTTACTTTCATGTACATTACAAACGACAAGAATAAAAAAAGCAGCCAAACAGTAGCGCCGTGTGCGTCGCCACAAACAAGAATAAAATAAAAAGCATTTAGAGTGTCACATTGCCAACAACAATGAGAGACTACCAAACAATAATACAGAAACAACAAAAACATTAACAATTAGACGCCAACACAAAACACATATAAGCAACACAAATGTCGAAACAATCACAACAACAAGGGTATAAGAGTGCAAAATGCATTGCCGGGAAAGTAACGTGTGAAGCAAAGTGTAAATCAAATGACAAATGAAATAATGTTGAAAAACGAAAAAGAAAAAAAATGCATAAAATAAACAAATAAAAAGGAAGTACACTGAAATAAACAGAAACAATTGTTTAATGCATAAACGCAGTAGTTGTGTATTGACTAAAGTAAAAAGGTATACGGGGTCGTATAAAGCAACAAAAAGAGACAACAATTAATAAAAAAAATGCTATATAACAACAGAAGAGTGAACGGCCATTCTGTTTACCGTATATCGATGAAAGCCATTTGCATTTGTAGTTTGGTTCAAGTTAGACGCTCAAGTGATTTCGTTTCAAGTGGCTTGTAAATCTTTGCGTGAGCGAGGTGATAAATGATTAATCGATATCAGATTCGTTTTCAAGTCTTAGTATGCTTCCTATTTTATGACACTTTTTAAAATAGAGAGAAAGAAAAATTTATCTCTATGATCTGCTACAAAGAGCTTATTTATTGGAAGATTAACTTGGTTCGTCCTTGAATAAGTTGAAGCCTATGTTTCGCAGTTTGCGGTATGATACAATAGAATTTGAAATTTTATTTATTTATTTAACTACCATACGCAAACCTTTTCAATTTCGCTTTTTTTTTCAATGTTTATTGGTATTTCTTTACGGCAATTAAACCCCAGTAATGTTACTTTTAAGGCGTGCCGATATCTCGTCGTATATAAAGCAAATGAAATTTTCAATATATTTCTTAAGTTTCCCTTTTGATTAATTGATTTGTATGGCATTCTTATTTATTAAGAGATTAAATGCTTAATTGTCTGCCTTCTGCTTTCGTAATGATTAATGGTAAGCAAAGAAATTTTCATCTTCAAGTATTTTGCAATCCGACGCTTTACTACAGATTACTATAAAGTATACAAAAGCCCCATGAAAATGTATTTTGACATGCAATTTGTCTTTATGGCAACTAATAAGAATTGAGTGAGTACCTATTAAAAAAATATATGCATGGAAAATCGAAAAAAAAGCACAAAGAAGATGGCATTCTTAGCCGCAAGCGCATATAAATCTAAAGCGGTACGTGTCAACCTTCAAATAAGAATATGATGAAAAAAAAAATGCAAATACCAAAAGAGTTGTTCAAGCTGAACAAGCAGACACCAGCAACAACAATGACAACGATGACGACGACAACAAAAACAAATCATCAATAAACCAACAATTCAACATCAAATGTACAGTTGCATGCTTTTCTAGCAACAAAATTGTGAGCAGTGTATAGAAAAAACAAGCAAACATAAATGGCAGAAGAGGCAACAACAAAGACAACAACATCAATTTTACAAGAAAATAAGCTGCAATGTTGGTTGTGCTCACAGAGAAATACCATTAAGTGTGAGTAAAAGGGATGGCGAATACCGTGAGCTGGCTTTTAATGCACATAATGATTAGGCAAGCGGTAAAAACAACAACAGACCTCTGGCCTTCGATTCAATTTTTAACAACAAATCACATGCAGTCTCCGACAGCCTCGACCCCCGGTGCCATTGGTCTCCGAACAAGTCGGTACAACATGGGTTATACGTGTCCCTGTTGCATACACTCTTTGAGATGCTCTCTCAGTAGAACGTTGATTATTAACGCTGTGAGAGTGTAATCAAAATGCAGTTTGAGAGGAGCGTGGAAGAGTCGAAACAAAAAACGATGTCTATACTGTCTGCAGGCGAGCAAAAAAGAAGTAGAACAACATTGAAAGCAAAAACAACAATCAAGATTATTAACAACAACCACGACGACGACGAAGGTGAACATTGTGTGGTTGCGTTGTTGATGACATTGCAACACCAGCATTATGAATTTTAAAGAGACGGCTCTTTATTCCTTCCCCCATGTTGATTGTGTTGAAGTCGGTTTTTCTTGTTGTTGTCTTCGATGCAGAATATTTTTGAGATGCAGTAAACAGCATCGCCACCTAACTAAAACACATGTCCCAAAACCAACAACGACGTTCGCTTCTAGACTGTTTTTTAATCAATTGAAAGTGAGTTTGCATATAAAATCGCATACACTCATTAATTCCACCAGCTAATAGTTTTAATCGAAATTTAACTCTCAATTTCTTACAGTTCTATAAACTAACATTAAATTTAACTGTTAATCCACTTCCACTGTTGAGATGCGGCAATTAACATTAGCAGCGAAAGCGAAACAAACAACGCTTTTGTTACATACAAATATGCAATCTTCACACTTACCGCGAAATTAATGTGTTTTAATTTAAAAAAAAAAATAAATAAACTCGTTGAAATAAAAACAACCTGTATTCGTATTTATATGAATTATACAAGCACACGCACGGTGCCAGCGAACAAAATTGCACAAAATTAATCAAAATCATTGCATGAGACTTGTGTTGTGCACGACTTGGCGAGAATTTTAAGCAGCCAGAGCAAAACTGCATTAACTAAATGTTGCTTCAAAATAAATGTGCCTAACAATTTTAAAGTGTCAGTTTAAAGAGCGCATGTTATATGGCATGGTAGAGTGAAGAGCATTTATAGTCATTCAGTCGTCAGTCTGTGTACGTAATTTTCTTTTTAAGCCGCCAAAGATACGTTCATTTATATTAAATGGTCTTTGTGTAGCGTACACACGGCCACGGCTCTGAGTCTGTGACTGCATTTGCGTGCATTCGTGTGCCGGTTTTAATGCCCGAATGGTTGTGCCGCCAATAAGAAAAACCTAGAGATTATGTAAGTTTAGATGAAGAAATAAAATAAAAAATGAGAGAAGTACTAAAAATTGAAAAAAAAAACCTACACGAACTTCTGCTTTTGTTGCTGCCTTGTGTTATAAATTCATTTATGCTGAAACACGTTTGCCGCTTTATTGTTGTGACTGTTATTGTTGTTGTTTTTGTCATTGTTGCTATTGTTGTACGAACAAGCATTGTAGCAATCTGATATTTGAAGTGAGGCAAAAGTTTATTTTTAAACCAAGAGACAACAACTACAAATGATGATAAAATTGAAAACGAGTTTTCTTTTAGAAGAAGTAGGTTATTGTGGTTTATACAGTCCATTATGTTGTGCCACTGCCAACTCTTATAGATTAGCTGTGCCATTTTAAATTTAATTATCAATGATACTTTGATTCGTAACGTTATAATTAGATTGATTTTTTTTCATATTGTGGATAGCTTGAATTTTCTTCGGTTAATGTCGTCGGTCGTGTGGGCAGAATATTGCCTCAACATTTGTAGTAAATATACTTTAGATTTAAGAAACTGCAAAATAATGCCAGACACGCGTGTCTATATTTCATCAATAGTAACTTTCTAATAAACATATGCAAACTAAATATCGAAAAGATACGGAATTAAACAAAACTAGTGTACACTATTGTTCGCACATTTCTCCGTTGCTGTTGGTGCCACTGCTGCTGTTGTGTGTGCCAAAGCGCAATAATAAATACACAACAAAATTAAAATATCTTTACTTTTTTTCCCTTACATTTCAACTAAAAATATTTGCATGATCTCATACGAGCGTCATCATTATAATAAATAGCATTTTTTTGTTTCATGTCGTACAGATTTTTCATACATTGAATGGAAAATGAGCATGTTTTGTGAGGCAGCGCCGGAGGAGAAATTATCGTTATATATATGTATACACAGAGAGGCAAATAAAATGCAAACTGATTTAAAGGGAATTTCGCAGCCAGCTGGGGGCTGCATACATAAAATGGGTTCATAGTAAAATTGTAATTATTATTATTTTTTATTTGCTCCTTTTTTGTGCCCATTGTCTCTTTTTTAATTGTTTATATGGCGCTGCTTTTGTCTAACGATGTAGTTTTTTAATGCTGACTGGCGGGCGTCAACACATGGTGTTAGATTAACTGACAGATGGGTACAATGAACTTAGAAAATGTTTATTGGTATGCGAAAGCTTGGCTGATTTTTCATAACAAAATAAAAGTACCACCTTTTTCGATCTTTTTTATCTAGTTTTAGGCAGAATTTTCATAACTACCTGCTTAGGGTACTGGCAAAAAGACTAGCAAAAACCATTGAAAAATTGTTTATTCAACGATTTTGTGTGTCACGTTTTGTTGTTTTTTCGAAAAACCACGTCGCAGATTGTTATTTTGATTTTAAGTTGACATATTAATTGTCAATTAGTTTATTACAGTTAATTAAATTAATTATGCTGACAGCTGTCAATTAATTTATTTTACATTTGTTTCGTTGCAGTTGTTTAAACGTGCAAACATAAGCTGTGCAAAGTAATAAAAATAGATTTAATTGAACATCTGGGTAAGTTGTATTTTTATCAATAAATGCATTTTTTTATTTTTGTTTTAGTATAATTTTTATCAATGATCAAATACAAGAGCAGGTCGCGCCTATACTCAAGTGACTCTCAAACAAAGCCATCAAGCGCATGCGGTGAGAGACACACCAATGCAATGCAATTTAATCTTAAATATTTCCTTTACCTTCGCTTTATCGCCGAACGCAAATATTTGCCAAAGATTTTTGCCATAATAATTATGATTGATGGCGAAAGAATAAATGCGTGTTCCCTCTCAGCAGCACTGCGAAAAAATACGTTCGATTTCCTTGAGTTTAGTGCAAAGAGCCAATCAATTTGCTTCCGTTTGCGTGCGCTCTTTTAAGTGCTTGAGAATGCCAGCGAGAGAGAGAGTAAGTTGCGGCGACCGACGTGAACGTGTGGACGATCAATCATGAATGCCATGTTACGTTGTTTTCGCCGACCACACCTTTTTGTTGGTGTGTGTTTGCCAACAGCAAAGTAAACACTACAAAAACAAAATGCAAATGCAAACACAGGCAAAGCCAAATGCAAACACAATCAAAGCACAATCGAAAAACTTGGAAAAAAAAAATCTAAAACAGAAAAGCTAAACAATAATTTGTTTTCTTTTCTATTCAATTTTGTTTTTTTTTTTCTTTTGAGCGAATTAGAAAAACGAAAAAGGTTGCTCAATTAAATGATTGTTACCTCGATTTTTGTTTTATGACATCAGAAAGGTCAAAAATTAGTTTGAGCGGAACAAAAAAAAACACAAAGAAAATGAGACATTTGCTAATAGCGGGTTTTCATTTGTTTAGCGTTTGGGATTTTTTTCACGATAATTAATACAATTTACGATGTCTTTTGTTAAAATTCTTCTTCTTTGGCTGTAGCGTTAATCGTTTTTTTATTGTCTTACGTTTCAGCTTATATATTATTTGTTGTTTGTAGATTTTAATTTTTATTTATGTAATTATTTCCTCTTTACAAGTGCTTTGCAAATAGCTATTAATAAAGAAAAACGTTTATAATGAACATAAGTCGCACACGCCCTCCATAAATTAATTCTCAATAAATTTTGCCTATAAAATGTTACAAACTTAATGAGCATTGCTTTGCTTAAAACTAAGTTGTACACTTTAAACATTTAGCTTGTGGCTAGCGCATAAGAATAGGAATAGCTGAGAAGTGCTGTTGTCTGTAAGTGTAGACCGGGCCCGACCTTCTTTGTAATAAATCTTAAAATGTTCAGCATTTTTGTTGTCACACGCCCATGGCTGACTGACTGCGTTCGCTGCCCGCTCCACATACAAACATATACTGCAGCTGTCCACTTCAGCACTAATTCAATTAAGTTTGACCTTTGATGTACAGAGCTGAAATTCAGTTTCTACTATACCAACGTACTTCCCATCATGTTTGCTTTAAATATGTTTGGCATGCTTGCATACATTTCGGAAAAATAGCTACAATTTCGTATTTATTTCTTTTTTTTTCGGTTCGTTTTTTTTTTTCTGTATTCGAGACCAACTAAAATTGAATTAATGGCACTTAAGCTAGTAAGTGAGTGAGTGAGTGAATGCGTGCTCTGCTTGCTTAACACATGATATCATAATGGAGCAAGAATGACGCAAACAATGCGTAAAACAACAAGCATTGGGCAGTTGAATAAAGACAATCGTGAATGAAAACAATATTTTTAAACAATGTACATATACACACGTATTGTGCAACGATGCTGATGAAAGTATGCAGAATATGCTAAAATTATATTTGGACTGAGAGGTGACAAATAAAATGAACTTATTTAAAATTCACTTGCAACACCCAAAAGCAAGCACATTTACGATGGCTGCCATAAAAAGCAGAAAAGAAATTGACTTTATTGAAATGCAAAGCGGAATTAACTAACGCCTCAAGGCGGAGCTATGTTGGCTGTGGGTTGGTGGATGGAGGTCTCAAAAACAATTGCCTGCTGCTGCTGTTGCTGCCACTGCATAAAAGCACATGCACATGCAAATAATAAAGAAAGCCGTCGACCAGCTCGAGGAGTAGTCAACCTACGTCGGAGCAGTGAATTGACTTGCAAAGAATAACGTTTCGGGGCTAATTTCGTATTCATGACAATTTTCTTTTGCCCAGAAAAGAAGAGAGCGATGCACACGTACGGCGATAGTAAAAATGCATTTGAAAATTGCAAAAATACTTTTTTGTATTATTTTTGTAGAAGTGCGCCAGCAACGAAGTAAAAACAAATTAATATGCCAGACATGTCGATTGCTTGGCAGCAAAACTGAATAAGATGGCATATGCCTTTGGAACTGCCAATCTATTTAAAAAGTGCGATTTTTTCTGCTTGAGTTGGCACACTTATTGTTTATTAAGGCAAACGATCGAACGTTAATTACATTATTTTGACAGGTAGAAATTAAAAATAATACGTTTTATTAAATTAAATTAATGTCAGTTTTGCTTACAAAATAATGAACAACAATAAATCGTTTTAATAGTAAAATGCATGCTGTATTATTAGCATTCATATTTGATTTAAGAGTTTGTTTTTGTGTCGACAAGAAAGTAATTTCCATTAAACAGTTGTGCAAATAATTAATTTGCATTTGCATTTTTGTACCTTCAATGCTCAGCAACTAAATCAAAACCAGAGATTATGACATCATATTTAACAGAAAACACCCTGCCTGCTGTTTCAGTAACAAAGTCCACGCTAAATGACGTCATATATGTATACCAGCAATGTCAAATAAGTAGCGCTCATGCAACCCCCAAATAAAGAAAAACATACCTAGAAATCCAACATCAACGACAACTTAGCTTCGCTTAGCTGTAAAGAAAATTCGCGTGTGATGAATAAAAATATCCAATTGCCACACCAATACTCCCTAAAAAATTCCCTACACTGGTGCCACTAATAGTCAAAAAGTAAATGAAAAAGAAAAGAAAATGCCGGTAATTGTTAGACTGGCGCCAAATGCCATGCCATCCATGGAAATGTGCCGCATAGCAACAGGAATGAGCAAATAAGAATCAAGTCCTTTTGCAGCACAAAATGACAACGACAGAGAACAACAAAAACAACAATAATGAAAACTCGTGCACATTAAATATGTAAAAGCGTCGTAAAACCAAGCAAACAGCAACAACAATCGACAATGAAATTTAGTTACGATATTTAGGCACGCAAGGACTCTGCTGCAACTTGTCACGACGTGTTGTCCTTGCCGGAGACTCGCTTCATTGCGCGCAAATGCAAAGTATGAGTTGTGGGTTGTTCCAAATGCCGCATGCCTGCCTGCCTGCCCACCAGCAAGCTAGCGAGGGCGAGCGGGTGGGCGTGCGTTGGTTGTGTGCGTTGGTTGTGTGCGTTGCTCAAACTCTTGTGCGCTCGCGTCGTATGCTTTGGGAGCAAATGTCGTTGAACTTGTTTCGTTGCGACTAGCGACAGCGCGGCGCCTTGCTGCCACAAACACGCCAGCGACACACATGTGTCTTACTCAATCATGCCACTCAAACAAGCCACTTCACCCACCACCAGGGCTGCCAGCCTTGTTGGCCACACCATTGTGTGTGCACGTTTTCCGGCACACCCACTTTTTATTTGGATTTTTTGGACGCTACTGTATCTGCTTTTACCGCTACATATTTACACAAATATTTATTTATTCTTTTTTTTTTAATTATAACTATGGCATTGTACGTTATCCTTTTGCGTGCAGCTAATGACCGTGCCAGCTAATAGTGTTGTCATGACAACAATCAACACGGTTCACCGGTGAATTACCCTTAATTGGCGCAACTCACTTCAAACACGGCCGACAGCAAGGAAGCAGTTAAAAATAGTTTGCCAGCGTAAGGCTTTTATTCCTTATGGTGGTCATTTATTTTTATTGTAAAAAGTTTAATGTCCTCTGTGCTATGAAATTTTATAGCAAGCGTTGCGGAAATATATCCTTTTTATAAAGTCGTCGCCTAAGAATTTTAAATGCAAAATGGAATATTTGCCTGTAACATTATTTCACTTGTAGTACATGTTCACATTTGCTGCTGGCTATTAAATTTTATGTAAATATAAGTGAAGAAAATAAAAATGGCATCTCAATGCTTGAGTGTTGTCTGTGACGCATTTCTGCTGCACAATTCGTACAAAAACAATTTTTTAAATTTTGAGATTTCTTGAAACTAAGCCAAGTGAGTCAAGTTTACATACGAAAAAAAAAAAATCAAATGCGAAAACAAGCGAACTACAAACAATTGGTCAGGCAAACGTAACGTCTAAAAGTCTGACAAGGCGTTGGATGTCGGACCGACCTACTTATGCTTATTTTGCATTATTTGTTTTTTTATGATTTTACTTAAAATTATTTTTATTATTATTATGTGTCTTTATTTGTTGTTATGCTATACGTAGCATGAACATGCGCACGCGTCGTTGTCGACATTCAAGTGTCACTGTTAATATTATAAAGTCGATTTTAATGCACTCAGCTGTTTTATTAAATGCATTCAACAAGATTTATTATTGCACAAATTGCGCTGGCGCCAAGTTTTATTTTTCTTTTTAATTTCCAGTGCATTGCATGCAATTTATTATGTTGCTTGGCCTGCTGTTGGCAGCTTTTGTATTGTAAATTATGCCACGCAAATAAATAACTCATGTATGGTACTTGGTATTCAAGACATGAAACATAGTTTAAGATTAAAACCAAAAGTGTCTGCAGAAAGCAACAGACAGAACAGCAAAGAATTATAAAAGCACAACAAACAGCAGCTGTTGGCAAAAATGCAAGAAACTAAAAAGAACAATAACGAAACTGATTAAGAAATTCCAAACACGCTACAAGAAAAAAAAAATTTGCTAAACAAAGAAGAGAAAAAACGCAAGATTAGCAAGATGTGCACAGACAGTTTGGCGGCAACAGCAGAGCAAAGACTTGGCAACGCTTTTAGGCCTAAACGACCCACGTCTTTTTACTTTTAACAGTCACCGGACATGTTAAAATTGGGTTAATGAATTCCACATTTATGGAAACAAAAAATTATAGTAAAGCGTGGCTTTGATTGCATGTCTGCGACTGTTGCTCAGTTGAAGGATTCACTGCACTCTGTTGCACAGTCAATCAATAAATAATAACAAAGCCACACTTATCTGTCAACAGACAGTCAGTTATTTAAGGAAAGAAATAAAATCGGCACATATAAAAATCTGTTTTTTCGCCATGTTTGACTAGTTGCAAAAATCACAAAAATGGGAACAGACATACATAGATGTGTGAAGAGCAATTACCTTTGAACGCGATGCTGGACAGAATAGCTGCAAATAATTTGTTTCGTACTTGAAATGTTGATTGCGCGTTTAGCAACAAATCGCATGTTATATAAGCAGAGTAATCTCCCCCATATGCGAAATTAGCATACGCTCAGCCAGCTATAGACGCCTGCTGATGGCATAAGCGACGCAATCGTCGCAACGTACTTATTGTCCGAATCGGCGCACATCACCATTTATTATAGATGTCGTAAAATGTGTCTGAATGAAATAATTTATATACCTAAAGCTGAAATAAGCTTTTATGGAGTAGATAAGAAGTGTAAAGAGACGCTAACGAGATGATGGATTACGTAAGAGTTGCTTATAGAAACCATATTTTTCGCGATAATTGAATACTTGAAAATTTAATTAACGCTTTCAAATCCATAAGAACTCATACTCTTCCATGCTCTTATATACTTACTGGACTTATGTTTGTGTTGTCGGCCGGCACGAACGTGTATGCGCAAATTAAATAAAAACAGATAACAGTTTGTGCAAGTGCATAAAATTTTAAAAATAAATAAACTGAGTAATTTTCAAATAAAACTTGAATCAGCACAGTCACAATAACAACAAAAACAACTTCGGTAACAAGACCAATATCTGTATATGTTGTTTATCTGTGCCTTATTTGTATAAGCTTGACATGGTTACGTTTACCTAAGACATTTGTAAACGTTGTTCAGCGTGAGTCGAGTTGAGTAAATCAACACCAGAAGTGCGAATATCGGTGAAATTATTAATCGATACACGGCTAACGAATCTGTGTCGATTTTTTACCTATATTTTGTTTGCAAAATGTGATTTAAATGAATTTGGAAAGTTTGATAAACAAATGCTAATTTATCAAATGATTGGTGCACTATCGTGATATTTTTTAAAGCATATAATTCTTTTTTTTTTTTGTTTTATTACTTGTGTTTTGTGTTATTTTTCATAAACTATGCTAATTAATTTGACCATCACTCTGCATAAGTTAATCTGTCAGTTGGATTGACATGACGCTTAGGTAGGGGGATGGTGGGGGTAAGTTTAGTTTAGGGTTATCAGCTCAACATAAAGTGTCCGGTAGCCAGTTGGCGGGCTTAGAAAAAAAAATCACTGGAACATGTTTCGGCCGACCTGGAAAAAACCCGATTTTACGTTCTTGCTCTCACACTGGCGTACAGTGATGCACTCTTTTTCTCTCTACTGGAAACTTAAAGATCCATGCAAGTTTGAATGCCTGACTAACAGTCAGCACAGTCGTCAGGTTGGAAATTCATGATTGTTTGCGCACGCTCTCTGCCATTTGTACTCTTACAAAGTAGGTTTTTTTCATTTTCTATTTGTTACAATATTTGTCAAACTTGCCACATTAGAACAACTTAACTTGTTTTAATGCAGACAGCAGCACTTGAGCACACAGCTAAGACTATTAGAGATAGATAGGAGTGTGTTTAACGGCAGCGTAAATGATGTAATAATAATTGTGTGTCGCAACAAAGGCAACAACAATAAACGCAAAGCAACAAAGCAGTAACAAAAACAACAGACAGACCAGACGACACATGCCCACCTATCAACCGTCTTATGACACTCGTCGTCTGTCTACGTTATTTGCTGCTATGTCATCACTTCTGGCCGCTTCTGGCATAATTATTATTTTTTTTCTTTTTTTTCTTTTTATACATAATATATATATTAGTGTGTATATATTTGCCATCTCTGCTGTCATTGTCTGCCTAGTGTAGTGTCGCTTGTTCGCTGCCTAATTGCCATCTTCCGCTTTGGCTATGCTCCCCACTATTAAAGTGTACGTCAAACCAGAAAGAGAAACTGCCCCGCCACTTTGCCGCCTGTGCGCACACAGTTAAAGAAAAAGGTCAGCGGCAGTATTCACTTACATACAAACATACGCACATGGATACATATGTACATTGACAAATGATATTAGTTTTTTATGTTTTGAGCGAACTAGTTACGGGTCGTTTTTGTTTTTTTATATTCTATTTTTTATTTTTTTTTATTTTAACAGTTTAATATCACATGATAAGCTAATTTGCTTTTTTTATAGTAAATAATGCGAAATCGGATTAAACTTCAAACGTGAGTGGCGTCATACATGTGGAATTTTATTTACTTTTTTTTGTTTTAATTTGCGCCTCAAGGTCAATAAACTGTTTGTTTGCTATTGTTATTAGAGTTACTTCACTCGAATAGTGGTGCATTATGCTAATATCAGGGCAATCTAAGGTTGTATTTTTTATTTTCATTTTATTTTTTACATTACTGACACAATTAGCCATTCTTGGCTTAAATGTATATGATTTGGCAAGTGCAAGAGAATTTTGTTATTGGCAGTTAGCCGTTGAACAAGTTTCGTTGCCAACTATATATGCTGCAGTTTAAATAGGTCAGTCAACTGATTGCAGCAGCGTTGAAAATGCTGCGTGCATTGACATTAAGTCAGATAAATGTAAATTAAATTACCCATATGCATTGAAACTGCTACAACGTTTTACTGTACTTATGAACACCGACTTTTGAGACTTGCTAAGCAACTCCAATTGAACTGGCAGACAGACACTGCCTACACAATATTTTCCGACCTGTTTGTCAGCAGCAGTCGGCATGTGACGCACACTCACTGCCTTCCACTTTGCATGCACTCAGGCATGGCATGGCTGGCCACCTACGCATGTTTCGTCATTACTTGCTCAATTATGATTTGCTCTTTAACAGTCAGTGCTCCCCTACTTGAAGTACACGCACGTCTTAATATTTCACAGTTTATTTCATTTCGTTTTACTGCACAAATGTCGTTTCGTATGCTGCTTAAGTTGTGTGTTTATATCTCTTACTTCTTTCGTACAAAAAAGAGACGCCGACACCTACGCAACTTGCTTAATAAAAGTTCAATTACCTGCCGGCTTTTGTTGCTGAGTTGGCCAGTTAGCAAACTTTTTTTTTTTTTTTTGCGCATACAGCGGCACGCGTCACCATATCATAACATGTCATTATTATCTTCATTGTGAAAACAACAATTACAAATGGCAATTGCATATATTAACTAGCTACCTGCGCAGCGCATTATGTATGCAGTGCGTTGCACGCGAGTTGAGTATTATTGCACTAATGCATACTTAGTACTTAGTCAGTCATAGGTAATATTACCTGTAATATGCATAACATTGTGTTACGCTTTTAAACTCTTTTGCTGTATTGAATTTTTTGCCATTGTTTTTTTTTTTTTCTTCAATTCTATTTTAATTTATGCACAGTCTTTTCATTGCATGCGTTTGTGCACTCACGTGTAAAATGCAACAACATAAGCGCAATGCATGAAAGAAATAGATAATTTTGCCAGCACTTTATGCCTTTTTTGTCATAATATACACAATGGCAACTCTGCTGGCTCATTTTTTACTTGTTGGCTTGAGTTTTTTGTGTTGTCACATTTTGTTTAAAATTAAATTGAACTTATGCCATTTCCTTTGGCTTCCTTAACTTCCTCTAAAGCCACATGAAAAATATTCTTCATATTTTTTTATATTTTAAAATGATTTCACGTAGGTAGGTGTGCCGTATGAGCTGCCCGTGTGTTATTCCTTATATAGGTCGCATGCATTAATTTGCTGAAAGTGAGCAGTGAAAGAGAAAGCGTCGCGAAGAGTTGCCAGATCGGCTGCACTTAACTATAGCAGCTAAACAAAAAATAATAAAAATAATTAATAAATTTGGTTTGATTCGGTGTAAGGGCCTTGCAGCTATATGAATAAAGATAAATTAAATAGCATAACTAAAGAAAATACGGTCATTTAAATTCAGTGAAAACCTACTTACAATAAAAATGAAATGTGGTAATGGATCAGTGGCTATTTGATTTTTAAACAAAAGTAAAATAAGCAATTAGACTTTAATTGAGTTGGAGTAATCGATATGATGGGGACTTTCGTTTACTTTAAAGCCGCCTGCTGAGTCTACAAACTGAGCAGGGGAGGTTCATTATGACTGTTTACTTTATGCCAGCAGGCAAACTTGAGCCCACACTTGCATAAATATGTACACTATAGCCAGACTTATTTTATGATGCGCTGCAGTGCGGCTCGCGGATTGAAATGACTTTGATCTTGCTTTTTAAGAAAGAAGAAACTCTAGCTATCGTTTATTTACTTTTACTCCAGTGTAATTTTATATCCAACAACTACTGTCAGAGACTGTCAAATGTTTGGTAAATCAAACATAGAAAATATGTGCGAAGCATGTTTGTTCATCTATTAGTAGTTCTCTGTTATTATTATTATTACTCTTGTTATTGTTGTGTGAAGGTTAGCAGCCGCAGCCGTCACACTTTCCGATAAATTATTATTTATATATAGTGGTTTTTTTTTTTTTTGTATTTGTGCTTAAAAATACTTTGGCTGCATTAGTTTAATTTGTTTGTCCTCCTGAATGATGCTGCAAACAATTTATTTGGTTTCTATTTCTATTTTTTTTTTTTTTTTTTTTTTTGTGCGTAAATTAAATGGCATCAAGACAAGGCGAGGCAGGCGCAGTGTCAATTTAAATTTTATTTCATTGGCATATGCCGAAATACAAATTTCTTAAAATAGCCAGAATATTTGTTTTTTCCACCAAATTTCACACCACTCTTGGTGTATATAGTAGAAACTTGAAGCAACCGACCCGGCAGTATAGTGAAAGTAGAAAAATACATTTTCAACGTAGAATCTAAACATTCCGCACACACTTTGCTCTATGTCCGTCGTTTTTCGTTGTCAGAGCCACATAAGTATTTAAAATTAAATATTTTTCCAAATTTAGCTACCATAGGCGGCGACTTGAAGTAATTTCGCTAAATGAAAATGAAGTTTATTCCAAAGGTTAACTAAGGGCGTTGTACAATTAAAAAAACATTTCCAAAAAAAAATAGAAGCAATTGTCTCACCTGATGTTATTATGTACATACGTTAATTATAATGCCATTAGATTAGAATATCAAAATATAAATGCTTAGCAATTAAGCTTGTGTAAATCAGTTAAAATTGTCCTTAGCTAAGCTAAAATCAGCTGTTGTTAGAAGTTCAAAATTATTATCATTTACAAACAAATACGAAGTCAAAATTTTCGATGTTTTTGCTCAACCCGAGGTGGTGCGAACGGTGCAGAATGGAAACTTTGCTTCACTGTGAATGTATAAAGTGCAAGTAAACCACCCTAGAACAGCAGAGTATGGCTTTCTTTTTGGGGTAAACAAAATGCACTTTTGTTATCTCTTACTCTCTTTCTCTCCAACTCTATTTTTGCGCTCTGCAATGCAAATGCACTCTCATGTTTTCCACCCCACTGTAGACGATTGCATGTTCGCTAAAGGTCAGTTAAGATTTTGAGTTTAATTGGCATTGAATTGCGACCTGGTTGAGGTAGAAAAAATATTAAATGTATACATTTAAAAAACAAAAAGAGAAGTGTTGTTTATTTTTGTTTTATTTGTTTTTTTTTACAGCTTTTTCTAACACATAAAAATAGAAACAAAATCAATCCAAAAATATGACCGAAGTTGAACAACCGCCACAAAATGGCATCGGGCTGTCCGCCGCTGAGGAAGATGAGAACAATAAAGCAAGGCCAGCGGATATCGAACAGGTAAGTCCTCAGTTGCTTTTTCGTAGTAAAGGTTAGGCAAGTTGGAAGTTCATTGTATTAAATTGTTAAATTTTGCAAACAGGATATGCGCGAAATGGAACGTCGCAAACGCGTCGAAGCAATAATGGGCTCAAAACTTTTCCGCGAGGAACTTGAACGCATTGTCGATTCGTCGCGTGAGGGTGGTGCCAGTGGCATACTGCAGCATTTGTCGGATATAGTTGGTGTGCCCGTAACGCGCTTTGGCAATGTGTTCAAGTCATCCAATTGCATGGTGCCTATTAATGATATACGCGGCGTCGAGTCCATGGGCTACGCCAAGGGTGAGAAAATACTCAGATGCAAATTGGCCGCAACATTCCGTCTGCTAGATTTGTACGGCTGGACACAGGGCTTGGGCGCACAAATCACTGCACGCTTAAAGGTCGATCAGGAGTATTTTCTGGTGAACCCCTATGGTTTGCTGTATCATGAAATAACTGCTTCAGCGTTGAACAAGGTCGACATGCAGGGCAATATTGTGGAGCAGGGTACCACTAATTTTGGCGTTAACAAAAGTCGTAAGTTGTGCAAAACTTGTCAAAATTATTTACATGCCAGTAGCTAATTAATTATTTTTCGTATTGTAGACTTTATACTGCATTCGGTGGTGCATGCCGCACGGCCGGACATACGCTGTGCTATTTATATTGGCTGCAGTCCCGTTGTTGCCATTTCATCACTTAAAACTGGTTTACTGCCGCTCACCAAGGACGCTTGCGTGCTGGGTGAGATAACCACGCATGCCTACAGCGGCACCTTGGACGAGGAAGAGCGCAATAAGTTGGTGCGTAATCTTGGACCAAACTCTAAGGTTATTTTGCTTGCCAATCACGGTGCACTGTGCTGTGGCGAAACCATTGAGGAGGCATTTTTTGCCGTTTGCAATATTGTGCAAGCGTGCGAAACACAATTGAAACTGCTGCCAGTTGGTGTTGATAATTTGGTTCTGATACCGGAGGAATCGCGTAAAATCCTTTACGAACAGTCACGTCGTCCACCAGAAGACTTGGAAAAGAAATTTGCAGCTGCGCTGGCCACAGTTGAGGAAGCGGCCGCTAGGGAGGGCGAATCTGCGCCAAAAGTTCCCCATTCTACATCACCCAAGTGGCGTGTCGGTGGTGCTGAATTCGAGGCGCTTATGCGCATGCTGGACAATGCTGGCTACCGCACGGGTTACATTTATCGTCACCCGTTGGTCAAATCGGATCCGCCAAAGCCGAAGAACGATGTTGAACTGCCGCCAGCCGTTTCCTCGTTGGGATATCTACTCGAGGAAGAGGAGCTCTTCAGACAGGGGTAAATTATTATGCTATATCATCTACTGAATTGTCTGAAATATATTTAATTTTTGTTCAGCATCTGGAAAAAGGGCGATCTGCGTAAAGGAGGCGATCGCAGCCGTTGGCTAAATTCACCGAATGTCTATCAGAAGGTCGAAGTTCTCGAGACTGGCACACCAGATCCAAAGAAAATCACAAAGGTAGAAATTATTACTTTTGAAGATAAACAAAATCCAACTGAAAACTAATTCAGCAAAAATAATATGCGAGAAAGAGCAGTTAATCGTTAGATATTCTATCCAAGCAGCCGTCATTCACACTCAGTCAGTCCAGTCCAGTCAAGTTAACTTAAAATAGTTAAAATAATTTGTAACAATAATTTCCATAGCAGTATTTACTAATCAATCGAGTACAAGCACAAATAGCAAATTAAATACGATATAATTCTTTTTATACCTTTTACTGCTCTGAAAGTATTTTGTTTTGTCATTGCTATGCTGCCATTTATTATTATTATTTAAAATATACTAAACGTAATTTAAACCTTATAGACGTACACTTTGATTCAGCTACTTTACGGTTTATCTAAATAATAATAAAACAATTAAATACATAACATTCCTTAAACCTTTAACTGCACAATTTTGCAAAAAATTCTAAAAGTAGAAAAATAACTCTAAAAATCAAACTTTCCCAACATTTTTATACTGGCTTAAAGAAAAACCTTTTATTATGTCTGTAAGAAATCAAAAACACAATATATATATTTTTATGAATTCAAGAGTAAACAAAAAAGATTAACATATGTGCGCTATAATGAAAACAAAAATGGCTAACCACCAAAGTAAATATAATTAGCAGCTATTTAAAAAATTATACAAAAGTCGCTTTATAATAAATGTATAATTGTGCATTAATCAAATAAAATTTTGAAACCAACTAAAATATTTATTAATTATTTACTAAATCGAAAAGAAAATGATTTTGTGCCGATGCAAATTGCAAATTAAAAAAATCTGAACAATGGTGCCCATAGTTCAACATGCAAATGATGAAAGAGAAAGAAAAATTATTGCTAAGCAGCTTAAAAGAATATAATTATTAAACAAAAAAAAAATTTTATTATGAATTTTGTGATTGTTGTTTTTTATATATATTTATTTTATCCTTGATTTTGCATGTGTTGTATTTTTATTTGTATACATTGTAATCAAATACTTTATATTTTGCGATATAGGCACAAGATCATTTTGCTTGTTTTTAAGTTCGTTCAATGTATATTTAGTTTTTACTGCCTGCTTGTCATAAATTAATTCATTTATGTATTGTTAGTATAATGCATTGTCTTTATTTTAACGCATTAACATTTGCACACATTGTACTAATAACTGTTAACATATGCCAAAACCTCTAAAAACGGTGCATAATTTAACTCTTGTAATTGTTGCATTAGGTATGGCAGCTGATGTTAGTTTTTTATTATTGGTTAAATGGTTCTTATACCCCAAGCCACTAATTGCAAAAATTGTAAACAATGCTGCCCACTTTATATTAACAATGCATTACCAGACATACTTTTAACCAAATAAAATGTCATTTATTCTGTAAAAAAACTAACATATGCAAATTGTTTTATGATGAAGGTGTTATTTGTAACTTCAATCATAAATTTAATTTTTTCCTAGAACCTAAAATGTTTTACTTTATTTTAATTTATTTGTTATCTTTTTTTTTATTAATTTTATTTTTCCCAGTTAAAATTTAACAATAGATATTTGAGACTGCGTCTTTTAAATGCTAAACATACATTTCTTTCTCTTTCTTTCATTGCAAATTTTGTCGAAAAACTTGTATGCGCGCGTGTGCCGCACATTTTTTATATTGACAAAATCAATGTCGACTTGATAACTGTCTATCCGCACCCGTTAGTGGGTCGCTGAGGGTTCACCAACACACTCGACACCTGTACGCATCGAGGATCCATTGCAATTTGTGCCAGCGGGCACCACCACTAAGGAGTTCAAGCGTTTGCAGCAACAGGTGAGTCCCTAGTGGTGGAAATAATGTTATGTACGATTTTTCAATTAATTGCATCAAACATAGATTAAAGACAATCGACGCGCGGACAAAATCTCAGCTGGTCCACAATCACACATACTCGAAGGTGTTACCTGGGATGAGGCCAATCGCATTAAGGATGCTACGGTCTCACAAACTGGCGATCATGTCGTCCATATGGGTGCAGCCTCGAAGGGCATTATACAGCGTGGGTTCCAGCATAATGCAACCGTATATAAGGCGCCATATGCGAAGAATCCTTTCGACAATGTAACAGACGATGAACTCAACGAATACAAACGCACAGTTGAGCGTAAAAAGAAGAGCATTCATGGTGAATGTGAGTAGCTAATCAAAGTCCATATGCGTGTATGTTGCTTAATCTATTTATTATGAATTGTAACAGATACCGACACTGACTTCTCTGAATCAGAGGCACTGAGTTCGCTACAGATCTCAGCCCCACATCAAATAAAACAGACGACAACAACTGCCGCTGTTAGTCAATCGGAGCCAGAAACTTCAGGTAGCTTATAACCATCGTAAATTAACTAATTGAATTTTAATGAACCTTTTCGTTTTTTATTTATTGTAGAACACCAAGTTTTGAGAATAGAAACCCAACAAGCGCCAGTTCCAAGTCAAGCCGAAGTAGTATTGAGCGATGGTAAGTGCTGCAAGTGCATTGTCCAATATTTTTTACACAACAGTATACAAATAATAAAAATTGCAAACACCTACACACACATTTACATAGAAACACACTTCAATCAATTTAAAGAAAATTATTTAAAAATTATTGTTTCGTCCTGTTTTTACTGAAATTTTGTCTTTTTATATATATATATATATGTATTTTTATGTTTCTTTTATAAATTTTAAAAGTATTTTACATTTCCGTTTGCAATTGGTTCGTTTGATACAAGTTAAACTTATTTTGTTTGGCAACTTTTGTTTTTTTATTTTAAACCTTACTTTTTATTTTAACAAAATTCTAATACATTTTCTTTCTTCCAATTTCGACATATACTTTTCTTTTACTCCTTTTTTCTTGTTTTTTTTTTTAACTTTATATCATAATAAAACAAAACACACACAATAGTTAATAAAAAAGTATTACTTGCACTTGATTCCGTTTCAATAAACTTCTTATGAACTAAAACTATAAAACCCCAGTATATGAGGTAGAAACATATAAAACGATTATTATACTATCGTTTATTTTTCTTATATATATTATAATAATACTACTTACTCTGCTACATATGTATAAGTATAACAACAAACAATGAAACGTATTAAACAGGCACAACATGTTGTACGGCGTGTACGTGTATTAAGTGATTTTTAATTTATTCTCAACACAACAACAAAACCAACAACTACAGCAACAGCAATCGCTATTTACAACAATTTTTTATGCTGCTATCAACAACAACAACTTCTACTACTATTATTACATTTTCTACTACCTTTCCTGCCTACTACTAGTGTTGACAGAGTTTCCTCTGCAGCTGCAGTTTAAGAATTATTTAAATTTTGCGTTATTAATTTTTTCTTTCTATTTTTCTTTAATAACTTCTTAAATTATTTTAACTTTTCTTTCGCACAATTAAAAACAGACACAAAAATTTTTTATACTACCAATATGTCTGCTTGCCCCATTTTTTTTCTTATATATAGCTCGCGCGCAAAATTAAATTGGATTAATAATTAATAATGCTGTGTATGTTTTCCAAATTCACCGCCGATTTAATAAAGAAAATAAAATTTTTTTTTGTAAACTAATGCACAAAAAGTATGAGCCAATAAAAATCTAAAACCATTGGGTGTGTGTAAAATTAGGCTAGAGTATGTAGCTTTTATAATTTATTTACTGCATTCTGTGCAACTACAATAATAACAACAACAGCAACAGCAACAAGAACAACAAAACAGCAATACGCTCAAAATCTACTACCTTTTCTACTACCTACTTCTACTGCTACTAAAACCATAAACACAAAAAAAAAAAAACAGATTACTGTTAACAACGCTGCGACAACTTTTTTGGCTCAATTACGAAATTCTATGCCAGCAACAAAAATGTATTGTACAAAGAATTGTATTTTAGTTGAGGTGAGTCGTAAGCCAAGAGTTTGCAAAAACAAAAATAAAATAAAAATAGTGTGTAGCAACAAAAACAAAAAACCAAAAATGAAAACAAAACATTTGCACATATTTAATACGTATACGTTTTTTATTAATGCTTATTTGCTAACATTTTTTTATTTTCTGGGTTTTTATTTTTCTCCTTCACATTTTCTGTGAGCGCGCGCACTATTCTGTTATGTTAACAGCAAACATTTTCACACATTGCGCCAATTCATTTCGCCGCTCTGTTAATTAGACTGCGTAGTTTAGCAGTGCGGCGCAAGTTGTTCTCTCATCATATTTTTACCGCATACATTTTGTTTATTCGAATGGACACAATACATGATTATTTTAATTACTTTGTTTTTGTTGTTGCGTCTTTAAGCTGGTTTTTCTTTCATGACCGCAATAGCGACGTCGCCGCCTGCCTAATGCTGTTGTCATGCTTATGGCTTATCAACAATAATTATGAACATTTTTGTGCATTCGTTTAGTTGCATATTGAGAATCTCACTTTTTATTTTATTTTTAATTAACCTATAACGAAATTATTGCTGCAGCTGTGCTCTAGAACAAATTACTGTTTAGCTTAGGTTCTATGTATGTATGTACACATAAATTTTAGTATGCAACATTAACTAATGGGCATGACATGTACACCTAACAACACGCTTCCCCTATCCAACTCTCTCTCTCTCTCGCTCTATGTCTCTTGCAAATCTTCTGTACACACGTTTTAATATTAGTCTATGAAATTTTTACAAATCATTTAATTTTATTTCGTTACTGCACATTATTATTCTATACTATTTAATATTCAGCAAGGTTTTCTTTGATTTATGTTAAATTTTTTTTTCGTATAAAATTTTTTTAGCAACACTTAGTTTTATAAATGGCGAACGTTCTCACACGGCTACAAATCGCAAGCCACCAACTGGCCGAGGTAAATGAAAGTTTTGATTTCGAAACGTTAAAAGTTTCATGATTCCTAATCAACCAAAAACCACCCAGACAATTCAATAGAATTTAATTCAGTAATATACCTACATCATAAGTGAAATACTCAATGACGCATAAATACCATCAAATAATTCTAACAAGAACTGAAATGGTTTGTCAAACATTCGGTGGTGTAAATAATTTCCAAAAGCCGTTTTATTATAGTTAACCCTTCAAGTGTAAATAATGACAAAAAAAAAACAAAATGCTCAGTGCTAACCAATTACCATATGCCAAGCCATGTTCACTCACCCATAGACGCACAGCGCATGTTTGCACTTCACTAAAATTTGCACCGAACTCATTTATAAACATATGCTAAACCAAAAATGAAATTTTAAAAAAATACCCAGGTCGCCAAGTCGCAACCGTTATAAAATCTTAAGAACTTTTCAAATGTATATTAAGATCAATTTATTTTTACTAGAGATTTTTACACATACTATTCCCAAAGTTAACTACAGTTGGTCTCACTGGTGTTGCCATGGCGGTTAATTTCTAGGCAGTCTACATCCGCGTAAATACACACATATGATTATGTATGAATCTAACTACATACGTTATGTCTCTTAGGTATACACTTTTTCTGCTTTTTTCGTAAAACTGAATAAAGTATATATCTGTTCTTCCGCTGAAAATATTTGCTTTTTTCTCATCATCCTAGAGCAAGTTCAAGACGTTCATATGTCAGACAAGCGAGTGTTCAACGACACTGACTCGAACAAAGAGAACAGCTGCGAGACCACGTTAGCGTCCGCCGTGCCTCAAGAACGTCGCACACCGAAATGTCGTCGTGAATTGCTACATGAAATGCAGAATGGGCAACTATTCCAAATGCAAAAGGAGTACTGCCCAACTGCAGAGCAAGTGCAGCCGCAGCGATCCCACGTGGAGCAAGATACGACACCACGGCGCAACGTCAATGCGCTGAACACGCATGAGTATTGTTGCATGTACTATCGGCAACAGCACGAACGCCATCAAAGTGGCGGAAGTTGTGGCAGCGTTGGTCTCAGCGCTGATTCTGCGCTCTATAGCTACGCCAACGTGACTGATTATAATGGACAACTGGACAACACCACGGCGACAACGACTACCACAGCTTCCAATGCTTACGATGAGCCACAAGAATTATGTAAACTAACAAATGCGACATCAGCAGTTGCTTGCAGCAAACCCTCCAGCAATTCCTGTATCGGTGTCTTGCAGGCATTGCACAAACGTCCTGCTGTGGCCGAAAAGAATCTCATTTACAATATACCTTTCTCAGTTAGATCGTTGCAACCTTATTGTGGATCCACAACCACATCGACGGCGGAATCCTCGCCACGTTATAAGTCGTCCTGTTTGGGCAAACGTCCCTTGGCAGTTGCAAACAATGACACAGCCAACTGTAGCCTAAGCAATCCCTATCGCACAAACTCCCACTTTGGCTTCAATTCGCCAAATCTTCCAGCCAAGACAGTGCACAAGCATATACCGATCTTTACATCCAATGCCTTGCAGCATTACAAGCCCATGAGTCGAGCGGTCTCCTATGAGGAGATATTCGCTTCGCCACGTTATGAGACGCTCTGCGCAATTTGCTTTGACAAGTTGCTACGCCTCAAGCCCGAACTCTCTTCGCAACAACAACAACAACAGCAGCAAGCACACTACAGTCTCTGTGGCGGCAGCTATGCAGCCAATGCTGAGTTTGACTTTAATGAATGTCTCAGCGAGTCGACCACCGAGACATCACCATTTGTACCGCAACTTGATACATTGCACGAACTCGACGAGTTTGAGGCTGAAACGCCAGGAATAGTTAGAGGCAAAGCGCCACTGCCCAGTGCACACCGTGATGCAGCCTCCCAAACAGTTGAACAATCAATTTCGACGGCCAACTTTCTCTCGAAAATCGGACGTTTAAACTTCTCCGAAGAATCTGCGAATCCCAATTACGTGCCCACTACTGCATCATCGATTTCGAGTGACTTTAGTATTTTGGATTTAGGAATACCTGCACTGGAAATCGCTGAGTACAGCGAGTGCGAAGATCAAGCCACGTCAGCAGTGAGTAACTCGGCTTTAACGCCGCCAATCACCAAACGCGTGGACGGACGGCAAACGGAAACATTGCCCACTGTAACGGCCATCACAGAGGTTTGGAATTTCGGCAATTGGCAGCAGCGTGAAGAGCAGCAACAGGCTGGCAGGGAACAGTGTCTGCAACCAGGACACACGCCAATCACTGAGCGGCGTGTTGTGCTGGAGATAACACAATGTTTCAATGCCAACTGTGAGCCTGAAACGCTGCCGTCCGACGTGACCATCGAGACGCGGCCACTGATGTCGCGTGAAGAACGTATACGCCGTAAATCAGAGTTCCAAAACATCTGGGAAGACCATGTTGCATATTTCGGAGCAAGGGAACAGTTTATGCAGAGTGAACAGTTCGCTGTAGCGACTGATAATAAAACTGCAGGGAAAATTGCAATCAATGAGCAGAACAAACCGACTTGTGTTGATGCTGAGCTGCAAGTTCAATTATCAAAACACTCGAATGATGTCGAAATTCAAGTAAATGCCTTGGACTTATTAGAAAATAGGCAAGACGTAAAGTTTGATACTGCTAGCACAAACCTTGAGATGCTAAAGATTGAGCCAGCAGTAGCGCTGGCAGAGCAGCCTGAAGAGAAGTCCAATGCTGCGAAGGAAGTTACGAATTTGGAATGGAAAATGCTTAACTTGGAAATTAATGATGCAGCTGTTACGCAAATGGAGGAGCACGCAGCTGCGCCAGAAATTGCAACAGCCGAGACACAAGCTGCGAATAAAAAAGTCAGCACTACCACGGAAAGTCAGGTGGCACAGATTATCGATCAATTCGCGCAAAGCTTAAACCAAGCGGGTGAAAATTTAACCACACTATTGCAAATCGTAGCCAAACAATACCAGACGCTACACGAGGAAGTTCCAGTGAATGCCGATGGTGATGTACCAATGAACATTGATAATGCCGTTATAACGGTTGATCAGCCCATGGCAGTAGAAGCTACCAGTGTGCCACTGCATAATTCACTTGTATTGGACAACCTTTCTGTATCCGCCAACGAGATCTTTAACGATGACAAATCATTGTGCCTTATGGAACAAGAGCTAAGACACTACAACACAATGGATGATCTAACCGAGCTAACGGATGACGAAAAGTCGCACTTGGACATTACAAAATCTCAAAGTTCTTTGTTCTGCAATAGCTTTGCGTCAATGAATATAGAGGAGCCAATCGCAAATGTATCCAGAACATGCGAGAATAATATAATGCTAGCTGAGTATGAGAGTGTTGATATTGAGGAAAAGCAGGACACCGAAATGACCAAGGAGCCGACAAGCGCACAAACAATGGACGCAGAGGAAGAATACTCCACGCTGGAGCGTAAAATACTTACTAAAATCGAAGAGCAGCAACTAAAGGGGAGTGAGGAAATATTCGACAAAATTGATAATACAATACGAAATAAGCTGACGCCATCCAAACTGAAACTGCTGGTGCAGCAGCAGATTGACGAAACTTATCCCACGTACACGCACGTCTACGCATCCACGCCAACGCGGCGTCATGCCGACTGGCAGGGCTTCAATTTTGGCAAGTCATTCGTGCAGTACCGCGCAAACGCGAACTCTGAGCATTTTAGCAGCAGCGACACGGAACAATCAACAACTGAGCAAAACCAAACGGAGCCAAGTTGCTCAAAGTATTCGCTGGAACAGCAGCCACAGCGTCAGCGACGCTCGCGTTCATTGACGCCACCGCGTAAATATCCAATTAAAAAGTCGACATTTATTAATGCTGGCACTAACGCTGAGGTTGCAGGCATGCGTGACGGTACGTGTAAGTTCTTTAGAATCCAGAATGCAGCGCATTGCAAATCTAACTTTGCTAAGACAAACTCAGCAACATCCAGCAACCTGCCAAAGAGATGTCGCAATTTTATATTGGAGAACATACGAAATGCGGGCAAACCCAGAACACCTCCGCGACGGCGACATGCATACACAAGCAGTTCAACATTAGCATCCGCCGCCTCCACTCAATCGTCAAATGAGCCAACGACCTCACCAACATCGGTGTGCAGTTTTCAGGCAAGTGTTGGCGAATCGCCGCGCTTGTGGGTAACGATGCCACGTACCCCACCGGCCGCAGCAGCTGCGTCAGCGAAGCGGCAACATAAACAAGTGACGCCGCATCAACGGCAGGAACACAGCAAACGTGCATTGGAGCGAACGCCCAAGTCAGCGATTAGCAAGCGGCGCAAAGCCAATACAGCCGCCACCAAGTCAACGTTGAGCATGCAGCGGCAGAGACATAAACAGGCATTGCTGAATAAGCATGACAGCAGCACAATTGATTTGGAGGCCAAGAGCACCACCTTCTTTTTGCCCATTAATGATAATTTCAATAGCCGTGCATCAGCGATCGATGTGGATCTTGTGGCTGCGGCTGCGGCTGCGTCTACGTCTGCACAATGTAAAAAAGATGAACAAGAAGTTGGCAGCAGTCAGTCCTGTTATACGCTGAACAGTTGCCCGTCCATGATGCATCTTTTGGCCGAAGAACATAGCACTGTGACAAAAGTGATACCAGCCAAGGTAGTGTCGACATCAGCTATATTGGATTTGTGTTGTGAGCCAACAACTGTTGATATTTTGCAGAATATGACTGTTGCTGAGTCTGCTACAAATTATCAACAGTCGGGTTATACGCTTAATGAGAGCATGGGTAAAACCAATATAACTGAAAGCAGTTTAATTGAAATCTCTAATGTTAAATCTGGCACAACGAATTCTGGTACACCAGATGTTGATGAAGAAGAGATTGTACTCGATACAAAATGCACAATAAAAAACCTTATGTTGCACGTAACGGATGAGATATTGGAAGAAACTTTAACTGAACAGACAGCCACAAGTTCATCCTCACATGAAAGTGGCTTAGAAAAGCAGGAAAGTGTCATCGAAACCGTGGTTAGCCAGTTCACATTGGAAGAATGCATTACTGAACAGCATTTGCTGCCAACTTATTATGATGCCAATGAGGCTGAGAGTTCAGTTTCATATGGCATACAATTGGACGAAGGTAATGATATGGCTTGCAGTTTAAAGCCGATGATGGAGGAAGAGGTTATATGCATTACCGATGATGAATTTATACCATATCAAATAAAAGAATACTACGAAGAAGCAACGGCAACACAACCAGAAACCCTGAGTACTTTTGGCTCAATATATGACGTCACAAGTGCTTTGCAAACTGACAATGAACAGCAAATGCTAAGCGATGCTGAGTTAGTTGTGGTGCCAATACCTTATCCATTGGTGGTAACTGATGATGTCGCCACAACAACCATAAATGCCACAGAAAGCAGTAACGATTATTTTGACGATGAAGATGGGGATGATGATGATGATAATGGCAGTGAACAATGCTGTCTGTCGCAGAAAAGTGCAGCAACTGGCGTCGACTGTGTCATTGAGGCGTTGGGTGAGGAAATTGAACAGTTCACGCCGCGTCTAAAGAAATACAAACGCAAAATCGACGACTTGGGCGAACATGTGGCAAAGTGTGCACGTCACATGGAGGCATGTGTTACAGAGCAAGAGCAGTTGGTTGAGCAGCAGCAACAATTGAATGAACAAATTATGCTCAATCAGTATGCTGAAGAGATCTCATGCAAGGCTCATACATTTTCACTGTCCGAAGCGGACGATTAGGTTTTCGTTCGTTATATGCTTGTGCACTGTCTGTCGGCTCTAGAAATAGAAGATGAATGTTTTTTTTTTCGACTTTATTCTCCATTTCACCATCCTGAACTTGATTATAAATACAAAAATGTAAAAAAAAAAATTATTTTTATTTCATATACCTAAAAGTTATATATTTCTATTTCATAATTTCATTTAATTACTTAACAATTTTTCATTGGTTTAATGGTTGTTTAAACATTTTATATAACTTAAACTTACTATAAACACTAAAAAAAAATCATAAAGCTATATATTGTCATGCATAACTATATATATTTACTAACAATTCATTGGATGTCGTATAAAAAGGTCAATAAAATTATATGCGTAATTCATTGTTATATTTAGTTAATTATTTTTAGTACGGTTTGGTATGGTTTTAGTTTTAATTTGTAAATATTTCTTTTTGCAGTAATTCGCAGTCGACTGCGCGACATCGGGATATTGTTTTTTACATATATTATATTGTTTATAGTTTGTTAATTGTGTTAGTGTGTGCTTGTTTTTTTTTTTATATTATTATAAGACTGTTCTCTATGCTAGTGTTTAATGTTCGTTGTGTTCCTAGAAGTATTAGCACAGTTTGGTAATCGTACTGAGTGCAGTGTTTCATGCTCGTTGTGTTCCTACAAGTATTAGCACAGTTTGGTAATCGTGATGCGTGCAGTGTTTCATGTTCATTTTGTTTCAAAAAGCAACAGACACCTTCATTTTGTTTCGCATATTGTTCATTATTTTTGCAGCACAACAAAAGACACTGTACACAATCATACAGCCACAACAACAATATGAAAACCAACTTAAAACTTACAAAAATAATACGAACTACATTAAAATGCGTAATGCCCACTTAGCTCGCAAGTATGCCTTTCTTTATGAGCCCTCGTTGTCGCTAGATTTTCAGCATATACAGAATTTTCAATTGTATGTTATACAAAAAATAGAAAATTTATCACAACACACATATCCCTTGCCTAACAGTAACATCAACAAAAGCAACGATGTTAACAATAACATGAACTTGCACAGCAGCGCCAATGTAGGCGACAAATCGTCGGCTTATCCAAGAGTCACAGAAACGGCGCTTGATGCCGCTGCTTTGGCGCCTTATCGCACAGTGTCGCATTTTGGCTTCAATTATCCCATAACCTATTTGCCAAGCATAACAGTGCATCCAGCTTGCCTGTTATCCCCGGTGGAGCTGCAACGGCAGAAGGTGATTGCATTCATAAACTCGACCACGACGAATTATGCAAAGAAACGTCCATTGCCGCCCGTAACTGTGGCATCAATCGGTGAAGCAGCAGCCGTTGACACAACTGCTGAAGTGTCTGCCGATGCGACGTCGACAACGCCACAAGCGGCTGCTGCCGCTGGAGAGGATTCCTTTATTTCTGTAAAGGAAATTTACTTGGAGACCAATGCCGCAGCACAGCAGAAACTGCGCCGTCGCAAGCAACGTAACAGCAACAGCAATGCCAGCACAAATGCGGGCTCAGAGCAGCACGGCATGCTGCCAACTGGCGGCTTACATCAGCCAACCGTTACCAATACTGACATCGATGCCCTCTCCGAGCACTTCTCCTCAATGCTTTCGATAAGCGGACAGACTTATGCCTCGCCCACCAACACCACACACTCGCTATTGGCCGAACAGCAGGACGAACATGATTCCTGCGAAAATTCGTCAACGTTTACGGTGCAGCGGCCCACGGACGCCGACAATCTTCATCGTTCGTTTATCTTGCGCAAGTTTTTGCCCATTAATCATGCGGCCAACGTGGAGCACGATATGCCGCAGCATAAGCCAGAGGCCGAACAGGCATTCGAGGCAAGCATGCTGCATCCTTTGGCTCATTCAACGCCGGATATTCACCATGTGAAACTGTCTGTGGGCGCTTTGAGGCTACATTCATCATCGCCAAAGACATGCAAACGTAAGGTATCCGCCTCTTACAGTGAGGAGGCGGCATCATCGTCCAGCAGCTCAGGCGCGTCGCTCAAATCCATTGAGATACATGTGAATGTGGTGATCAAGAACGCCGACTGCGCAAAGACTTTGCATACGCATGAGCAAGAATTCCTCACGAAATTGCATTGCATCATCGACAATGAGCTGCATCTGATAACACAGCAATTGAGCGGCCAACAGCAACAGTCACAGCAACAAACGCAACAACAACAAACACAAGCTGACACAATCACGTCCCAAAGTACACATGAGCAACACTCGACTGCAACATGCCATCAGACCTTTGTCCACGAGCAGCCGCCAGGTGTTGGCAGCAGTGCGCGTTTGCTGCGTCGCAATTCAGCACCGGATCTTATTAGCAATTGCGGCGTGGCCACAGCGGCGAAGCTATCGTATGAGCACAACTTGGCACTCTTGGCGCATGAGCTCGAGAATCTGTTGAATAGCATATTGCATTCGAATGAATTGCATAATCGCGCCTTCATATGCGAGTGCAAAGAGAAGATCTCAGAAATGACGGCCGACATCTGCAACACACTTAAAGTGGCGGCAAGTCAACGTCAGGACAATTGATTACAGAGTTGCCATATGCAACATGAGAAGGACATTCATTTATTTATTTAGGCATTTTATGTTTTTTTTTTTTTGTTGTTTTTTTTTCTGCTTTAGTTACTCAAATTGCATTGAATGCGGGTTTTTGAATATTTCAACTTTAGTTAATAATTTCAAGCTGCCGTGCTACGAATGATTTAATTTACTACTTTTTTCACTTAACTTCAACTAAAAATTGTTTAGAGCTGCGAATTGTTTATTTTCTTGCTGTATAAGCTTAGGACAGGATATTTTTATTTTAGTTAAGGATTGCATATTTTTCGTTTTGTATCATATATAATTAATTACTGAAGATTGTAATATTTCTTTTTAATTGTAATAAATCAAAACCAGTTTTTCAAAATGTTCACATAATTAAAAGAAAACAAAAACTCATTTGTTGCAAATTTAGCAAAAGCAAGTAAAAAATAATGCCCTCGAATATTGCACAGGTAACATTTAAAATTTTTCATTTAATATACATACATAGTTTTTTTAATTACTTAGTTTTGTTTTCGTTGATTCACTTTTGATCTTGCGTTTGGTAAACATTGTTTCAGTTGGTTTTGAAAATAATTTATTTGTTATGCTTTTAGTTTAGTTTGCATTTTGTGTTGCATGTTTTCTTTTATTTTTTGTTTTATAATCGTAAGGAGTTCTTCCAAAATAGACGAACTCACAGAGTATGCATGTGTTTAGTTTCGTAACTGCTAATTTTACTAACACTAACCACAGAAACATACCTCAGTCATTTTGTGTTCGTACATTTTAACCAAACCATTAAAAACATTGCAGCGTGTGCGTCCTTGAGTTTCATTAAAAATTCCAATTTAATTGAATATTTTTAATTACGATAATTAATGCTATTTTCTTTGCTTTTGATTAGGTGAGCATGTACAAAATGGTGATCACTCTGAGGCACATTTGAGCACGTTCTCACAAAGCAGTAAAGAGGTAAGTCTTAAAGACAGAAATCAAACAGGGAAATCACATTTATGTAAAGATCTAATGAGAACTTGTCTACGTTAACCGCAAGTAAAGATGTTTGGAGATCCGGAAGGATTAGCACTGATAGAGTGAAAATTATATTATTACATAAAATTCTATTCAAGTCAATTGATTCGTTATAATCTGATGCCATATTTTTCTCTCATCTAACCACAATTAAAAAAAAAAAACAAAATTTATGTTAGCAGCGATCAGTCGTCTTTGAATAGTTCCTTCGTATACTAACACAATTGCAAACGATATTCTCATTGCAAATTTCTATTACGGTTCCAGGATATTTCAACTGATGGTTCACCCAAGAAGGACAAGAAGAAGAAGAAAGGCCTGCGAACACCATCGTTTTTGAAAAAGAAGAAAGAAAAGAAGAAGACCGAGGCCTAAACGACAACATCGACACAACAACAACACTCGATAAAAGTTTATTATTTAAATGATATTCTTGACAAAGTGCAACACTGCTAGCGACAACTCTTTAAAAACATCAAACTACATATATATATATATATATATATATATATATATACATAATATTATATATTTACATTTATATAATATTAAAAATAAAATAAAAGTATAAATAAATAATTTGACAAAATATGAGGCAATGCAGATGCGCAGCTATAAGTTTAAAACACAACACGCAGTTACACAAGCGAAAAAAAAAAATATTAAAAATAATAATAAACAAATTTATTAGCAAGAACAAACCACACACACTTTTTATATATTTAATTAGGTCAAACAACAAACAAACGAACGAAGCGTAAAAGAAGCAACAAAAGTATAAAATTTGATTATACATGTTTACACTTAAGTGCTTATATACTACATTGAAGCATTACATAGTAAAACAAAACAAAATAAACATTTATTAAACAGTAAATTTATAAAAGAAACGACTTGCGCAGCTTGTGAGAGCGTGTACAGCCGCCTGTACGGAAAATATTAATTTTTTTGTAATTTATGTGCTAACGTAATTTATTTTATATACAAATCAGCAAACAATGAAAACAACAACATATATGCAATACAATAAAGTTATATAAAATTTATATTTTTATATATAAATATATGCAATAAAAGAATATAATCTTTGCTAATTGGTATAATGCAGCTACAATGATAAATTATGGAAGTTTATTTAATTTCTATTTACCGAAAACATAAATTTAATTTTTTTTTTTTTTTGTTTTCATTGTTTTTTTTATTTTTGTTGGGATTTTTATTTTTAATAAATACTCGTTAATAAACAACAGCAAAGCAATTGTATTTTAGTATAATATATATGAATGTATTTTTATGTATATGTCAAACGATTTTTGTAAAAAACAAAAAACAAACAAAAAAAAAAATAAACGAAAAATTCGAAATTCAAATTAGAATTCTCTACTATACATACTGCAGCAAATTTCATAATTAAATTATACATAAAATATAATTTAAGGTCAAAACAAATGTATTCAAACACAATTAAATGAAATACATAAACAACTTAAAAAAAGGACAAACACATCGTACCACGTTGAATTATTTAAAATGAGAACATAAATGTTATTAATAGCGGCAACTGTTAAAACCATTCGCTGTTAAGGGCATGTTAAACTACAGCTTGTTTGACTGCGACGTCAACTGTTAACAGTGATCAATGTTTTTTACGTTTTTACTTCCAAATTTTTAATAATAAAATGTATATGTACTAATTAAAAGACATCTATATAAGACAAAGTAACGAAATTAACATTAATAAAACAAAATACACACACACCCACCATCACTTAAAAATTCTACATATGCATTTGTGTTCAACATGAATAATTATTTCAGTAAAAACCACAATATTGAAAACGCATAAAAATTACAATTAAACTGCCATAGCATGTAACCTTAAGTCAAATATGAAAAATAAAATCACAAAAAAAAAAAAGCAAAACAATTTTAAAATTTAAAAATTCCAATTTAACAATACATAATAGTAAAGAAAACGCATGCTTGTTGTATTTACTTGCGCCTTATTAAAAAAAGTAGCTTTTAATGTTTGTCAAAATGTAAAAAAAAAAATCAATTTAAAAATTGTAACACAACAACAACAACAACACATTACAGTTCACAGTTAAATTAATTATAATTTGCATGCCAGAGGCAAAAAAAATATTGAATAATATGCTTTGTTGGAGTGCAACTTAAACAGCAATCGATTTAAATTGTACTTTTATTGCATTTACCTTTACTGCTACTTCTGCTTAGTTTTAATTAAATATTTAATTTCATTTTTATTTAAAAAGAAAAAACGAAAAGAAAATGGAATTAATTAAATGAACGCTATCATTTAACACAGAAGCTTAATTCTAACAACTTTTTTATGATGTTGGCAAAAAAGTTTGTTTATTTGAGTTATAAAAATTTGGCAATATTCTGTGCAACATAAAACAAGAATGAAGAACTTGTTTTGTATGCTTGAAAGAGCATAGGATTTATTAATATTTTTTACAGCATCTGATAAATTGCAAAACAAGAAGAAATAAAACCACGGCTAAGCATTATTTAGAACTTAAGTAAATTATATTTAAATTCGTATTATACACAGAAAAACAAAATATAAATGAAGTAAATAAACTCTTTGAAATTGTACAAAATTAAAAAGCTTGATTTTCTACTCAAGTGAATATTATTATAACGTTTTATAATGCTCAACTGAGACGCTTACAGATGCTATAAATATGAAAATTTTTTAATATACCCTGTACCAAAAAATGGTAAAGGGTAAAAGTGAACGCAGGGATCTCGGAAATAGTAAGACCTACAATTACCAAATTTGGCACGAAGACTCTCCCAATCCATAGGCATAATAAGCTTTTTTTTCGATATTCGACCTATTACATATAGCTGCCACAGGAACGATCGGATTTAACTGTTTTAGCTAATGTCCAATTACATATCTTTACATCATATATATATATATATATAGACGAAATTTCAACGTTGAACTGCAACTTGAGCAGCGTCATCATCACTTGTTGTTGATTGAAGTTGGCTGTGCTGCTGTATTATTATCAGCTGACGTTAAATTTTAAGAATGGTCGCAACCCTAAGGACTGTATTGACAGAGAATATGTATACTAAGAAGACGCATGACCCCGTTGAAAAATATCATAGACGGGCGCTGGGCCCAGCGTCGTCTTTGCAATAAATTTTTTTATAGCTTTTTTGCTATACTGTTTATGGTATACTCATTTTTTGTTTCGATTGTAGTTGTTGTGCTAGTCGAATGCTTACATTTGTTGTTGCGCTTGCTTCTTTTTCGGTAGTTGTCATGTGTGTTGTGATTGTCTCCATATACAAAGCATTTTTTGTGGCGATTGACATTTTTTAGAAGTTTCATTTGTGAAGCTACAGTCGAAACTCAATAATCCGAAGAATGATGGCAGGTCCAATTCAGACTATCTAATATTTAGGATTTCAGAATTGTTTTAATATATGCAACTTTATTAAAGAAAATCACAAGGGTCAATAAAAAAATAATAATTAATATATAAGTTATATATAAACATATAAGTATTTTCGTTAAAACGATATATGTAAATCCACTGAAGACATAAGTAGAACAACCAATTCGGATTAAAGAATTGCAATTTATTTGAATTACAGAGTAGTCAATGCATGAAAATTGCTGTATTTTCAGATCAGCGAGTAGTCGGATTATCGAGTTTCGACTGTAGTTCATTTTTCTCGCTTTTTATGAAATATTAGCTCTTCTTTTTCATTGTTACAGGCATTTAAATTCTCAAAGCTGCTTCTCAGCACTTTGACTGTGTGAATGAAAAAAGTCAAAGCCAATTAGAATATTTTGCGCTAATCATGCATTATTTGTGAAAATAAGAGTGTGCAAAATATTTTTATTTAAATATGATGCAATTATTCAGTTCATTCGGAACAAAAATTTGAGATGCTTTCAATTGAACTGGAGATCAATCAAAACACCAGTTCGTTCAGATTGTAGTGGAGTGCGCAAAATATGAAATGAAGACAATTTAAGCCGGCTACGCCAAATATGAATATTTGGTGGACTATTTATTTTGATCTTTGGCAAGTGTCTGCATTTAATAATTTGAGCAGAATGAATGGATAAATATGGAAATGTAACAATTTTTACATAATTGGTATTAATTTATAATTGAATAATTATTATTCAATTACAATTAAATAATATAGTGTAATAATAGAAACATGCGCAATTATTAGAAATTATTACTTATCAAATATCAAAAATCTACCCTAAAATAGACAAATTTCACACTAGGCGTTAGTGCGAGCAGCATATGAATGGCAGAAAGGGAAACAATCTCATTTGAAATCTCATCAAAAGCGCGTACACAAAAAAATAAAAACAGAAATCAAAATAAAGACAAGCAATTGTCATCAAAGCATGAGAGCGAGCAGCACATGCATAGCAAAGAAAAGAAACACAAACACATAGAGCAGAAAATATTTTCCGACAGATGGCATTAAGCAGTTTGACTTCCAACACACGCTGCCCGCCGCTGCCTGATTTGGTCATTTCAATTTAGCATGCCGTTTGTATGAGATGCGCATTCTTAGTATATATATTCTCTGCTTAAAGCATTTGCCTGCCTATATTTTGCATGGCCGAGTGAACATTTGCTTAAGCAAATTGAGAAACTTTACTAGAAAGTGATACTCATTTAGGCAAAGTGGGACGTTGGAAAATGCTGCCGACATAGTATATTTGAAGGGAATAATAGCTCATTATTATTATTATATACGTTAATATACGTGTATCACGCTATTAACCCTTATTATTATTTTAGGGTATATTAAAGTTGTGCAAATGTATGTAACAGGCAGAAGGAGGCGTGGCAGACCCCATAAAGTATATATATTCTTGATGAGCGTCGAAAGACGAGTCGATCTAGCTATGTCCGTCTGTCCGTATGAACGCACGGATCTCGGAAACGGTAAGATCTACAATTACCAAATTTGGCACGAAGACTCTCCCAATCCATAGGCATAACGAGTTTATTTTTTTTTTCGATATATATATATATATATATATATATATATAACATATAGCTGCCGTAGGAACGGTCGGCCGAAAGACCATATTTCCTAACCAAAACCCTTTTGTTTTTTAAGATATCGTTTCCAAATTTTGGACTTAATCGTTCTAGCTAATACCCAATCACATATCTAAATATTAGGTATATCGGTTTACTATATCATATAGTTGCCATAGGAACGATCGGCCGAAAAACAACATTTACTGAGAAAAATTTTTTTGTTTATTAAGATATCGTTACCAAATTTTGGATTTGACAGTTTTAGACAATATCCAATCATACTCCTGAATATAATAAATATCGGTTTCTATAACATATAGCTGCCATAGGAACGATCAGCCGAAAATTAATTATTATCGTTAATGCTGCTTCGTGATTTTGACGATTTCTTCTTCGAGGCAGCGAAGTTAAGAAGAAGAATAGTTACTAAAACGTCGTGCTGGTATGGCAACTCCGCCAACAGCTGTACGTTTTGTATCTTGTTTTGTATAATACATTGATTCCTTTGTTTCTAAAATAATCATAAAACGCACAAGAGTGACTCACAAAAAATTAACGTCTTCTTTGTGTCTTTGTCTTCACTTAGTGCAAACAATTAATGCAAGTCAGTGATTTTCCACAATCCAAAACAAGATGTCGCTTGTAACAGACGCAGAATGGACCGAGTACAAGGTTTGTGAGCCAATGCTTTGATCCCATCGGGTAGATTTGACATTTGGAATTTTCGTGTCCATCATATTTTTAGAGCAAATTCGGTAAGAGCTACGCAGATGAAGCGGAGGAAAAGAAGCGCCGTGATATATACCAGCAGTCAAAAGCAAAAGTGGAGGATCACAATCAAAAATTCGAAAAGGTAGCATGGTGACAGGCAAGCTTTTAAGTTCGTATTCTTTTTGGTTGTGAAATCAAACTATTCATATCCACAATGTACATATGTTCAAAGTCAGTTTGTTGTGTTTTGCTTGTGTCAAAGTCAGTTTGTTGTTGTGTTGGTGAGTAAATTGTTACCAACACAAAGTTTTGTGCACACGGTTGCATTTATTTCATTTAGGAATATTCCCGACCTCAATTTCCTACGGCTCTAATTCAGCTTCACTTGAAGTTAATGCAATTTTACATGCTGGCAATGCTTGGAAATAAACTGAAAAGTAAAACATCAACATTGAACGTTTACGGCATTCGCCAGACAGACAGACGGTCGGATCAGTAGTAAATTGAAAAATGTGAAAAAAGCAGAAAAACGTGTAATGAATGAAGACACAATTAATGTATATTTTATATATATGTTCTTTTATTCGAAAAAAAGGGCGAAGTTACTTGGAAAATGGCTATTAACCATTTAGCAGACGCAACCGATGAAGAGATGTCTGCCCGCTGTGGAAAAAAAGGACCACCGACTGCAACTTAATTATGTGGTCATGGCAATGCATTAATTAGTAGGTCACTGGTCACTGATAGAAACCTATTTTTAAATCAACTAAACAAGTGACAAACAAGAGAAAACCGCACATTGAATAAACATTATTGATTGCTCATTGTCTAACTTCATTTCAATTTGTTGCATTGTTTTGTAAAATTTTTATGAATTGGCTGTCAAGGATCTAATTTGGAGGATTCCGTGCCAAGCATTTGTTACTTGAGCATGCGTCGTTGGGTTTATTTGTTTTTGAAAATCGTTACAATGGCAACGCTCTGTTTAAAAGATGAACTCATCAAGTGCACAAAGTATCTGTACGCGTTAAAAATATTAAAGATCCGGCAGAGTATTGGCGAATAACAAACAACAATCAGTTTGATTTTAAACTTTTGCAGTCGGCTTAAATACAGAAATAAGGAAATCCATTGGTTCGATCGTATTGAAATTTGTGTACCCTATATACACTTGTTTGCCTGACTGACTACAGGTATGCGGCATATCATATAATATATAACGCTATACTTTCTGGGTCGCCCAATATCCTATGTTGATATAGAGAATTCGTTCAACATATGCGCAACAGGTGCTAAAACAAGCATAATGCTTGTTCTCAAAACTATTATAGAAGAATTCCCAATCAAAACGCCATCGACAACAGCGGAATGGCTGGAAGTTGCAAAGGAATTTGAAGAAAAACGGCAATTCCCCAACTGCATGGGGGCCATCGATGGGAAGCACGTCGAAATAGTTAAGCCGTCTATTATTGTGTTTTGCTTGTGTTGAAGTCAGCTGTTGTGTTGGTGAGTAAATTGTTACCAACACAAAGTTTTCTTAAATGCACACGGTTGCATTTATTTCATTTAGGAATCTTCCCGACCTCAATTTCCTGGGCCTCAAACTCAGCTTCATTTGAAGTTGATGCAATTTTACATGCTGGCAATGCTTGGAAATAAAGTGAAAAGTAAAACGTAAACATTGAATGTTTACGGCATTCGCCACACAGACAGACGGTCGGATCAGTAGTAAATTGAAATTGTATAAGCAAAAAATATCATATACGATTCATTTTATACGGATCTTCAGGCAGTTGCGATTTTTGTTTGCTTCCGCAAAATCTGATTTCCGACACGTTTGGCACCGCAATTAATTTAAATATTTAGTTTAATTAATATACGCCAATTAATATGCAACGCAACTCATAATTATTGCATGATCGAGTCGCATCGGATCGGATATTAATCATTAGCCTTTGAGATTGTCGCATGCGGCTTAGCCACAAAGTGGACCTTGTTGATGTCAAATACCTCAGAGCTATTAGCTATTAGCTATTAGCGCCCACAAATCTTTTAAATGCATATTTTTTACATCTAGAGTTTTTATTGTGCAGGTGTTTGTTTTAATTATTCTAAAGTGCATATGTATACTTGTGTTACTGTATTGTTGCGAATATTTTACGTATATACAAAAATAATTCCGAATAAAGCATTTATACCTTTTAATTAAACAACCGAATATCATTTTCCTAAACAAAAACCAAAAACAACTGGCAATTTGTGCGTTTCGCTAATTATTTAAGTAAATGCCAAGAGGCGCTCGTCGTCGGGCTTTTTTTTTGGCATTTTATCAGATATGAAATGCACGAATTGGCAGCTCTGTTGACTAGTTTAGTCAGTCAAAAAGTCCGGTGCGAGCGGAAAAGTTCCATCGTGTCGTGATAGCGGGGAGAGACAAGTTTTGCCTTGTGTTTTAACGTAATAACAAAATATACTTATTTCCAAGTGTTGATTTTCATTGTGCTCCTGTGTGGCGTGTTATATAGCAGTATTTGAGTAACCAACAACTAAACAAAATTATGGCTAGTTTAATGCGTGTGCCATCGATTTTGGCCAAGAATGCTGCCAATGCAATGGTAAGCAGATACGAATACTCCTTTAAAATTGCAACAGTCCCTGCCTGCAAAGATTATACAATCGGTGAAGCAGTTTTATCATATAATATTTTATTATCAAGAATCTCCAAACTTTGTGCTCGCGAACAACAAGAACAACGAAGCACGCCAACAACAACACAGCGACAATTACCGCCGCCGCAGCACTAAGAAATTTGTTATGTAATTTCAGTTTTTTCGTGATTCAATGCTTTGCATTTTTTCTTTAATTTTCAATTTACACGCAGCATTAGCAGGAGTTCACTTTTTGCAACCATACCTTTGGTCAAATCCAGGAAGAAATTTCAGCTTAAAGGGTACTTAGTATATGCACATAACCTAGACCAGACTGCCGTCGCCGTGCTTCATTGAGTTGCCTATTGTTGTTGTTTTCCGACGCAGTGACTTGAGAGTTGTGCCAACAATCGACACACTCCCGCATGGTGCATCTCGTTGTGGGGGTGTAATTGACGGCTTTTATTTTAATTGCCGTTAATAACAACTGCACAAGCGAAACGCTTCACGTAATCTCAATGATTACTTTTTGCACCACAACTAATTGAAAACAAATAGAAAATGAAATGCAATACACTGATAAGCACCGTCGCTTGCGATACGCCTGCCCACAAGTATAAAGATTCCGCATGTGACACACCCCTTGTGTCAGCCCACCGTAGAAAGAAGAGAAAAACAAAAAACAACTGCCGGCGCTTTCGCAGTTTGGCAGCTGATTATATATATTATACAACTTCGATTTCGACAAATCGCCGCCAGGTTTTATTTAAATTCTTTTTTTTTTTAGAATTAAGCTAGCAAGTCGTTATGTTTCGGCCTTTGTTAATCGCTAAATATTAGCTTTTTTCGCTTTTTAATAAGCGAAATAAACAAGCCACTCGGGTCCGGCTTGACCGACACATAAATGCGCTGCACTCTCACAAAAAGTAAAGTGATTGTCTAAAATAAACTAGTCTAGTCTGGTGTGCCGCCTGTGCAGGGTGCAGCTTCACAAGAATAGGCTAGTCAACAGCTGATTTCATTATTTATTAATTATTTCTGTTTGTCATAGGGGTGAAGTGGTGTGTCACAGCGTGCTTGCTAATCTTGCGTTGATTTGCGCTATGACAAATTGTATGCGGTTTACTTATCACTTAGCCACGCTTGAGCAATATTTTGTCAAGCTTAAATTTAGTTGGGATTTTTTGTTGCATTACACTGCAACAATAATATATGCGGTTGCGCAGGTCCAACTCCAACTGATTGCATCCGGAGACTGATTGACTCAGTAAGTGCTACTGATGCACGCGTGTGTTCATGAATTCTTGTTTTTTATGGCAATCATTAAATTTGATAAACACGAATGTTATACTGAACAGCAGTTCTACGAGGCAAACCCGTTCGGGCAATTTGAGCTGACAAATGCATTTACTTGATTATCGTCAACATGCAAACTAAGTAATTTGAAAAAACCTTTCTCGTTCTCTCGTTTTATTTCTTCTACCCTACACTGTTGAGGCATGTAGTTGCGTGCGGTGTCTGTTGCGCCACAGCGACAATTGCATATAACACATGGCAGCCAGAATGCCAGTGCTGCGAATGTCGACGCAATATCAAAGCAGTATCCCGTCATTGATCATGAATATGATGCGCTCGTTGTCGGTGCGGGTGGTGCGGGTCTGCGCGCAGCCTTTGGCCTTGTGGCAGAAGGTTTCAAGACGGCGGTCATAACGAAACTCTTCCCGACACGTTCGCACACCATTGCCGCACAAGGTGGCATCAATGCGGCGCTGGGCAACATGGAAGAAGACGACTGGAAATGGCATATGTACGACACGATTAAGGGCTCCGATTGGTTAGGCGATCAGGATGCCATACATTATATGACACGCGAAGCGCCGAAGGCTGTAATCGAGTTGGAAAACTACGGTATGCCTTTCTCGCGCACATCCGATGGTAAGATCTATCAGCGTGCCTTTGGCGGTCAGAGTTTGAATTTCGGCAAGGGAGGTCAGGCGCACAGATGTTGTGCGGTGGCTGACAGGTGAGCGTTTCTTATCCTGTTAATTCCTTGGCAAAGTGTTTATTCTATAGTTTTTGCTTTCTCCCGTAGAACTGGACACTCGCTGCTGCATACATTGTATGGCCAATCGTTGAGCTACGACTGCAATTACTTCGTTGAGTATTTTGCGCTCGATTTGATCTTCGAGAACAACGAATGTCGGGGCGTGATTGCGCTTAATCTCGAAGACGGCAGCATACATCGCTTCCGTGCGCGTAGCACCGTCATTGCCACGGGCGGTTATGGACGTGCATTCTTCTCGTGTACGTCGGCGCACACGTGCACCGGTGACGGCACAGCCATGATTGCACGTCAGGGCTTGCCCTCACAGGATTTGGAATTCGTGCAGTTCCATCCAACGGGCATTTATGGCGCGGGTTGCCTGATTACTGAGGGCTGTCGAGGTGAGGGTGGCTATCTGATTAACGGCAAGGGTGAACGTTTTATGGAACGTTATGCGCCCGTTGCCAAGGATTTGGCTTCACGCGACGTTGTGTCACGTTCAATGACCATCGAGATTATGGAAGGCCGTGGCGTTGGACCCGAGAAGGACCATGTGTTCTTGCAGCTGCATCATTTGCCACCAAAACAGTTGGCTGAACGTTTGCCTGGCATCTCGGAAACTGCAATGATCTTTGCTGGTGTCGATGTGACGCGCGAACCAATTCCTGTGCTGCCCACGGTGCACTATAATATGGGCGGCGTGCCGACCAATTACCGTGGCCAGGTGTTGACAATCGATAAGGATGGCAACGATGTGATAGTTCCTGGTCTGTATGCGGCTGGTGAGGCTGCCAGCAGTTCGGTGCACGGCGCCAATCGCTTGGGTGCTAATTCGCTGCTTGATTTGGTTGTGTTTGGACGTGCTTGCGCTAAAACTATTGCCGAAGAAAATAAGCCAGGAGCGCCGGCGCCTACGCTTAAGGATGTAAGTACTCGCTTAATAGAACTTTGTGTAATTAATTGATCTTAAAATATTACGCATATACACGCAGAACGCTGGAGAGGCTTCGGTTGCTAATTTGGACAAGCTACGTCATGCCAACGGTCAGATAACAACTGCCGATTTGCGTTTGAAAATGCAGAAAACCATGCAGCACCACGCTGCGGTGTTCCGCGATGGTCCCATACTGCAGGAAGGCGTTAGCAAGATGACCAGCATATATAAGGAGTTCAAGGATATCAAAGTAATAGACAAGTGAGTTTTGATTAGGCGTTATTAGGCTGCGGCGTACTTGATTTTTCTTGCGTTTTACATTTTACAGATCGTCGGTATGGAATTCGGATCTGGTTGAGACACTCGAACTACAAAATCTCTTAGCTAATGCACAAATGACAATTGTTGGCGCAGAAGCGCGTAAGGAATCACGTGGAGCACATGCGCGTGAGGACTTCAAGATTCGAATTGACGAATATGTATGTATCTACAGTGGCTTCTTTGATAAAATATAGTCATTTCAAAACGTTTCTTTATAGGATTACAGCAAACCGGTTGAGGGCCAGCAAAAGAAACCAATTAATGAGCATTGGCGCAAGCATACGCTCGCCTGGGTATGCAATGAGGAAGGAGAAATAGCGCTTAAATACAGAAACGTCATCGATTCAACGCTGGATGAAACCGTCAAGACTGTGCCACCGGCAATACGTTCCTACTAAGGTGAAGACGCAGGGTAGGAAGCCGTGCACACACATTGACTCACACACCACGACCTTCACAATAACAACAACCACCAACCAGCAACATTAACATTTAAACTGAAACAAGAAGCCAGTGTCGCACATACGTTGGTGTCCGTAACGGTCTGTCTGGTCTAACCTGCAAAAGCCCTTGCCACGCGGTGGCTCCCCGCATACTTAATGGAAAAAGTATCAAGTTTGTAGTCAGTCGCAAAATCGTCTTCTAAGTTACTCGTATATTTCCTATGATTTACAACTCTTGGTCTTAAGTTCAAAACTGTGTAATCTATTATCTGCCTAATTAGTTTTTATTTCATATATAAAACGATATGCTTTGCGCTAACCTTTATGTTGCCCACATAATTTTCATTTCCTACTTTTGCTAAAATCGCTATCTATGTGGGTCAATGTTTGCTGCCCTCCAAAATAATTGTAACGAAATTCTTTACTTAATTACTTTTAATTTAAATTGTGCTGTTAGGACATTGTTTTTCTTCTGCAGTGCCAGTAGCTTGTAAAGGTTTTTAAAGACGGATAAGCAACGTATGTAAAAGTTACCTCTCAGCGAAAGTCTGCAAAAATGGCGAAGAATTCAGAAAGGAAAAAAATTTTCTAGTATTTGTTAAAAATATTAAATTATTAAAACAATTATAATAAATGAAAAACAATAAATAAAACAAAATAAAAAGTCAAATGAACATTTATACAACTTTGTGCCTAATAAAAGAAAATCCTATTTCGTTGGCATGCATACGATAGACATCAGAAAAACAAAATAACTAGCAACAACTTGATGACATAAACATAATGCACCATGTATTTTTTTCCTAAATTGATTTAACCCTGAAAAACATGAATATTTTCCGCTTTAAAGTGGAACTCTTTCAATAATTCAACAGCTAATGTATTGAACGCATCCGGACCGCATATGGCAACAAAGCCGATGGCATCGAATTTACTTCTGTTTAGATAAGGCGCCAAGAGATCCTTCCTTAAACGTCCTTTGGTGCCGGTCCAAGAGTCGTCAGCCTGCGAGAGTATATGGTCGCAGGAAAAGCTGAAAATTGCAAGAAAATTTGTATTTAAGCTTGAGTGTTCGTGTTGTTTTGTTAGTACAGTACTAACCGTTCGTCAGCTGTGGCAATACTTGACAGAACGTCTCGTGTCCAGATATCCTGCACAGCTTTGTTGAAGTACAACAACTGCAGACACTCGCTGTAAGAAGTTTGATGCAGAAATAATTAAAGTGTAAAGTACAGAATACTTTCAGTTACTACGTACAGACGATTCGTATTGCGCTTCAGCAAAGGATCAATTAGGTTTAGAAAAGGCGTCAGCCCACTGCCCGCTGCTAGAAACAAAATATTTCGATGTGCTGCAAGTGTTTGCAACTTGAAATTGCCACGCGGCGCGCTCAACTGCAAGACAGCTCCGGTTGCCAGTTGTGCCAAGTGAGGGCTAAGTGAGCCATTTTCGTAGGATTTAATTAAAAAGTTGAGTTCGTGTGTATCCGTTGCGTTTACGACGCTGCTTAGGAACTTTGAGTGCACTGGCGTGTAGCTGCGTTGTATTATTGCACCTGAGTATGGCAGTAGCAAGAGTTAGTATAATTTTTTTTTTTTTTTGAAATAAATATCTCTCTTGTTACCATTAACTGGGGCCTCAATAGTTATGTGAAAGCCAAAAGGTACTACAAATATTGTATCCTCATGTGCGCCACGCAGACGCAACTCAAACGAATCGTGATTAAGTTTGGCGTGGGAGGTTACTTCGAAGTCATAGCGTTCGTCATTTAGCGTGTATTCCTGGAGTTTAGCTGCTTTGTGCGCACCATAAGTAGTCCAAGGCTCCGCCGCCAGTTTTGTCAATACTATTTCGATTTTGCCAGTTTCGGCACCGATTTGCATATTCTTTGGCGGCCATGACACGTCATGCTGTAGTTCAATTTCAAACTCATGATGCCAGAGATGTGCAATTTGTACTCGCAGTAAAAGCGCTTGGGCAGATTTACGTTTCAGTATAAGGCCAGGATTTGCAAATTGCCGTGTGTATATGTACAATGTAAGCTCATTTCTTTTTTGTATCCAATCGAAACGTGGTACGATATCTGCGATTGTAGATAGGGACAGTGGTGGCTTCTTAAAGTCACCAGCACTTTTTGCTAGCAACGATTTACGTATATCATTCTCCGCAGTGACTGTAACGATGTGTTTCAATGGTCCGATGTAGCACTTGCCCAAGAGTTGCGGATAGTTTACCCAAGCGTGCACCTCGTCGAATAATTCAGTAGCATCACGGCCCACACCGCGCATTAGTTCATCAACACCTGCAAGTTAAAAGCAGATGTGTAAGCTGTCAAAGATTTATGATACGCCCATGCGGCTTACCACCCGGATGGAAATCCAAATAACGCGTTACATTGTAAACCTTGCCCCGGATCGCCATCCAAGCATCATTCTGTTGGTTGTGCTTTGCTAGTTCCTCACAGCTCACGGGCACGACTCGACCGCGCGTGCCTGACAGGTCTACGCCTGAATTGCCTAGTCTGATCCAATCCATAAGCGAATGTCCTGGCTTCAAGGCACACTTGTTGCGCGGATTGCCCGTCGCAGACCCGCTGCTATTGAGCTTTTGTGGCGCCGTTGCAGGCACCGTAATGCCATTTGGAGTGGGCAATTGCAAAGAATTTGGCTTAAGTTTGTCGTCCGACATAGTTGTGCATTTGCTGCGCCGCTTTATAAATTCATTTCATTTAATAATATATATTTATTTACAACTTTCGGTAGGATCAAAGGGGCTAACCTCACAATAACAAAAACAGCAACAACAGAAGTCAATATGTCACTTACAACAGCTGAGAGCTGCTGCCAACTCTATTTCTCAACTATCTATCTCTTTCTATATGTCAGAGAATTTCATAACGAATCCAATATGGCCGATGAACAGAGACAGACAGAGTGACAAGTTGACAAGTGGAAGCAGCACGCAAGAAGAATCAAAACAAGTTACGAACAGTTGACTGCGATTCTTCGAGTGGTTCGGTTTGGTTTCAAGTAAGTGATTGTGTAGCGGTCGATAACGCGTAGTGGATACTATATGTATATATGCATGTAGTTTACACTTAAACTATGCAAAGTGTTTATACATATACTAGTTTGTTCGTGTGTTAGAACAAAAACAAAGAACTAGATATCTTAGAATTTTATATTCGGTTGTTTACAAACCGGTTCGTGTAATTTGTTTGATTCATTTTTATGTGGCTGCGTTTACCGCTATTATTAACATGTTTAATTGTAAAATATAGTGCAGGAAGCCTCATCGATAAATAATAAATGACTTCTACCGTAAACAATTAAGCAAACATACAGGGTGCAACCCAATTATTTTAAACGCTTTTCTAAAGATTTTGTATAAACTTTCTGTTTGCAGTGCATTAATGGCAATATATATCATTTTTATTGTGTGTATTTGGTTTAAATGAATGTGTTTAACAATGATGTCATCTGCATTTCCCAACTCTTTCTGTACACCTTTACCAATGGTGACTTCGCAATGCGTGCGCCCCCACAATCTTCTTTGTGTATTTATTACATTTGTTGTTGTTGTCAGTCACTTCTGCGCCACAACAAAACAATCCTGTGGAGTAAACTTTTTATTTGGCTGGCATCGTCTTCATTACTACCTTTCAATGGCTTGATTAGGTTGGACGTTGATTAAACCTTCAACCTTGGTTGTTTAATAGTTGAAGCGATATGCAGATCAAGTTGCGTTAGCTCACAGACTGCAGACCGCATTAAATCCAGAATGGCTGAAATTCTAAATAAAAATACCATTGGCTGTTGGATATTATTTTGAAATCATTATTTTTTTTAAATTTCAACAGTGATTCCAGTTTGTTTTTCTATTTTGCCTGTATAATGAGATGAGACTAGTGCAACAGGTGTTACAACACACAAAATCGTCCAATGGACTTGGTGCAATTAAAACAAACTCCAATTTACCTAGTTTATTCAAAATGTTATCGCTCAATAACCCTACTAACTCAAAGTGCATAGTTTATAAATGATAATCCAAAATCAAAAAAAAAAACATTTTGCGTAGACTTTGTATAGAATCCGTGGTGTGGATTAAATCCACTTAAAATACAAATCTTATCACTGATTTGCTTGTGCTTCATGCACAAATTATTGTCAACAAAATGGTTATCTCATTTAACATAGTCTAATACAAATATGCTTTGTATAACGATTAAATTAAACATTTATGGCACTAATATGTACCTTGAGCTGTAAAAAAAATTTTAAAAATTAGAAGTAGTAAACAAAAAAAAGTGCTCAATGGTTATTCAAATGCAACATTTGCCAATTGTGAATGACACCTGTAATGGCTGCCGTTTCTAATGTGCATATTAATGCATACATATTGTTGTTAATTTTAATGTTTTTTTATTTATCGAATCCAAATCAATAAATAAATTTTCCTATTCTTTTTTTGATAAGTAACATGTTAAAAAATGAAAGAAACATATATAAATCCATTACTCATACGCATTTGTTATGAATTGCGTAGCTGCTTCTCGACAAACTGCCGGCCAAGCAGACATCATTACTGCAAACACACGCTTTGGAGACATGCATACTTTGTTTGTTAGCAATACACATATCTTTATCTTATCTAGAATGTGCATAATTAATATTAAGTTATCGTTAGGGGAGTTTCGTTACAGCTGCATAAATTTGACAATGGAAAATTAAGACAAAAAAGAGAAAAAAAAAACACAAAAAACTACTTATGATTGCGCTTCATTATAAATACTCGAATTCTCCATATATTACTCAGAACTGTGTAGCATTTGCTAAGTTAACCCTGCACACCCTGCACGCTGAAGCAAAAAGATCTCCAAGTTAATGTGCCATGTCGAACTGTTTCTGTGAAGCATATTAACGCACATGATGCACATACATAAGTATATATTTATATGTATCTATATATGTATATATGAAAGCTTTGTCACAAATTTACCGCGTTCCTTGTGTGTATTGCTGTTGTTTTTGTCATAGTCATTATTTTTTATTTTTGTGACGGATATTATTTTTTATTTTTTTATACCCCGTACCAAAAAATGGTAAAGGGTATATTAAAGTTGTGCAAATGTATGTAACAGGCAGAAGGAGGCGTGGCAGACCCCACAAAGTATATATATTCTTGATCAGCATCGAAAGGCGAGTCGATATATCCATGTCCGTCTGTCCGTATGAACGCACGGATCTCGGAAACGGTAAGACCTACAACCTCCAAATTTGGCACGAAGACTCTGCCAATCCATAGGCATAACGAGTTTATTTTTTTTTTCGATATTCGATCTATAACATATAGCTGCCATAGGAATGATCGGCCGAAAAGCCATATTTAGTAACAAAACCGCTTTATTTTTTAAGATATGTTTACCAAATTTGGGATTTAATTGTTTTACCTAATGCCCAATCACATATCTAAAAACTATGTATATCGGTTTACTATATCATATAGCTGCCATAGGAACGATCGGCCAAAAAACAACATTTACTGAGAAAAACTTTTTTGTATATTAAGCAATCGTTATCAAATTTTGGATTTACCAATTCTAAGTAATATCCAATAATATTCCCGAATATTATAAATATCCGTTTACTATAACATATAGCTGCCATAGGAAGGATCGGCCGAAAAACAACATTTACTGAGAAAAACTTTTTTGTTTATTAAGATATCGTTACCAAATTTTGGATTTATGGATTCTAAGTAAATTCAAATCATATATCTAAATATGATAAATATCGGTGCACTATAACATATATATGCCATAGGAACGATCGGCCGAAAAATGGCTTTTACAAAAAAAAAAAATTTTTTTTTCTTGAGATATCCTTACGTAATGAATACAAAATATTAAAGCAACAAAAAAATATATTAAGTTTTGGCTTCGGTACAGGGTTTTCTATAGTCCTGCCTTTCTAGTTTTATTAAGCAACAGTTTCGTTACGTTTTCTTATTTTTTCTGCTGTATTTTAATAGCCCGATACAAAAAATATTAGTAAGAATAAAATCTTATCTCCGAATGTAGCAATTGTTGTATCTTGTTATTGTAAGTTCGTTGTTGATGTGTTTTGTTTTGCTTATCAATTGTGCGCAAATTTAAATCAAATACGGAGTACATACATATAAGCATACGCTATTGAAATGCTATACACAATAATGGATACAAATTTATCTGGATACATATTGTCGCAGCAAAGTATGCATTTCACTTAGCACATTTGCTAGATTTCGTTTTTATTATAATTTAGTATTTTGCGTTTCCCGTTAATTCCAATGCATGTTCATAACATGAAGCTGTCGCCTTTTTTACTTGAATTAAAAACAAAAACTATTTTTACACGCAACTAGAAAATATTTGTAGTTAAGTGCAACTTCGTTCAAGCGTTCAATTTTCCAGCAGAAACAAATCGTTTGTTTATAATTAAAACAAAAACCGAAAGCACAACAGCAGATAAACAAATAATGCACGAGTTTCAACGAAAATGCCAGTCAAAAGCGTATCTAAACTACAGTAGAAATGCTTATTTTTTTATTACGTTTAGTTGTGTACTTAGAGCCATGACACATCAGTAAAACGGTTTTTGCCAATATCTTAAATTAGTCTGTCAAGCCTTGCGAAACAGGTGTGACGTCGCCGCCGCTACAGGCAGCAATTCTTTGATAATTTGGAATATTATTTCGCCCATTTGTATAGCAGCTGCATGAATGTACTCAGACACTTGATTGAGTCTACACATACATATGTACATATGCGCATGACATTCATACATACGGTAGCCGGCTGTTAGTTGTCCAACAACAACAAACACAACAACAGCCGCCGGCCTATCGCAATCAGTCGTGTGCGAGCGACGCATTGTGCATAAATTCGCTTACTCACACGCCCACGAACTGCGTAGTCCAAAGGTTGTGTTGTACATTCTTACTTTGCTTTACTTGTGCAATGTTTCCATATTTATTCCATATTTATATATACATACAAATGTACATATTTTTTTTATTCATACTAAAGTCAGAAATATTTGGCAGGCAATAGCTAAACTTCAAAACATTATGTATTTGACGTGGCGCTTCTTGGTTTCTTCAAAAAAGGTACAGACTTTGCAAATTCCAAATTGAACGCAGTAAAAAGAAGTGACCTTGGCGTTACTTTAATTGTCGGCAGTTCTTTTAATGTTATTCCATTAAAATCTGGCTTATAAGGCTGCTTCAGGCAATTGAATACATTTTATTATATTCGTAAATACTTCATATGGCGGCATCCCACTTTTTATGTCAGCATTGCCAATAAAATTTTTGGGAATACAAACAAGCAAAAAAAAAGGAAAGCAAGTGCCAGCAACATTTGGAAACATATGTACATATACAAAACGAGGTGTATTCAACAAGTTTATATAAAAATAGAACGTCACGACACTAACCATATCGCTGTTCGGTTTTAGCGATTCCTTATCAAACCGCCCACGCAAGTGTATACATATGTATATTAAATAAAATTTTCCAATGGAATTTCTGCTTATGCCGTGCTAACCAAGAAATAAACATTTGAACCTTTTATACTATATCATCTCATGTTTGTGCAAATTTCAGTAAAGTGAAATAAATGTTTTTTTTTTCTTACTTTTTAGCACTCGTTAGTACATGCCAAGAGAAAAGCACAAGATTCCAAATACAAAACGAAAATTTAAAACGAAAGTACAAAAACATTCCAACGTGATTAAAATATTATAATTGCACAGTCCAGAGAATAAAGAGTTCATCAGCACAGTGACAAGATGGCAGGAGGTGTGCCAATTTGCCAGGCCATTGGCAATTCCATATTCGCCATGTTGCAAACGTTCTTCAGAATGATCTTTCGACTGATTTACGGCACGAAGGGTAAGTCGATGCCGCCCATAACGGATCCGATATTGCTAGAGTCAGCAACTTCATTGGCGCGTAAGATACGCACGCAGGAGGTAAGTGACTACTGAGGTGTTTGCCAAGGCCTCAAAATCTCAGCAAGTGCTTTCCTTTTATAGTTGACAAGTGTCCAGGTGCTGGAGGCATTCATACGACGCGTCAAAGAAGTGAATCCACTGTTGAACTGCGTTGTGGACGCACGCTACGATGCGGCGCTAAAGGAAGCTGCGCAAGCGGATGAGCTGGTAAAGTCAGGCGAACTGACGGTTGAGCAGTTGGCGACACAGAAACCATTCCTGGGCGTGCCCATATCGACAAAGGATTGCATAGCTGTCAAGGGCATGCTGCATACGGCTGGACTCTATTGCCGCCGAGATATTCGTTCCAAGGAGGATGCCGTAGCCATCTCGCTGATGCGCAAAGCCGGCGCCATTCCATTTGCGCTGACGAACGTGTCCGAGGTGTGCATGTGGTGGGAGAGCAACAATACGGTGCATGGTCGCACGCGCAATGCCTATGACTCGAACCGCATTGTGGGCGGCTCCAGCGGCGGTGAAGGTTGCATACAATCTGCCGCTGCCTCGGCATGTGGTTTGGGCTCCGATATTGGGGGTTCCATACGCATGCCAGCATTTTTTAATGGCATTTTTGGACATAAGCCAAGTCAATTAGTGGTCTCGAACGTCGGCCAATTCCCGTCACCCTTCAGTGCTGATCAGAACTCCTTTTTAGGCCTCGGACCCATGTCGCGTTTTGCAACAGATTTGAAACCCATGCTGCAGGTCATGGCAGGCGATAAAGCCAGCCAGTTGGCGCTTGATAAGCCAGTCGATTTGACAAAATTGAAATACTACTACCAAGAAACCGATGGCGGCGGTAAGCTGATCTCACAGGTGGACGCTGACTTGCGTGCCGCTATGCAGCGCATTGTCGGCCACTTGGAGGCAAAGTTCGGCGCTAAGCAAGTGGAGCGCGTGCAGTTTTCGCAATTCCGTCAGTCGGCTGCCATTTGGTTTGCCAACATGCGCGACGACACTGGACACGGCTTTTCGTATCAGTTGGGCGATTTGCGTTTTGATATCAATCCCTACGTCGAGCTGTTCAAGTCGCTCTTTGGCGCCTCAAAGCATACCTTTATTGGCTTAATTACGGCGCTCATGGATAGTGCGCAGTGCCGCCATGGCTCGCCAAAGTATCATCACTTGGTTAAGAAACGCGACCAGCTGCGTGCCGACATGCAGGCGAAGCTGCAGGACAATGCTGTGTTGATCTATCCTACGCATCCCACCGTTGCGCCTTATCACAATGAACCTATACTACGTCCCATCAATTTCTCGTACACGGGCATTGTAAATGTCCTCGGGTTCCCCGCCACCGCCGTGCCACTGGGCAAACTCGGCTCCGAGGGTTTGCCGCTGGGCGTGCAAATTATTGCAAACTTTAATCAGGATCGCTTATGCCTCGCAGTGGCCGAGGAACTGGAGCGTGCCTTCGGCGGGTGGGTTAGACCCGAAATTAGAATTTAGCTCTGAATAAGTTTGTCGAGAATCAAATATCGATTTTAAATTGTTTGTAATCAACTTTTTATAATGTGTTGCAAGAAATATTTTTAAATAGGAAGTATTGTGTATCAGATGTAACACCATGTGTGTGTTTGTTAAACATATATATACAGATATATATATATACATATACCTATATACATGTAATGAATAAATCTTAAGTCGAGGTATGTCGCATTTTGCATATTTTATGCATTTAATTATGAATAATTTATAAAATCATGTTTACTTATAAATTTTTTGCCACTTTGGTGTTGCTATCGCGTATATTTACTATAATTACTTCTGTTTCATTTTTTTCTTTTAATATTCCTGCTCTTATACATTACATTTTCTTACATAATTTTCAATATTCTTGGTTCTTACATTTGCATTTAATTATTCATTGTAATTATAATTTTGTATACGCTTTAAGAAAGCTTCAAATATAAACGCTGCAGTAGTCACAAAATCGGAAATGGACGTAGTCCCAGCTTTTTACAGCATTTTATTTTTCAAATATCTGCTGATTGCTTATTCGTGTTTTATAACAAAATATTCAGTAATTGCTGGAGTCGACATTGGTTAGCTTCGCTGAGTCAAAAAAATAAGATTATGTGGTGCTATAATATTTCTTGTAAGTCAATTTGGCATTTTGTTAGCTGTTGTCAATTTAGAAAGTTAAAATTAATGATCAGCATTAGCTGAACTGGGGGTTAAGCTCAAGTTTAGATCCGTTAATACTTAAACTTAGCTGGCCGTTTTTTGCGATGAACTTATGGTTATCCAAACCACTTAAGTTCGCATTAAAATGATTCGCGTAAATTGTTTAAAGTTCATATAAATTGTTTGTCTTTTATTGATAGTATTCATGTTACATTTAGCGTTTATCATTACATGTATTCGTTGGCGTTCCTTGTTCGTATCGCACAGCTATAAGCTAGTTGATTAAAACTATTGGCGACTACGTCGTGCCATTTCGCTGCCATATAAATTCTTAAGCATACTAAACAAAGTTTAACATTAGTTTTTAAATTTGTTGGACTTTTTCTTTTTTGTTATCATTTTCTCGTTTTTAATCATGTTTTGTCCAGTGGATTGTGTTCATGGAGAAATGCTCACTTGGATCATTTGATGACCTTCGCTAATAAATTTGTAGGTCTTTAAGTGTAATATGTAGGTAAATAGGTTTCGTTTGTAAAGCTTTTTTACGCTTTTTGTTCGCTTCTGGAAAGCAAGCGGAATAGTCTGCAGGATCGTACCACTCGTTTTCCGTGAGATTATGTGTAAATATAGTGTGTAAAGTTCTAAAAAGTTTACACAGCAGCTTAAGAACTGCAAAATCAATGTATGAGCGAATCTTAATTTGCAGCGCAAAGTAAAAAAAAAAAACAATATTTATATATGCATGTTTAAGTCTATACTGTGTATCATATACTGTTCATGCCCCAAGTAATGCTACAACCCCTGAATAGGCAGTTGCTACCCATTTTTGTGCCCGCCCAAAAGATTAACGTTTATTTTCAAAGCTCTAGGTTTTGCCTCCCAGCGACTGTATGAGCTTGAGGAGCTCAGAGCGTTTGCCTTTTATAATATCTGTGTGTACTGGAGGCAGGCCGTCTATACATTCAAAACGATTAACATAGTCAGCAATGGTGTCCGTCATGCAGATAACGTGTATGCCACAATCGTAACCATTTGCTTGCTGCAGGCAACGCGTTGGCTTAAATTTGCTCTGCCGCACGCCGAGAAAATCTTTTATGCGTTTGATAAACTCTTGTGATACTTCGGTGTTGTTGTTGCCATATGAATCAAAATGGAAGAAGGTTTTTTCAGGTCGCGATAGTACAAGAAGCGACCAGTGGGAGCCACCAGCCACTTTATTTTCATTGTCATTGAGCACGAAAAAGATGAACGGCTTGCGTGTTGCTTTTAGGGTGCTCAGTAGACATTCTAAGTCATGATCGTCCATGTACTTCATGCATTGAGTTACCTCTGGCGATATGAACAGCAAATCGTTATTGCTTTTGTATTTAACATGTTCCAGATACTCGTAGTAGAACGACAGAATTTGATCATTTAGCCAGTGAGGCCCTTGGAGCAGTTGGACGTCGGATGTTCGAAGACAGGTGTCTTTGAAGCTGAGCGCGATTGGGTCTGCTTTTGAATAGGAACTCATTTTGTCTTTGTGGCCGTGTTTGCAATATTGATGATGATGCGAATGGTACTGGTGGAAGGCAGCGCCTCCGGTGTGTGGTTGCCTACTGCCTAAGTTTGTGTTTTGTCGTGAATTTTGCCTATGTTTGAGTGTATTTGTTTTAGTTTTGACAAACATTTCCTAAGCAAGTTACTTACCTCAAAACTTGCCTCGAATGTGGTAGCATTGCGTTCTTGTAATGGATTCTTTATAATCTAGTCTCACCTACTCGAAGAGCAGTTAGCTAGTTACTTTAGTTCGCTCGAATTCGAAGTACTATTAGTACTTTTCTTGTTGTGTTTTACATTTCCACCGCACGCAAATTGCGCACGAAAAAGTTCAAATCGCTCAAACTACTCGTTCGATTCACTCTCAGCGGCGTTGTTGTTAATATATGCGAAGGGTAGCCATCACTTTCGGAGGTTTACATACATTACTCCGCGATTACCCTAGGTCTAAAATGTTGCCTACACCAACAAGTTACATGCAAAATTTATATATTATTTGGAGTTGTCAAAAACTAAGAAATGCAACATTTTAGGGAAGTGAAAGAGTATGCATGCCGGCTGTTTTTCACATGCACAGTGTCGGTGCGATCTGTTGTCAATGTATTTAAAAATTTTTGAGATTTTCGAGGCAACGAAGTAAAGAAGAAGACGTGTGGAATAAAAACCTCTTGCCATCAGGTTATCAGCAACGCTAACTGAAAGATTGATTCGAAGAGAGCAAGTCTCAAAAATTAATTGAAAAAAAACCATTATTAATACATATTCAATAATTATTTAGTCGCCCGAATTAAAAAAAAATGCACAATTAAATGAAATCTTTTCTAAGCAAAAGATCTTCTGAGCTGTGATACAGTAAATTACAACATGCTGACAATTTTATTGTATTATATTATATTATATTATATTATGTTATAATGTAATTTAAAGCTTAATTAAATTAACCGCCAAAAAAGGCGAAGCATACGATCGTGTGCGAGTGAGAAGCAAGAGCAGAAAACACTGCACTCCGTGAGCAGTTCTGCACAACGTAAAACAGTCCTCGACTTTGCGGACGTCCGCATGCTGTCGAACAAAAAGACCCCGAATCTTTTTCCAGCAACTACATTCGGGCGCCCTGACAACCATGGCGCAATGTTTATTTTCGTTTTGTTGTTGGGAGTGCAAGTCAGAAGAGAGGCGAGCTAGCATGAGCGAGAAATGAGATTTGTCGGGCCGTATTTTTCAGTTGCTCATTGATGAATAGTGTTGGTAAGAAATTAAATGTCATAGTTGAGAGAGCATTTAATTTAAATCAATATTACCGTTACATTTCGTACTCACTCTTTACCTCTTTCGCATGTTAACACCTCTTAAACATGAAGAACTTCGAACAATATTTTATCTCATACAAATTTATTACGCTTGTGATTCCCATTTGTCGCAAAGGTCGCACGCAGCTGAACTAAACTCAAAATTAATTATGAATTGGACTTTACCGAAATCTAGTCCAGTCATAATAAGCCAAAAATATTAATAAATTCTTTATCAAAATGTTGACGTCGTTCTACGTGACTATAGGCAGACAGTATTATTGAGCTACATTATCTGTAGACTTCTCATTTTTTTTTCTCAATGAGGCAAAGCGTGTCTTTAATTTTTATTTTGTTTTATTTTAATGACATTCGCGTGTTGACTTAATTAATATTGTACAGATCGAACCACACCTTAAGTGTGTTTATACTTGGATATAAAAAATTCACCATAGAGAAAAATTTCGTATATGACAATTAAACTATAAGTTGTACATTGTTCGATCTCAAATGCATTTGGAATTATATTGTTAGTACTTTTGGTTGATAAGAGAATTTTTCATGAGAATGATAAAGAAAAAAAAGGTATGGAAAATTTGCAATTCCGATTATTAAAAAATTGCACAAAACAAAGGCATCAAAAATCCACTTAGCAACAAAAATGCATCACATTATTCGCGTAAACAATGTTCTTTTTGTTTCTATTAACATTTTTTTACAAAATGTAAGCAATGATAATGAGCATTTTATTAAATCTCCGTATGTAAGAAGCATTATGAGTAATGTATTGCATAGATCTGTCTAGAATTAAAATATTTGGTACAAATTCGATCAATGATAATTAATTTTTAATTTTCAAAACTAATACTATTTGAAATTTAATCTTAATAAAAACATCAATTCTTAGAATTCTACTGAAAAAAGTAATACATATGTATTTATATATATGTATATATGAACTTATTATTATTTGTGTATATTAATTGCATCATTTGAAGCTTAAAATAATTGCCGAATTTGCAATAAACAGGGGCAGGGGCAAAACAAGAAATAAAATAGGAGTTGATAAAATAAACATATGTACAAGTGGATTTGTATTTGTATGTATATACATACATATGTATGTGTTAGCTTGTTATGTTTATTTAAATGTATATGTTTCAAGATCAAAAAATATACAAATAAGTTTAATTGAAACTATAAACATCGCAATCTTTGGTTCATTGACAATAGTTCAGTTTTTTTTTGTTAAGGAATCTAGTCTAATCCAGTTCTCATTTGTACTTCAAAAGTGAAGATAATTTTTATATTGTAGTCGGCTTTATTGATTTCTAGATATGCTTTAGCAAGACCTTTCCTAATTTGTTATTTTTTGATTATTACGCAATTTATTTATTATTTGATTTATTGTAAAGCAAAACTATGCTCGCGATTAATTTATTGAATCAGCTTTTCTAATGATATGACAAGAGTACATATGTATGTATGCACTAAGTGTATAATCTAAGAAAAGACTTTATACTCTTTACATATTGTACGAAAAAAGCAAGCAATCATAAGCATTGGGTTAATGGGTTCAATAATTTCATTGATAGTGAGGTTATTACACGAAAATGGGCAACCTTGGTGACGCAATTTAGAAGTTTGATTTGTAAAACTGAAAGAGGTGCCTATAGTAAATTTTTGGTAAATTAGCTAATGAATGATTTTGTTGTGCCACTTCTACGTCTTTAATAATTTTCTTAGCAAAATTTGTAATCGCTTTTACCTTCATCTAAAGTGAAATACTCTGTCAGTCAAGGCTGTACGGTGCAAAATGACAATATGGCAATTAAACTCAATTATTATATAAAAATAAAGCAAAATTGCTAACTACTGATAAGGTGTAACACTTGTGCAAGGCGCTGATTTCGATTGTGTTGTGTTATTTGTCTTTTTTTTTATAGACACAAAACAAAGGACACAAAAAACACAACAAAATGGCGGCAGCTCAGCTGCTCAGAATTTGCCGGCATGTGCGACGCCAATCGAAGCGATTTGCCGCGGAATCGTCTCGCAAGCGCGAGAACATTTGCCGCTATATAAATATCACGCAGCCGCCTACGGAACTCAGTTCGATTTTGAACCTCGTGTAATCTGCAGCGCTTTTCAGCTCCTCAAGTTAGCAATATAACATAACGTTTGTGTGTTTTCAAAGTGTTTCCCCACTAAGTACTTGTGATTTTAATGTCGCCTGGTGTTTGTGAAAATATAACCGAGCCACAGACTCAGTACTCATTCAAAATTCTTTTAAAATCCCTACAAAAATCAAATTAAAGTTCTAAAAAAGTTTTCACTTGTGTGTTTGGCAAAAATTTGAATGACTACATTGCAAAAAATAACAACAACAGTGAACCAAAAAAGTAATTGCGTGCAACCACGTAACAAACAAAACAACAAAAGCAACAAAAACAAAACGTACACATTTTCCAGAAATACTTTGGTGGGCGTGTTAATTGCAGAAGTTTTGTGGCATAAGTCAGCAGGTAAGTTGATTCTGCGAATTAAACTGCAACGAAGAAAAGTTCATTACACCCCGGGTCGACTGTGACCTACTTAGGCACATGAACTCTTACTCAGCTGTCAGTTAGCTTGTGGCCAAATTTTATAAGCGATATTTGCAAATTGCTCGCTTTGGATTCCGTTTTTAAAAAAATAGAAACTGTCAGACGTTTTCATATTAGATTTCTTAATTTATCAGCACAATTGGTTCAAAGTTCTGCGACCTGTGTGCCTCACTGTAGCGATAAGAGATTTGTCTTGCTAAGTTTGTAGAACGCCATTTTAATTTAATACAATTTCATGTAAATATGTATAGATTGAGTGAAAACTCTATAATAGATAAGCCTGAGCCCACTGGCTAGTTCAGGTGACTTGCAATGACAAATTGCAGCTTATTTTGCTTGATTGAAATGCAGCTCTAGCAGCTGATATTAGAAATGAAAAGTTTTCCCTAATGCGCAATATATTTTTATTTGTAAAGTAGCTGGCTAGGTCGGTTAAGTTGTTCATTTTGCATACAATAACTTTTGTTATCTCTTTGACTCAGAGCCGTTGGGTCAATTATCCTTACCGTAGGAGTGCAGCAACACAAAGCCGACGTGCTCCTTCACACACCCACATAAGACCCTAAACAAACTTTCCATGCCAAATCAATTCCTTCTAATCACAACGCACCAACCCAAAACAGGTCCAGACTACACTAAAAGCACATATATGGCCACCCTACCGCAAGGTGCATTTGCTGCGTGCAAATTGCGCGAACAGTTTCGCGAGCGCGACTATGTTCTGTCGCGCATGAAAACGGCAGGCGCGGACAAGAATGATCTCAAGAACTCGGCGGATAATCAACCACGTAAGTTGAGCATGCCAGCTGGCAATAATAAATGCTGACTTGTTTTCCTATTTGTGCTGTCATTTGTTTACAGAAATGGAATATACGCCGGTTAAATACAACGGAAAGCTTATGAACTCAATTTGGGGACTCTACAACCGTTATTCGCCTCATAACGTTAAAATGAACGAATACGTCCCAAAAAAATATTAATAAATGCGCAGCAGCTGTAAGTCTCTTGAGCAATATTTGTTTATATTAATTTATTTTACTTATTTGTTTTTTTGTTTTTCTTTAGTTTTTCTTAGCTGTTGCAAATATTGTCATTGCGTTGACTTTAATGGAGCAATGACGTTAAACGTCGGTTATATAGTCGACAACTGTAACGAGTGTAAACACTTTTTGGTTTGAAAAAGAATCTCTGTATTTTATTTTGGTGGAAAAACACAATAAATTTAATTTATCAACAAATGCTTCTTCATTCTTATTTTTGTATATAATTCAATAAAAAAAAAACCAAACTGAGCATCAAAAACAAAATGACACAGAAGACTTAATTTAAATAACAGGACTCGTATGTGGGCACCATGTACTTAATGTTAATGAACGCATCCTCGCCGCCGTGCATTTCGAGAACTTGCAGCGTTTCGTCGATGAGATCGCCAAGGTTCATATTATTCTTCTGCGCATAGTCGATTTCATCGCCGCAATTCACTGAGTCGTTTGGGGGGATGGGGAACAGTAATTAGTTCTAATTAGCATATGACAAAATGGTTTGAATATGCATGTTAGCTTACAGTTTTTCACTTTGAAGGCGTTAAACATAGGCAAGAGTTGTCTGTAAAATGGCACCAAGGCAGGTCCGACCAGATCCGAGGACATTACCAATTGCTGAATTATTTTCAGTGTCGTGCACATGACTTCCAAGTTACGCGTGCTTAGCGCATCTTTTTTTGGAGAGTGGAAAAGCAATGAAAAAAAAATGTTTAAAACAAAGATTTCAAAAAAGGATTAAAAAAAAATAAATAAAAATTCTTATTCATTGCCTACTTTTAAGCTGAACTGCATTTCTAACTACGTACTTTTCAAGGGCAGAATCAATTGCGGTATGACTGGTTGAATCTTTTCGCCGCCGGCCAGCAACAGATCGGTTACTCCTTGCCTTGCGTAAGTCTTGTAGGGGTGTTTTGTCTCAGCCAGGCCATCGAAGAAAAGCGGCAGATAGAGACTGTAGTCGAGCTTCTCAATGTCAACCTGTGGGCGTGCGAAGCAAAAAGCAAAACGGAGAAAAAAACATTTAGACATTTTATAGCAATGTTTCGACTTATACGCGACCTTGAAATTAGAATGTTCCCCCAATAACTTCTGTCATTTACATGTAAATATTCGTAATGACTTTTGTAGTCTCGCTTGTTTCGGTAATTTGCGCCGTTTACGATTGTAACTCCTGGCGTGTGGGTTAGCAACTATAGGTGTAAATTTGCACGCGATTCTTGTTAAAGTTTTTGTTTTTTGATTTCTATTAAGATTTTTCACTTCTGCTTATTTGTGTGCGCTGCCAATGGCTGGCTTGTCTTTTTCATTTATCTCCGCTGTTGAATTTTGTATAAAAAAAAAATGACAGTAAGTGTGGACAATTGGCTGCAGGAATATTTATGGCGAGTGTGGTGTATGACATTAGACAATGTTTATTATTGGAATCAACATAGATAGCTTCAACTGGCATATGACACAGCTTAAAGTTACTTTTGTTTACGTGGCAAATGGTTGAGTAGTCCGCAAAGAATTCAAATAAATTCTAAGTATAGTTCCCCAAGCCGTTTTGATTTGCACAACGCACGAACTCTGACCTTAAAACAATTGTTGTCTGACGCATTTATGTCTGAGACTGTCAGCTACACATCAACTTAGAATAAACAAAAATGACAACACTTGAAATCCTACACTTGGCACCCATGAGCATTGCCTCTTTTTGCCGGTTCTTGCTGCCAGCGAAGCCGACATAACTCCAGCCGACAATAACTGGTACGATTCCAACGAAAAGACTGTGTTATGGGCGTCAATGGAGTGGGGTGCAGCGCGTGACATTGAGACTGCCACATGTGTAAACACTGCAGCTAAACAACAAAAACAACAAAAAAACGTCTTACGCCAATGCCTAAAAGTAGACCCATCAGCGACGTGTATAGAACACATTCAAATGTAGAAAATATTTATGATGTTTGCTTACTTAGCAAATTAGGAACATGAAATGTGAGTGGCACGCGTCGCCCGACTGACTGACTGACTGCCAGACTGACTGTCTGTGATTCTAGTGTACTTTTACCTGCCGACTGTGGACCCACTCTCACGCCCAACGGCATTGGCATTGTTACATTTCGGCGTAGGCGTCACAAATCGAATCGTATGCAGGGCATACACTTCAAATAATTGAACACGCAGGTGTGCGCTTTCGCTTGAAAAACTGTTCCAATTTTAAAAGAAATCATGCCATTGGCTGACATGTTGCAGGTAATTGTTTTCAATTTGATGCTTATCATACACAACTAAACTAATTTCTATAGGACTCACCGTCCAGCCGATTTTATCGCCGCCGCAAAGATACTCCATCTTGATGGGCAGGTCACCGCGATCGAAGTACATGCGGAACAAGGTGCCGCGCTGCCCGGAGTGCCCATTGCTGGTGCCAGGCGCGTGGCCACTGAAGCCCAGCTCGAATGTGGAAACGCATTTATTGGATGCCTCTTAAATGACAGCATTTAAATAAGTTTAATGTAATAAATATACGTATAGGATTTGCAATATTTTTTTGTGCGATAACTTTATATTCCAGAAAATTACCTTAAAAAGCGTGCTTTGCTATTTAGCCATTTAAATTAATTCTAAGTTGCTTTGTTTTTAAAATACAGTTTTAGTTTCACACTTATTGGCCATACATACCTTTCGTCTTCGCTGTCCGTCCGCGTGCGCTCGCAGTGCATGCAGTGGGCTCGTGCAGTGGTCCTCCAATGACAACGGTGTTTTTCTGCTTAGATTGTATAGAAAAAGGCGGAACAAAACGCGAGCCAAACTGCCTACTATCAAATGTTCTCGTAGTTGGCGGATTGGCAGATCTTGAGCGATGTTTAAGCGAAATGGAAGAGTTGTGTATATTATGCGGACGGTAGGCCGACATGCGTGCAGTGTGTGACATTTTTTTTGTAATATTTTTTTCACTATAAACAGATAAATTCCGGTAATACTTTTGTTGGCTTGTGAACTGAACTTGTTTTTCGTAGCGTAAACAACTTACTACTGGCAACGTTCAGGAATTTACTGGTAATAAATACACCAAAATAGTAAAGGACTACAGTAATTGGGGGTGTTGACGTTAGTGAATAGCAGCACCAGCAACAGCAACAACAGCACGAAGCGTTGCTAGGTGGCAGTGCGCAACTGTTGTTGTTTTCAAGATACTGTTGGTTTCTATCAATGGTTTAGGAGTTTCATTGGCTGTGGACCTTGATTGTTGTTGTATGCTTGCCTGCCACTGCAGTATTATTAAAAACAAAATTCAAAAAGTAACTGCTAAATAGAGCTACCATTCATATGCGAGCTTGCGATTCTCCAACATTGATGACAACTCTTGATCGGCATTTTGGATTCATTTTATGAAGATCTCAGAGAGAGAGGAAGATGGATGTGAGAGAGAGATGGTAGTACTCTGCGAGCAAAAGTGGCCAGACTGGGCAGAAATCTCTCTATGTTGGCAGCGCTAACAACAAACGCAGAAAATATCGAGAATAGAGGAATGGCCGTGACACATCTGACATACTTAAGAAATATAAAAAATTATACATATTCTGAAATTTCTATGGTTCATAGCCATTTTCAGCTTGATAATTCAGTGTTGTTGAATGGGAATAGACTTTATTAAAGAGTTGCCACTTCACCACGCCGAAGTAACCATCGAGTAACCTTAGAAAATTATCTGAACATAAGTCCGGGATACGACACAATTGAGATTCTACGTTGCTCACCACTGCTTCACTGGAATAGAGTTTGCAGAGCACGAAACCGTTCCTTCTCACTCTGACGTATAGCGAAGCGCTGAAGCAGTGCTCTTCTCTCTTCTGCACAGCTTCTTTGCTAGAATCAATTTGCTTTTGGTGTCTTGCTGGTTTTTTGTTGACTCGCACGACTCGTTTCCAGACTGAAAATCATAAATAAATAATAATATTGTTAAATAACCGCGCGCTGCACGCGTTAAATAAGAGTAACTCAGCTAATATGTGGGCGCGTTAAACATTTATGTTTACGAACAAATTATTGTGTTGCTGCAGTGCAAGTGTAATTGTTTAAGCAGTTTGGATAAACTATGGCTTGTGCAAATGGCGAGTGTGTGTAAAATAAGAATTAACCAACGTTAATTGATGAAAAGCCCGAATTTTCGCAATTTGTCTGCTAAAAAACGGCAAAAAAGAACCCGACATAAGACGAAAAAGGCAGCGAGTCAATGAGGCATAATTTATTTAAAAAATTGTAATTTACATAAATTGTAAATACATAAAAAACAACGAACCATTTTCATAATATGCAAGACGGCGAGTATTTGCATAAAAATGTGCTATCAGCACAGTAAATAAACAAAAAATGAAAATTCTCAATGAGGTTTATTCTACAAAGTGCGCAACTCCATTGTGAATGCACACAGGCAACATTTAGCAGTCACGTACGCATCGCTGCGGCTAATACGTATGTATGTATTCGCACATTGTATGTATGTACGTTTATATGAGTGGGTTTAGTGCATTGTTATAAATTGTGTGTGGTGTAGATGAATATTCCTACGACTTTGACGACAAATAAAAACTTAATTTTAACAAAAGTGCTGAAAATTTGTTTTACAACAAATTTTTATTGAAAAAACGGCGACTACAAGGCGAATGCATATTTTGGAAGATTGAATTTGTGGTAAGTATCTTAAATTTTTTCTTGTTACGCTTAGCTAGTTTACATGCAAATTTTCTGCATTTTATACCACCGGTATCGATTTTTTCAGTTTAATTTGTTGATTAGTGCAATGCAGTTATTTCGCCATTTAATTAAATTCTTGATTTCCTTATTTTTTGTTATAATTTTTTTTTCTTTTTGCTGCATTTTCTACTTCGTGGTATAGAAAATTTTTCGGGTATATAAAAAAAAAAAAGGATATGCAGTGCTGCCAGATTATCATTTAAATGGCAACGAAAGGAGTTAAGTTGTCCTATATTTTTGTTAATTTAATTAATGTCATAGAAAAGGAACTAAATAATTAAACATTTTTTTTTTAAATTAAAATTAGAAAAAAGGTATCTTATAGATACATAAGCTATATATATAAGATAAGATATATAAGCTAAATGGGAATAAGATACCTGCGGATTCTGAAATACATACATGTGTGCATATTGATGGTATTCCTTGAGCTGAAATAATTTGCAAATTATATTTAACGTTTCCGGATTCTCATGTTGTACCTAAGGCCTAATTCAGTTGGGTTTGAAATTAAATTTATGTATCCGAGCAATCACTTGTGGGCGGCCAGTAGTTGTTTGTCTCGTCTTTTTCATGAAAGTTGTTTTGGATGCATGTTTCTGTTCTGCTTAAATGTATGTATTGGGCCAATGAGAAAGAATAACCAGCTTAAATTGTGATATTATCGAGAAATTTAACACTCTGAAATTTAATACTCGCGCACATTCGTTCACAAGGATCGCACGGTGCAAATGCTATATACAAGCACAAGTTCGTAAACATGTTTGCATACAGGCGGAACACTGGTTTCATTGTATGTGCTACTGTTCTTATATATAAAGAGCGAGGCGTAGGGTCGTGCAGGATGTGTATCCTAAAGAAGCACAAGAAATGCAACAAAGTTGCTCTTTGTCGATCCGTGTGCAACATTTGAGATTTCCGTTTGTGTAAGGCGAGCAAGCATAAAAAAATCACAACTTCCTTAACGCTTGTCATGCGCTTGAATAAAAGAATTTTACACAAGGCTCGGCTAGCTCACTGCTGGTTAGGCTGCGCGTGCGCAAAACGAATTAAGACAGATAGACAGACAGACTGGCAGTTAGACTCTGACGGCAGCTGTGTAAAATATTTGAAATGTTTGCCCAAGAGTGCAATGAACTTCGTCCTGCTTCACGCATTGGCGGCCGAACGCTCACAGACAAAAGGACACTATTGAGAAGCTGCAGGTAATGTGTTTGCCTGCAGGACAGATGGTTAACTGTGTCTGCTGCATTCTTTGTTATTATCATGGCCGCGCTTGCTCTGGCTCAGTTGCCTTAGTCGTCGTTGTCGCCGTCGTTTGTCCCAGGTCAGTTGTAGCTTTGCCAATGCTTTAAATTCGTCTCAAGCTGGCGCGGCTTCTTTGGCATTGAATTACAGAGCTACGATCGCTTATCCTTTGCGTCGCCGCAGCCTTTAAGACTGTGGTTAAGCGACCTAACGTCGTCGCAGTTGTTAAATTATTTTTTTATATTTTCGTTTCTTTTTATTTATGAGCAGTTCTTTCCTTTTAGTTTTTTTCTAGCTTAGTTTTTATAATGAGGCTATTTGTGTGAATGACTTGTTTATTTATTTAAGCAAATGGTAATGGCTTTTTTCCTTCTAGCGCAGCTGGTTTAGTCCGATAAAGGTGCATTTGATATGGCTTGATAAAATTTAAATTTATAGTAAGACTAATTAAATGGTGCTTTAGCTCTGCTAAACAGCTGTCGAATGTTCTTGTTCAAACATATTTTTGGCCTGAGAGAATATCTTCTAAATAGTATAAACTATCATTTATATTATATTTTTTTGATTTTTTTAATTTCAATTAACAATGAAACATCTTACATAGAGCAGCTGTCATGCCCACATCGAATAAGCGCAGAAGACAAATGTTTGATCTCCACACATGGCAGACAAAGCATCCTATCATAGCCTAAACACAACTGAGGTTGACAAACAGTCAAAACATGCTTGCCAACTTAACACTGAATCGATTCTGCAGCCTGCAGCAGGCAAGCCATTGGCCCAATTGTTAAGTATTATCCTTGCGTCTGTTTTCGTTGCTTCGCTGGCCGCATGCATGCGTACGTGCCATACGTCGCCGGTGATGGTTCTGTTTGCCGGCTGTTTCTGGCGTTCTTTCATAATTTTGATAAATGCAACATCTGGCGTTGACATGCAGCATGTTACTACTTCGTAGAGTACTTTGACTTGGCTTTATTATATACTTGGACGTCTGCTTGTGTTGTGTTTCGTTTTCGCCTCTTGTCGAATTGTGCTGAGTCTGTGTTGGGCTCCTTTGCTTCAGCTGTAACTGAATGTTTGCTATGCATGTAGGTGCCCGCCTTGTGAACAGCTGCCTTTGAAACTATTTCGAAACTCACCAGCGCACAGTCTACGAGAATACCAAAAAAATGTTGTAAAGCGAACAGCAGGTGTTGTGTTTGTTGTAGGTATTTTTAAACAAAATCCCATTGCCGGTTCGTGCGGCTGCCTACTTTCTGCGTCTGCTGCTTTCTCTTATACAGTCGCTCTCATTCAGTGCGGGATGGTTTGCATGCAATTCTTGAACACAGGCCTAATGACAATTCTTGACCGACCCTAAAAATGCACAAAATTGGCAGTCAGCTGTTTTTCTGCAATGTTTATAAACAAAATGCTGCTCCAGAAATACGTATATACGTAAGTGATATAACCCTTAGACATGTCTGGGGTTATTTTCGGTACCAACCACCACTAAGCGTTTAAACCACCACCGACCGTTAGGCAAACCTTGAGCTTTAAAGGGTGGAATCGTGGCCGTCGTGGCCGTAGCCGCTCCAAGTCTAAAGCGACTCATGTGGTTGCTGCTCTTGTTGGTGGTGTTGTTGTACGCACGTTTTTAGGTGCAAGGACGTTTGTACCATTTCTGTTTTTTTTTTTGTTACTTTTTTGTTTTGGTTTTGATTTTTTTTTTTGTATGCTCTGCACATGCGGGGAAACCCCCAAACATCCAAACATATAGAACAACAACCACCAAGCGGCAACGTCACCAAGGTCTGTTCTGTTCACCGCTTACCGGCACCGATTTTAGTTATTGTTTTTGTGTTGAGTGCTTTTGACGAGTGTCTAAAAACATATGTTCTCTCAACACCATAACCACCACCGTTGCCATCGTCAGCACCAGCAGGAGCACCATCACCATCAACATCAACATCACCATTACCACCTTCGTTGTTGTCCGTGCCCTGTGCCTCGTGCCATGTGCCGGCATTCTATCTGCCACCACGACGCGCGAGCTAACGTCTTCGTTTAGGGGTTTTCCCAAAAAGTGTGCCTACTTGGCTGGCACTTTGGCACTTGCCTGGTGGTAGTTAGTCATTGATTTTTGCCTTTCCCATTCATGCATTTAGCTCGCATTCATTCATAAACAAAAAGTATAAACATACCCCCGATGGTGCTTGTGTTTGGGTTTCTCGGATCAGTCAGGTGCACTACCACCGGCTTTATTTATATAGATTACCCATTATAAGGGTTGTATTTATTTTTGGTCTATTTTCTGAGTGAGTTCTCACTTATTTTTTGTATATATATTCTTTGACAACAAGTTGTTATGGATTAAGGGTTATTAGTTTGTTGTGTTTAATTTTTGGGGAGTATTCGACCTTGACTAGTCGTTGATATTGATACTTGGTAATGTGGTGAAGGTCGTTGCTCTTGAGGTTTCACATTTGTTGAATTTTCATGCATCGTTTGAATTCCTGCACTAGCAAAACACACAACCAAAACAAACAGTCAATAATGAATAACTTCTATTTGTGGGTTTTCTTTTAAATTTCTTGGAGTTTAAATCAATTAAAAAATCTACAGAACCAATATATATATCTACATATCTTTTCATAATCAGCTTGCAAATTAAGTTTGAATCCATGAAAGGTTCTAAAACTTTTGGTTAGAGTACGGGAGTTTCTAATTGGCTATTCATGTGTCTCGATGTATAGAAGAGTCCAACTTTATCGCGCCTTGTACTAAAAACATTGCTTCAATACATAATCAAATTTTGATAGGTATAAACTTTAATTCTTTGTAGTTCCCATTTCATCTGTTATTTCTAACATTTTTGTATATTTTTGAGTTACTGGATGAGATTTGTTTTAAAAGTTCCTGCCATGTAGCTTCACTTTAAGACACTTGGCATTTTAATTCATGTTTTACATGAAGTTAAGTTGCAATACTTAACCTAAATAATTTTGAGTTAAATGTCACGAATCTCGTCATATTTAACTTGAAAATGTAAGTTAGCACTTAAACACGAAGTCGCTCTCTGGGCTCTATATGTGTTGCTAGCTGCTATTCTGTTTTAAATTCACTTTTGGCAAAATGGCGACCAGACTGTGTTGTAGTAAAAAAAAAAAAGTAATAGTAATGCTGCTGACTGCCGAGCACAAAGCGGCATATTTTACTGCATACTTTTCGTATAAGACAATGTGTAACCGTTGAACGAAAAGAGAATATGTTAATAAAATTTTAGAAAAAAGTAAACACTTAGGCGGCTTATACACAAACGTACGAATATAAATACATTCTATGTAAGGAAACGAAACGATAGAATAACAATAGTGAACAGTATAACAACAAACGAACAAAAGTGATGCGTGCAAAAAGTAACGAAAATTTGAAAAGTTGATTGCATGCAAACGAAGTCTCGTGTCCAAGACTCTCTCTGAGTAAGCGTCGTCTACAAAAAAAAAAAACAAAACTTTACTCAGCAGTACAGGCAGCAAAGCTCGCTTGCCATATACTTATTGCACTCTCTACGGAACTTGCCTGCAAGTGTCGAAACGTGCAAGCGTAAGTAACGATATAAACGTAAGTATCGCTACTTTTAGTAACGATTGTACACCTACTACGTGCTGGCTTATGGCGTGCGCACTCTCTTTCTCTCTCCTATTGACTCTTGCCCAGTCATATTCGTTCTCTCTCTATCTATCTATATTGTATATAAAGCGCACGATAAAATAAAAAAAGGGGACGCGTGCTTTGCTTTTTGCCGACGACGCTGTCGACGATGGCTTGCCGCTGTTACAAGGACAAAGGATATCAAAAACGAAAATAAAAGCGTAAATAGGTTTTTTTTTATTTTATATGCCCATTGCAAACGAGTAACAGTGTGTATGTATGTATGTATATGTAAGTAAGTATGTTGCTATAGCAATAACGGCCGAAGCTCGCTCGTCGCTTGTTTGACTCTGGATTTATTTTATTGTTGTCGTTGTTGTTTTTGCTGTTTCCGATTTGATTTTCCGCTTTGACGGCAGCGGCGGCTGCTGCTGCTGTTGACGCAATCGCTGGCAAAATCATATTAAAAATGTCTGCTGCGTTATAAAAAAAAAAAACCGAGAAGAATAAATAACCGAAATAAAATGAAATCTTTATAAAGGGCATGAAAAAGGGGGACGCATTTTTTCCCTTTTATTAAAATTTATCCTGCGTGTGCTTTATGCGCTTAGCTGTCATGCAACGCGTGTTGTTGTTGTTGCTTATAACAGTCAATGACCAAACACTCGCACTCTATCTGACTCGATGTGCCTCTCTCTCTCTCTCTCTCTCTCTCTTTCTCTCTTACGTTGGCGCTCTCTGTGCATGTTTTGTTGTGTCCTACCGGAAGTAGTATGCCGTCTGGTCATTCTCGTTCTGCCATTTGCGCGTTCCGCTTCAGTATTCATGTTCGCTGCTATGCTACATACAAAAAACAAGTTTTCTTTATACCATTATTCGCCTGCCGCTTAATATCCTTGGTGATCCTACTTGTGCGCTTGCGTTCAACTTGGTTCGTATTTTCGGCTTTATTTGGCGTGAGTCAAAAAAAAAAAAGTTTTATGGCCTCTCAAGTTGTGACACAGCCGCGCATGTAAATGATCCTTTTTGTCGCGCCTTGCGCCACATGCGTCCTGCCAACGTTCACTCGTATGCACGTACACACATACTTTGTTTTGCTTGTTTATTCTGTGCGACCGCAATTCGTTTCTTTCTACACTGTAGGCGTAAATAGTTAATGGCATGTAATAAATTATACAAAATTACTCGTTTTATTTATTTATTTTATTCTTTGGCTTTGTTTTTTCGTTGCTGTGTGATTAATTCTTTGCGTTTGTTGCATTTTTACAATAGAAGGGAAAGAACTTAGTATACAGCAGTAGATTCTCTGAAACCCTCAATAAGAGTTAACATTGTTGCCGGTTTTTTTTTAGTAGATGTAACATGGAAAGAACTTTATATAGACATGCATTCTTCAGAGTTTCAATAATAAATGTAAAGCTGCGTAAACATTCTGAATAAAGTTTAAGGACCAACTCTGATCGGCCCCTAGGATTCAAGGAAATTCTTCATTTAAATTTGAAGTCTGTTTAGTGTGAATTTTCAACAATATACGGATGTAAAAATTCTTAATTACTTATTATCAACATTGAGTGCCTTAGTTTAAGGAGAAAGGCTAATCTCGGCTTGGCATGTATTTTAAGCTGCTGCTACGACACAAAATCGGTCCTGAGTTGGTGTTGCTCTATCTACACTGTTTCTTATTTAATCTTAAAAATTTGAATATAAGGTATGCGAGTATCGTGAATTTGTCTGAAAATGCTGCCAAATGCTATGAGGAGCAAAACGCATGCACCAATAAATTGAATCAGGTATGGACGTATCAAAGTGATGCTCAATGCTGGCAGGCAGGCTGCAGCAGTTGGAAGAACAATAACAGCACGAGTATATATGAATGCGGAACAATTGGGCACAGGATATTCTATGCCTGCATTCAATATATGTATGTATATATAACATATTACATTTTTGACAAATGCTTTTCGAATCCCGAGTGCATATGTGTGAGCTTAGCATTGTTTCGTTTTGGCATCGTTTTTCGCCAAGTTGTTTTATTGAAATATAAAACATTTGTTGCCGTTTCTCGCTTAGCGAATTGTATGTGTGTGTGTACATATGTGTGTGAGTGTGTGTGTTTACTTATGTGTGTACATAACTGTCGCTGTTTGTCTGTATATCCTTGCCGCTATTTGCTGCTGCGGCTGCTTCTGCTGCTTGTGCACACAAAACTTGTTTTCCTGTCATTCTCGGGTGTTATACGATGCTTCGTTAAAAGGACAACGCACTCTACTACATGCATATATTTAAATCTCTCTGCGTGTGTGTGTGTGTGTGTGTTGTATAAAACTGTTTTCGCCATCTGTGCATGTGCCTGTGCATGTCCTTTTTCATGTACTCGTCAACTTTTTTTCCTGCGCTCCTTCGTTCATTCGTTGGTTCGTTTGTTCGCTTCCTTGGGCACTTTGGCCAAACGTTTGCTGTATTCGTCAGTTTAGTTTACGCTCAGCACTCAGATACGCAAGGACTAAGTAAACGCGCACGGGTATCGGCTGAGTCACACACACAGAAAAAAAAGTTTTAACCAAACAGAAAAAAATCTACAACCTAAAAACAAAATTTTGCAAGGCAGCATAATCGTGTTAGTGAATAAAGCAACGACAAAAGCAATTTGAAAAAGCTTATAACCAAAGAATATTCAACAAATAATAAGAAAAGAAGTATAAAGGAAAATATTTTTATATATATTATACTCATTTAAGTGTCAAAAATCTACTTATACGTTAAATAAAAAAAAAAAATTTAATAGATCGAATCATAGTAAAATTATTCACATAACTCATATGTAAAAGTTTAACTGTGCAATAAATAATATTGCCAAACTGAGTACACCAAAAAGGAAAGAAATAAATAAAATTTTAACTGAACCAAATCATCGGCAGCACTTCGAAGTAAATGTCAACGAATGGCATATGAAAAATAAAATGGCGTAAGATAATTTGCTAATTATGTGCAATAAAAACAACAACAACAACAACCAGTCAACGATACCAACAACAACATTTGCGCCGCTGTTTAATTTCTTTTAACTATATTGTTTGAAGATTCGTCTATATTACAAAAAAAAAAAAAGAAAAGAAAAGTACACGAAAACGCTGTAAGTTCTTTTTCAATATATTTATTTTTGATTTTATTTTTTTGCCATGCAATAATAGGCTGCCTTCAGCCTCAACCTCAGCCTCAGTCTTCTCAGTCCTCAGCCTCAGCAATCTTTGCTCTCTGCAATGCTCTTGCACTAAATCATGAACTCGTTCGTTGCTTACCTTTTTGCTCGTTGGTTTCGAATTGAACTCGTCGTGTTTCGTGCGTGCTCGTTCGCTCACTCATGTACACGCACGCACGGACGAATATTGTGCATATGTGTGTTGGCGAAGCGTACATTTGCTTCGGCTCGGTTGGGTTCGTTTAGCGTTTTCTGCTGTCCTTTCGTGTTGATTACACATTTCTGCCTTTGTGTTAGTATTTGTATGGCTCGTCATAATCAAACGCTGCCGCTGCTTTCGTCGTCGTCGTCGTCGTCGTCATTGTAGTAGATTATTTTGCTCGTCGGGTGGTGGTACAGTTTTCTGCGTAGCAAATTGCGTAAAATTTTTCTTTGCATTAACGCAGTCGGTGTGTCCTTTTTTTTTTCATTGGTATAATAAATTGTTAATATTTGTGTTCACTTGTATTTTATGAAAATATAGCAAGTTTTTATGTGGCACGTACATACTTTAAAACAGTTAAGACGACAAAAGGGGCAAGTGGGTCTCATGCCCACTAAATGTGTAATTTAACAAACCCATTTTAAACGTTGAAAACTCTGCGTGTGGGCACACGACACTTGGCTGTGCATACCTTAGAATTATTTTCAGCTTTGGGTTAATAGAATATGTAAATGTGTATGTATATTCCGAATTTGGTTTGTTTTAATTATAATGATTTTTGAGATCCTTTATGGTATACAAAAATGTAATGCAAAATAGCAAAAGACTAAGGCTAGATGAAACTGTTATTCTCAAATGTATTAAGCTCGGTTTTGTTTGCTTTTATGCATCTATAACTAAAGCTCATGTTGGCATGACGTCTGCAAGAGGTTCCCTCCTGCTGCTAATATGGATTCTTGCCACTCCACAAGAATCTGTTCCATATTTCTTAACATATTTATTATAAGTTTCCTTTTTGCTTGCTGAGCGTAAATTTAATAGCTTAGCGCGGCATTCAAATGACTAAATTTTAATATTTCCAAACGAATTCATTTGAATAGAGGCACACAGCACAAAAGCGTGCTATTTTCTTTTTACATTTGACTGCATGGCAGCACGCTGCCCGTTTCGAACGACATGTTCTGCAGCGGCTAGCGCGGCGGCACGGATACTGCCTACATAGCAGCCTGCCTACCTAAGTTGGCTGCACCGCCATTAGCAGCACAAACGATTTCGTTGCACGGCTTCTGAACAAGCGCGTCTGCAACAACAAATAATATAGAGATGCCGCTTCAGTTGCCTGCCGGCTGCTGTTCTGCCTAATGTGAAGTGTATCCTATAGAAAAAAGGAAAAAAAAAAAAAAAAAGAAAAAAGAATAATAAATAAAATGAAAATATGCTTGAAAAGGCGCTTAAAAATTGCAGCTGTCCGCTTTTAGGCGATTGCTGCATTGCTCCTCTATAGGCAGGCAGGCTGGTGCCGCCTCAATTTTTTTTTTTTTCCAAATTCTTAATTGATTAGCAGATGAAATGGAAATAGAAAATGCACGCAATTTGTAATTTTTTAAAATTTTTTTTTTTTCATTTTTTATTTATTGCTACTTTTAGTGGCTAATTTATGTAAATTATTTAATTAATTTTTTGCAGTTCTCCAATATTTTTTTTTATTTGCTGGTTAATAATAAGCGAAAGGGAGAAATACTGTTTCGAATTGAAACGAAAACAAAGCAAAATTAATTTTTAATATTTCACAACTCCACGGCGACATAGACAACGCCATACACAAAATGTCTGAGATGCCGCGGATAATGGTGTTTCGCCCGACATGGGAGGAGTTCAAAGATTTTCCGAAATATGTCGCCTATATGGAGTCACAGGGCGCACACAAAGCCGGTTTGGCTAAAGTCGTACCCCCACCCGAATGGGTGCCACGCAAGTCCGGTTACGATGACCTTGATGCACTTAATGTCACAATACCAGCGCCAATCTGTCAGGTTGTGACAGGCAAACAAGGCTATTACCAACAGATAAATATCCAAAAGAAGCCACTGACGGTCAAACAGTTTTGTGAATTGGCCAATACAGAACGCTATGCAACACCGAAACATTTTGATTATGAAGACTTAGAGCGAAAATATTGGAAGAATATAACTTATGTAGCGCCAATATATGGTGCAGATGTCAGTGGCAGCATAACGGACCCAGAGCAAGATGTAAGTGTTGCGTCTAACGTTTTGCAAAGGGTGACTTGGTAGATATGTTAAATGCATACGCAATGTTTTTTACAGAGTTGGAATATCAATCGCTTGGGCACAATTTTGGACTTTGTTAATAAGGATTATAATATACAAATTGATGGCGTTAATACCGCATATCTGTATTTCGGCATGTGGAAAACAACTTTCGCATGGCATACCGAAGACATGGATCTCTACTCAATAAATTATTTACACTTTGGTGCGCCAAAAACGTGGTACGTAGTGCCACCGGAGTATGGCCGCAAATTGGAGAAGATAACTAATCAGTATTTCCCGGCAAGCTATAAAAACTGCAATGCGTATCTGCGTCATAAAATGACGTTGGTATCGCCGCACATACTCAAACAGCATGATGTGCCAGTTAATAAGGTTTGTGCATGTCGCCTTGGAGGGGCAGCAGCCCATCTCTAGCCGCACTTAAACCTAAAATTTTGGTTTTATTAAATTTTCAACAGATTACACAAGAGGCTGGTGAGATAATGATCACCTTCCCGTTCGGTTATCATGCAGGATTTAATCACGGCTTCAATTGTGCCGAATCGACAAATTTCGCCATGGAACGCTGGATCGAGTACGGCAAGCGTGCAACGCAATGTACCTGCAGCGATGATATGGTCAAGATCTCGATGGAAACATTCGTTAAACGTTTTCAGCCCGACCGATATCAAGTGTGGCTTGAGGGTCGCGATATCGGCCGTCATCCCGAAGATCCACCTAATGCTTTGCTAAGCGCAGCACCATTGCCCACACATATCGATGTACTGTGTGATAAAAAGTACGTACATTAACAAATGCATGTGCTAAACGCTGAAGTGGTTAAACTGATGGCTTTACATTGGTGTAATTACAGAATGAAAAAGCAATGTAATCCCGCCAAGTTGAAATCCTTTAAAGAACGCAATCCTGATCTTGATTTGGATGAGATCCAACAGAACCCAAATATACCCGATGATGTAAAGGCTATGCTTAAGGAGAGTGTACTAACGCTTGACACAGGTGAGGCTGAGGGTGATGAGTTAGTAAGCGAGGATGCTAACGACAGCATGAGTCTCCAAAGTCCCGCCGATTTTAAGACCAAAGAGGAACTGTTAGAATACATTGATGATGGAACAGGTGGGTGTGCTTAGTTTCAATTAGACCAAAACTTAATTCTCACTTCTATAATCGCATATTTTCATACACATAAAAGCGAAAAGACAAAAAAAAAAAAAAAAATAAAGACTGGGAAAATCTGAACAAAAATCCAAATACCAAACAAATTGGATGTACTCTCTTCATCTAACACACATAAAATTTCAAATGCTTCTAAGCCGAGATTGGCACATGTCTCTCACTTACTCTTTCGCTCATAAAAAAATGCGTTATAAGAAAAAACCAACCAATTTCTCTCTCTTCTTTCTCTGTTTGCTCGAAATTTGCGCGCGCGCATCCCAACCTCTGACTTCGGATTGTTACGATTCCAACTTAGCAGATGATGATGAGGAAGATTTCAAAAGGCGGCGAAAGCGTAAATACGACGCCGATTATGATGATGATTGGCTAGTGACAAAGCGGCGCACTAGCTCACGCAATAGCAGTAGGGGGCGTAGTCCTCGGGCCAAAGACGATCGTTCGATATCGCCCGCATCATCGACGTCATCGACCTCGCGTGGCCGTAGAGTGGCCAAGAATGCCACGCCACGCAAGACACCAACACGTAAAAAGAAAGATCAACAGCAGCCGGCGCAGGCCAAGAGTAGTAATGTAGTAGCTAAAAATGGCAAAGCAGTATCAGATTCAAGAGCGACGGCGGCGACAGGTACGGCAGCGACGGGTGCAGGCAAAGATGTCGTTGGAGTCAGTAAAGATAGTGCTGGTGGAGGTGGTGTTGGTGTTGGTGTTGGTATTAGTGGTCACAGTAGTGGTGCGGCAGCAACAAAAACTGCAGCTGGCGGTGGTGGAGGTGAGCGCTTTCAGTGAGCCCCCAAAAAGAAAAAAAAAAAAAACAAAAAACAAAACAGAACAAAAAAATAAGAAAGAAAAACACGTTTGCACGCACACATAGCAAACTATTCAAATAGACTTTTTACACACCCAACTCCATCATCCTATCTGACCTTAGCTGACAAAACAACAACTTCATCATCCTAAGCTTCATCTTCTCCATATGCGCTCTTATAGCTTCTCGTTTTGTGTCTATGCCAACTAATCTGATCTAACGCACTCCTCATTTTTAACCTGATGCTTGTATATTATAAATCTCAATTTCTTGTTCTATGCTTATATGTTCATTCTTATATATGTTTAAAGAATTTTTTTTTTTCATGAATAACAAAATAACAATGTTGCATGTCAGCAAAAACAAAACAAACAAAAAACTAATGGCACAATTATTTATTAACGGGTGTTTAATGGTATTGTCTTTCGCTGTTGCTTCCTCTTCCTGCTTGATTGTCATTTACAGCGTTTTTGCAAGCACGCTGACAAATATGTCATTGGCTAATTTGACTGTTGTTGTCAGCTAACCACATATCTAACATAAGATCCACTCACATGCCCAACGAAAAAAAAAAAAAAAAAAGAAAAGCCACAGAACATGTTCCACATCATACTAGCACAAATTCCATTCGAAATGACTCTAATATATCCTCCATATCCAATGCAAACGATCGGTTCATGCTTTAGACTAAAATGCATTTGCAGAGAAAAAAAAAAACAAAAATAAAAGATAATAGCATTTAGGAGAAACGGCAAGAAAATAAAAACAAATTTAAAAAAAAAAAAAACAAAACTAAAAAAATTAACCAAACATTATTCCTAACCAAGTGAGTCCGCATTCATTCCGCAACAGTAGAATTGCCTGTGCAATGCATTGACGCTAAAATGTAACTTTTTCAAATTTACAGAACTAAATAAAAACGTTGTACGCAAATTGAATGATCAACTGGTCAGTGCGCATCCGTCGTTTCAATTTATGCAGCAGCAGCGTAAATTCGAGGGGAAAATACCAAAAATTAGTCAACAGCTGCAACAACATAATGCTGTTACAACTTCTAGTCAACAACAACAACAACAGCAACAACAAACAATTGTCTATACAACAATGTTACCATCAGCAACAACATTGAACGGCATTCCACAACAACAGCAGCAGCAGCAACATCATCAACCGCAACAGCAGCAACAACAACAACAACAACCACAGCAACAAACGCAATATATAACGGTACCCAGTAACAGTGTTGATGTGTCAATGGCAAACACACCAACATCGGGCAGCACAGATGGCAACATTTTCCAATTTAAATCGGAAATTGTTTGCGATGGCAACGCCACAACAACTGCATATCAACAACAACAACAACAACAGCAACAAAATGGTAAGTGCTGCATTTAACATTTTATATATTGTACTGCTCGAATGTTTGTGATTTTATAAATTTAATTTCCTTTGATTTTTCGTTTTTATAATTTACCCTTTTGATTTGTTAATTTTTCGGTGTTGTCTAATGTTAAATTTCATTCACATCTTTTAGTTAACATGCAAGCAACCAAATAAACAAGCAAGTGGCAAATATGCAATAATTATATGCACAAGAAAAAAATAAATAAAAAAATACCTGAACATTGTATTTGAATTGCTGTTAAAAGCTTTTTATTGTTATTTATGTGATTTTCAATTAAATGTATATTTGCCGCTTCCAGATGCTTCAAAGCTTTTGAGTTTTAATTCATGATCAGTTTGTTTTTCTAAGCACAATATTTCATACATCATTTCATAATGTTTTATTTTCGTGTCTTTTGTTTGTAACCAACATTAACATAGTGCCAAATTTTTCTACGCCAATGCAATTTGAAAAGGAAATTTCTAACAATCTTAATTCTTTAAGAAACTAAAAAAAACTAAATAAAAAAAAAAAAAAATGAGAATAATAATATAAAATTTCATTTAACTGTGTTGGTATTCCATTTGCGGTGTCTATGTTTCTTGCTGCAAGGTTTTTTTACAACAAGCCAAATAATTCTATACAAAGTTTGTTGTGAAGTTTTTTGAATTTAAGTATGTGTAATGCTTTTGTTTTACTTTTAACTATTTGAAACATTTCTACTTCATACTCACGACCCAAACCAAACTTGTTTACATACGCGCGCAAATTTAATTTATTTTGTTTTTTCCTTTTTTTACATGACAAACAATTATTTTTGATATAATATGCGTATAAAAGAAATAACCAAAAAGAAACAGAAATGAATGCACAAATTGTTTTATGTTTGATTTATTATAACAAAAACTACGTACACAGAAAAAGTTAGTTATATAAAAGACAAAACAAAAAAAGAATAAAAAAAACAAGCAGTTGAGATCGAAGACACTTTGTGGGAAAGGCAAAGGCAAAGCGCGTTGAAAATATTTACGGCCATATTAGTTATTTTATTAGTTTGTTTTAAATTTAGTTCTTAAGTAATTAGTTGTTTTAGTTATTTAGTTATTTTTATATACTTTTATTTATTTTTGTTGCATTTTTTAATTTTCACTTTTATTTTTCTTTATTTTTCAACTACCACTTGTAGATTATTTTTAGCGTGTTTGGCACTCTAAGCATTTGCTGTGATTTATCAATGCAAATAAGAAGAGCTGCTTAGTCGCGTTATTTATGTATGTAATTTGTTATTATTATTTAATTTTTATTTTTTCTATTTGAATTCTATTTTTTTTTAGTTGTTTTTTTTGTTTCTTTTTCGTTGCGTCGTTTTATTTGAAAGAAAAATTTTCGTTTAAAAGAAATGCAAAGATTTCTTAAGTTTTTGATATTGTATGCGCTAGCTTAAGTAAAAATAAATAAATAAATAAAACACAAAATCTACTTTACTCTATTTGCAATTTAATTTGATGAAAATGAAAAAGCAAATTTCGATTGATTTTTTAATTATTATGCAAATATTACATTCAAACACATTTTTTACGAACATACAAACTTTCACAAATATAAAAGACAATGTGGTCACAACTATTAGTTCGTCCCCCATACTGCACACCAACAACAGCACAGCAGCGACGATCGCCAACAACGGCGTCGGCGTTGGCAGCAACGTGCTGCTCAACGGCATCGACATCGGCATCGCAAGCGTCGCAACGACGGCGCAAACGCAGCCCCAGTACCACTACATCACCACCACACACATGCCACATGCCACCACCACGGTCAGCGCCGCGGGCAGCAACGTCGTCGGCGATGGCACCATCATCGAATTCGATGGCACCACCTACGAAGATTACCAGGTGCTAAAAAGCGAAAGCGATGCGCTGAGCGAGGCGAGCAATGGCCAGGCGACGACGATCATCAAATACGAACCGACAACAGTCGCAACAGCCACAGACGAATTGAATGTGAAGTACGAGGAGCAGAGTTTGGATAACGAACACTATGAAGTGTACGAAGTGATCAAGGAAGAACAGCCGGACTATGAAGTCCTCAAATCTGATGAGCAGCAGGACTATGAAATTGTTAAGGAGGAATATGTTACATACAAAACGATTACAACACATGATCAGGCGACAAACCAAAAAATTACCGAAACGATAGCGCTGCCGACAATTGTGCCCAAGGAGGGGCCCAAACAGAAACGGAAGCGCAAGACGCGCATCATATCGGAGGATGAACAGGGCGAATATCTCGAGAAGATGAGTGTGCGTGGTTTGGACATACAACGATATGAGCATATCATCGACGGTGTTTCGTACTGTCTGGTCTGCGCGAAGAACGATATATTTAAGACCTTCAAGAACAAGTACAGTTTCCAACGGCATGCGTATTTATTTCACGAAGGACAAAATCGCAAGATTTTCGCCTGTCCGATTTGCAATAAGGAGTTCTCCAGGCCAGATAAGATGAAAATGCACAAGAAGGACAAGCACGGTGACATGCCCGTGCCGGAGAAAACGGCAACACCGGCGAAACAGCAGCCAGCAGATGCGGCGGCCACACCACCTGCCAAGCGCGCGCGTGCCTCGCGAACGCCCCGCTCACGCAAACCAAAGACGGAAACAACGCCAGCGGCAACGAAGAAGCGACTGGCACAGATCGACAGTGTGCTGGACGAAGTGCAGGCGGCCGAAATGAACAATGGACAGACGGTGGCGAATGTTGTGCAGACGACATTGATGCTTTCGCCTCCGCAACAGCAGCAGCAGCAGCAGCAGCAACAACAACAACAGCAGGTTCATCACCACCAGCAGCAGCAGCAGCAGGCCACAGCGACCATGTTGCATACGCAACATTTACAGACGCATACGCAGCAGCCGCAGCAACAGACATTGCCCTCACTCGATTTCAGTGGCATGATATTGCCCGGCGGCGCGCAGCTGGCGCTCGCGAATCCCGGCGCAACCTCCTCCATGCAGGCAGCGCAGCGCGTGGCGAATGCAGCGACAGTATTGCAGCCACAAGCCGCCACGGCGCAGCCAACGACACTCATCTACTCGAATCAACTGGATCTGCAGCAGGCATTGCTGCAACAGCAATTGCACGGCCAGAGCATCATGATACAGGACCAGGCGGGCAATCTGGTACCGCTGCAATTGGACGGCACACAGGCAATCTACACGACGACGACGGCAGCTGCGGCGCCGTCGCAGGCAGGGCAACGACAGCCACAGCAGCTGGCGACGACCACGCATCAACTGAATTTGGGTCAGCAGCAGTTGCTGGCAACGCCAACGTTGGCCCAACAGCAGCAGCAACAGCAGACACTCAAAGTGGCGTCCACTAGTCAAACACATCAGCAACAGCAGCAGCAGCAGCACTATGAGCTGGAAAATGTCGCTTATCTCTCGTCAACAGCGGCCACACCTGCTGTGCCGCCGGAGCAGCATGTTATCGGTACCGTGCAAAGCTATCAGATACTCACCCCCGATGGTCTGCAGAGCTACCAAACGAAACTGGAGCCAAGCGAACTGGCGGAACTTTGTCCATATTCCATGGGCACGACAACGACGCCACAGTACACATTCACCACGCATGCCAGTGCGCAGCAGACGCTGAACGCGAATGCGCTCGATCCGCAGCAGCACCATCATGAGCAACAGCAACACCAGTCCTCGGCGCATTTGCAGTTGGCGGCGGCGAGTACACATCAGCAGCAGCAGCAACAGCAGCAGCAGCAGCAGCAACAACACAATATACATAATCAGCATCATCATCAAACGTTTATGGAGCTGAAAAACGATTTGCTAATCAAGAGTAGCGATGCGTACGCGCTGGACACTGCCGCCATGTATCATTTGCCATTCTCGCCCACCTCAATGATAAACGCGGTGAATGATGTGAACACCTCTTCGTTGCTGGAATCCAAAGAAATTAGGTAAAGCGAAAAATTGTTCCAATTATTTTCATTACAAAATTTTAACAATAATAATAATAATGCTCCCTGTATATTTTTTATTTAAAATTATAATTATTATTTTGTTTTTGTTACGTTTACTCTTGTATAAATAAGTAATGTACAAGTATCTTGCGCGTATTTCTAAGTTGTACAAAAGTTGCCAGCCACATGCTGCTTGCAACATGTGCCTGTATAATGTAAAGTAACAGTTGCAACATTGGTTATTATTATTATATTTCGTATAAATTTTTGTTTTTGTTTTTTCGTAAATGAAAGTTGTAATTGTAATGTAAAATGCCGAATTATTGTTGCTGCTCATTTGAAGCTACTAAAACTACAAAAACAACAAATCACTCGTTTGAGCGGAAGAAACTGTTTGCTAGGGCTAACAACGATTTTTATTTATCCAATGCTTTAGTTATTAAACTTGCCCTAATTTTTATGTTTTTTTTTTCCTTTCCTACGCATCATGTTATTTATTACTATTTTGATTATGCAACTAGAAAATGCAATTTTAATATTATTACGTTTTTACCGAGTAATTTTATTAATTTATGTATATTAAATCTATTTGATTTTATGAATTCGTTAATAATTTGTTCATTAGTTTTATTTTTTTTTTATTATATTTGCAGTATACCATTATTATTTTTTATCATAATGCGTTAATAGTTTTTTATTTATTTTTCGTTTAAAAAATAATTTTTAGTTAATATAGTTTTATTTAAGTTAAATTACTGTAATTATTTTTGTTTATAGTTTTTATTCATTTATATAAAACTTTTTGTGCATTTGTATTTTGCGAAAATATTCCAGTTGATTTAAAATTTTTATAAATGAATTTACTTAATTTTGCATACTGTTCGCAAAAAAAAATGTTGTTTATTTTGTGTTTAAAAAATCCTCTTAATATTTTTGTTTACTATTTTTTTTTCTTTCTTTTTTACATTTATTTTTATGAACACACATACACAAAACAAAATCAAAAATTACATGATTAACATCAATAAAAACAAAAGCAGCTACGATATCTCCGAGGCGGTGCTCTTAGCGCTTTAAAAATAAAAAATCAATTAAACCACGCCGATAAGAACAACAACCATTTAGCAACAACAACCACAATAACAACAGCAAATATCGAGACAACGTAAATGGAAGCCACCTGTTAGTTTGGCAAAAATTGAATATAAATAAAAGCAATTATTAAAAAATTGACTTATTGAAGCCGATTTAAGCCAACAAAGACACAAACTAACACATTTCCATCATTCCATTATGCGCCATCATGACCCATAACTATAAATGTTGTGTCTCTCTGCCTCTCTCACTCTGTATGTGTGTGTATGTGTGTTATACGTCATCATCATTATCCCGACATGCAAGATATTTCCGATTTCTCTTTCATTGTCAACGTGGCGTTAAAATTTTTGTTTTACCAATGTAACAAAACATTTTTTTTCGGTTTAATTGAAAAAAACGTCTAATATAAGGTATGTGCATTAATTTTTATTTATTTATTTATATTTTTTTTTTATAATTATACATATACCAGTTATATTTCATACATTTTCATAACATAATTAATTTGCAGTTTTTTTTTTTTTGAATTTTTAACATGCGCCCAAATGTATGCTTTGCATAGCAGTCGCATTCTTTCGCATACTAACTGCACAACATTTAGCAACGTGTAGCTCTCTTTCTCTCGCTCTCACTCTCATCGCTGCCTGTGCACATTCACAATAGAGTTTTTGTTATGTTCTTTCGTACTATTTGCATGTACTTACTTTGAAATTGGCTTAAATCGCACACATACGCACTTCGGAATGTATCGAATCATCATTAACACCATTATCATAAACCAATCATTAACATTGTTTAATTAATATTTTGTTATTTCTCATACTCTCAAATGGCTCATTTTATGTTCTATGTTGTTCCTTGTTTTATTTGTTTTTAAATGTATACTTAAATTATGAAATTGAAACTAATTCCATAAATATTATTTCTCTTTTACTTTTCGCCCACTTATATTCGCCAATAATTTTTGGTTAATTTGTTTGTGTCCTTTGCGCAATTATAATTTGACACACAAATCCATGAAACCTACAATAAACACAAAACCAAAACAAAATACGAATACACAAAAACAAAAAATAAAATCACAAATCAAAGGTTCTTCTAAAAACGTATTCAAGAAGCCATACACGCCACAGCAACAACAACAATTACAACAACAACAACAACGCCATTCACACGAGAAAACAAATCGCAGCAGGCAACATGTTGCTTCAAGAAAAGTGCATCATGCGCAAAGCAAAACCGGCAACATGTCCCGCGTTGATGCCAATAAAATTTATTATGATGAAATAATTGTCAAGCAAGAGAAAGCGCGCCTATGTGAGCAACGTGCTGGCAACTTCAACAAAAATAGCAACAACAAGAACAACAAGAATCAGCAGCAACAACAAAATAGCCGCAATTGCAATTACAATTTTGGCGATAAATTTACTGAATTTGTAATAGAAACAAATCCCAAAGTTTTTCGTGCAGAAAAATTTACTAAAGTACCAAACGCTCTTCCCTCTTCTTCCGATTTCCATAATAGAAACAACAACAGCATCAATAGCAGCAATATCAACAGCGGCAACGGTGGTGGAGTCAGTATCAGTATAACAAAAGCCGGTACGACGACAACAGCCAATCGAAAGCCACAGCAACAACAACCACGCAATGTAATCTTAGTTGCACGCACCACCAACAACAACAACATCAAGAAAACTCGCGGAACAGATGCGACTACAACATCAACGACCGCCGCCACCCAACCTACAATAACTCTGATGCGCGTGAACTCGGCTACTGGCAGTAGAATGCGTCTGCCCACGACAACATCGCCAAACTCGGCAACAACTGCAATGCAAACGCAGGCAGCAACAATTGCCAACAATAATGGCAACAACATGACGAGTGCGGACACATACATCATCGAGGAACAGGAAGAAGATGATGAGCTCCTGCAGTCGCACGTTGATGATGATGTTGATGCAGCCACGCTTAACCTTTCGGCAACAACTGCGCAGATATTGCGAAAATTCCGCATACCCAAGGGCACAGCGCTGACGGCGAAAATCAGCGAGCAACAACAACAACAGCTGGACGACAACAATCTAATAGCTGCCATATCAACAGCAACGACAACGCCGCCGTTGACCCCAACAATCACCTCCATGAGCGGCAGCAGCAGCAGCAACACGACACATCAACAACTGCTTAACAACGATGAGCTGCTCAATGGATGCGATATGGACAACAACGACGACATTGATGAGGATGAAACAGCACAAGGTGCTCTGGTTAGCGAAGATGACATCATCGAGGAAATAACCGAAGAGTCCACAATGCAATGCGTCGAGGAGATAGCCGAAGACACGCAATCTCTGACTGCCGCTGGTGATTGCATTGAGGAAGAATGCATAACGGCCGATGGAGACATGCTCACTGAAAACGGTAATTCCCAGCAATTAGGAGCAACACCAACAATGCTGCTACAGAGTGACCAACAGGCGGCAGCGGCACCCACGTTGCAGCTGCAAACAGTGCAGCCAAATGGTACCGTGACTTGCTTCAACTTACCATCGAACACAATATTGTTGCAATCGCCGGATGGTGGCCTAATATTGGCGACGACGGCACCGCATCCAAATAAAACGGGTGAGCAACAGATAATCGCATTGCAAGATTGGCCCGCGAATTTAACGACAGAGCAGCAACTCACAGCAACTGTGCCGTCGTCGCCGCCGCAGACTTTAACACTGCAGCAAGCTCCACAACAGCAGCATCAAACGTTGCTGTTGACAGCCGATGGAACAGCGATACCCATATTGCAGACAGCTGTAGCGGCGCAACAGCAACAGCAGCAGCAACAACAGCAACACACGGCGATTGTTGCGCAGGCACAGGCACAGGCGGCCGCTGCTGCAGCAAACGAGGCACTGAAAGCGCAGGTGTTGGCGTAGGGTTTAGCGGGTGGCCAAATGGGTCGATTTTTAAATAATGCAACCATTATACCAACGACGTATTTCTTTTGAAGTCATTATATATTATTGTATTCGCCTATTGTTACTGGCAGTTGCTTGTAGACGTCAATGTCGCAGGCTTGATGTCATTCACAATAACTTCATTTAACATAGAAGATTACTTTAACTCGCTTTACTTTTGTTATCATTCTTTAGTGTTATACACGCCGTCGCTTAAGTGTTATAAACATGTTTAATTTGTGTTTCAACACACTAAATAGTATTTTTGTATGCTTCTTAAGCAGGCATCTGAGCAATGCCGTGTATATCATTTTTAAAATTAATTTAATGCAAAAACAAACGAAAAATCGCACCACTTTGTCACTCGCAAAAACAATAAAAAATAATAGAAAATGCTATTGTGAATAGAACCTGTTGCCAATATAACAAATTCAAATCAAATGGTAAATCAAAGCAGCACTTTGTGCATGCCAGCCCTAGTTATCGTTGTTGATGACAAACCATAAAAGAAATTAAAAAATAAAAAATACACAGATGTACTGTAAATACTAAATGAAACAATTTCAAACCCAAGACATTTTTAATAATAACTAAAAGAAAAACTCATTCAAAATATATACATATATATAAGAAAAGGAAGAATTACTTTTACCGTAGTAAGCGTCAAAAAGTAGGTTTGCGACGTACTTTTATTTTTCTATGTAAAAATAAACCGATAATTAACTTTTAAGTAGAAGTGGCTATAAAGAGATGGTATTTGTAAAATAAGCAGATGCGCGATGGTTACACAACCCGCAAAGAAACATAATGAAAAATGTTGAAAATCTGAGTTAATTTTGATTTTAAAATTACAAAATAAAAGTAAGACTTAAAAAAGCTCTTTTAGATTTTAAAAGAGACTCATTTTCCCAGTTTATTTTGCGCGTGTGCACTTTGCTCAACAACTTTGTGCGTGTCAAAATTATTTATATGTACTACTTATTAGCGCATAAGAATTACTTTTTTAAATTAGGGTCAGAAGAGTCAACCGATGTCTACAACCAATAAACATATATAGAAATATATATAAAAAATCGTACATATATAGATAAAAAATTATTTTTCTATTTAAGTTTAACTGTTAAAATTTTGTTCCTTTCTGCTTATAGACGAAACAAATGCGTATTTCATTTTAACTTTTTTAAAAAAATTCTTCTTAATTGTTGTCGTATTAGTTACTTTTAAATCTTATGTTATTTTTTGTTAATTTATAAATTTATACGCGTTTGGATTTTTTTCCGCAAAACAAACATATTTCAATCATAAGCATAGCAGAATCTTTAATTATATTTACACATATGTTTAATAATTTATATTTTAATAACAAAACAAGCAAAACAAACAAACCGTAAACTAGTTTAAGTAATTGGATTTAAGTCATTTAAAGGCAGACAATGATTTGGAAATGAAGCAAGTAAGTTGAGGCGTTATGTTGTAAGATAATACGATTAAATTTAAAAAAAAAAAAAAATAACATATATAACTTAATGTTTATTATAAATAGATATATATGTATACAAAAACAACAAAAAAAATTATTCATATATTTATTATAAATATGATACACTCAATATTGAATAAAAGAATAATTATTTCATAAATGAAAATAAAAACTTCATCGTTTCTATTAAGAATTCACATTTAGTGATAAGATAAATACGGTTTAATTATTTTTGGTGGCAATGGCGATTTTTTCGCATTACAAGAATGTTGTTAAATTAGTCGAATGCGCTAATTTCTTGCTTGCTACTTTTTATGTGTGCCTGGTTTCATTTATCAAGCTAGGTTCATATTTCTTCGTTTATACAAAATATTCTGCTGCTTCTCAATTGCTATGGGCATTTCATTCTGCTTTTCATGTGCGCCTGGTATGAAAAGGCGTCACCAAGAAATCTATATTCATTCTGAAAAAATGCATAATTTGGGTCTAATATTTCAATTCAATTTTGACATCGTATCAGGCGCTCAGAATCAGCAAGCAACAAAATAATCAGCAAAATCTTGGGCTGTAATCGTATTAGTGCGAGCGGCACATCATGTGTAGGTAGGAGAGGGAGAACAATAACACAAGTGCAATTGCAATTACGGCTCCCACGCGACTTTACGCTCTAACAGTATGCTCAACACCGCTCTCACAAACATGGTGTTGTATTTATCATTAAACTGTTGAAAATTATCATGGCACCGCGAGAGCATGTGAGCATAACATGTAAGAGTAAATTCTAAGAGTAAGTTCTAAGAACAGTTTGCATTCCACTTCACGCTCCCAGACTTTGTAATTCAAAGTTGGCACGCAGTTTGTATGTATGAGATGCGTTTTGTTATATATATTCTCTTAACTGGAGGATCTGTGGGTGCATTGAGTAAATATAAGATTTACACTATAATTGCAAAAGTACATATATGTTAAATTGATTTTATATATTATATAAACACTTAGATGTTTCGCTATTGCTTGCATTTTAAACACATTAATAATAAAAACATTCTATTCATAAATAAATCAAGTTTGTGCAAAAGAAGTGAAAATGTAATCAATTTTTTTATCAGTCATGTCATCCAATAGGCAATTTGTTGTGTTTTGTTTGTGTTAAAGTCAGTTTTGTGCACACGGTTGCATTTATTTCATTTAGGAATATTCCCGACCTCAATTTCCTACGGCGAAAATTCAGCTTCCCTTGAAGTTAATGCAATTTTACATGCTGGCAATGCTTGGAAATAAACTGAAAAGTAAAACATCAACATTGAACGTTTACTACGGCATTCGCCAGACAGACAGACGGTCGGATCAGTAGTAAATTGAAAAATGTGAAAAAACCAGAAAAACGTGTAATGAATGAAGACACTTATTAGGGTATATTTTATATATATGTTCTTTCATTATCAACCAATGAGCAGTTAAAATATTTAAGAAGCCTTTTTCCATGTTGTTAGCAGTGTGTATAGATCGTATCTTAAAGTTGAGGTTTTCTAAATAAACGAATTCAAATATCCAATAGAAATTTAACTCTTATGCATTTACCTTTTAATAAGCTCCAAAGATGGCTAATGCCATTAAACCATTAAAACTAACCATCACCGAATTTTCCTTGTTTTCATTTTGAGTCAAGCGGTTAAAATATTTTCTTTTCATAGAAAACTATATTTCTTGTATGTGGAATAAGTTCCATAACAATAACATCTTCTTAAACTAATTAAAGAAAAAAATTCGTTAAATGTCCTTGACATCCTCGAAAATTCGTTTAGTCACGAATGTGCGCATAAACGACGGCTGTGCGTGATGGGGTATAGACCTACAAAAAAATTAAAACAAGTTTAAAACTTAGATCTTATGGTGTATCTGCAAAATCAGATATGGAGACCACTCGCCTCAATGAAGCTGGAACGTCCGGCGTAACCCTCTGGGTTTGTCACATGGTCACAATCGGCACTGATGCGATTTTGGCCACCGAAAAGTGAATCATCTGTGGACAATACAGCCCTATATGTGCCCGCCCAGTTAGTACCAACGCGATAGCCCGTGAAACTTTGTGTGGGATGGAAATTGAAGACGAATATCAAGCCAGCACGTTCGAAGGCAATTATTTTATCGCCTTCATGCTTCCAACTGACATATGCCGGCCCAGAATGCAGCCAGCCGTATTTCTCCTCAAGCTTGTTCATGGTACGATCGAACTCGTTAAGGTATTTATACTTAAGAATTTTATCATCCACGAGATTCCATTGACGCCGTGCGTAATGGTAAGAGTCGTTGTTACCAACACGCGGGAAGTCCAACCATTCGGGATGTCCGAACTCATTGCCCATGAAGTTGAGGTAAGCCTCACCACCGAGTGCGTGCGTAATCAGACGTATCATCTTATGCAGTGCCAAGCCGCGATCGATAATTAATGACTGGTCCGATAGCGTCGACATATGCGTGTACATCTCCTTGTCCATCAGCCAAAAGGCGATCGTCTTGTCACCCACTAATGCTTGATCATGCGACTCGGCATAGGCGACGGTAGCCTCCATCCAGCGCCGATTAGTCAATGTGTGCACGATTTCGCCCATATTCCATTGATCATCGCTGTGCTCTTTCAGCAATTCAATCCACTTATCGGGTATGGCCATACCCAAGCGATAGTCGAAGCCGACGCCGCCCTCTTGGACGGGTCGACACAATGTGGGCATGCCAGAGACGTCCTCGGCTATAGTTACTACCTCGGCGTCCAATTGATGCAGCATATGATTAGCTAAGCCTAGATAGTTTAGTGCGTCAGTGTCAACGTTGAGGCCAAAGTACTCATCATAGTGCCCACTGAAGCCCTCACCAATGCCGCGTGAATGATAAAGCATCGAAGTGACGCCATCAAAGCTAAAATACAAAATTTGCTTTAATACAAGAAACTCTACTAATAGCCTCTAGCCAAACTCACCGATAACCGTCGAAGTTGTACTCATCGTGCCACCAGCGCAAGTTGGAAATCAAGAAACGCAACACCTCAAATTCCACATAATTAAACAGGCGACTGTCCCAAAGTGTGTGCTCACCACGGGCACCATCGTGGAAGAAGCAACTGTTCGTGCCGTCAAACTGATTTAGACCATCCTGCACATTTTTGCTCGCATGCGAGTGCACGACATCCAGTAGTACATACAGGCCATTTTTGTGAGCCACGTCAATCATATATTTCAGCTCATCCGGAGTGCCAAAACGGCTGGAAGCCGCATAGAAGCTTGTAATCTGATAGCCAAAGCTGGCATAATAAGCATGTTCCATTATGGCCATAACCTGTATGGCATTATAGCCTTGGGTCTTGATACGCGGCACAATGTGATCGGCGAAATTCTTATACGAGCCCACGGCCGGCTCCTGGGAAGCAATGCCCACATGGCACTCGTAGATGCGCAGTGACTTCGGCCGCTTGGGTTTTGCGTACTCGAATTTGTAACGTTCGTGCTCTGGCGGCTGCCAAACGTACTGCTTATAATTGACGCCTTGATTGGCCTCTTTTGGTGGCTGGCGCACATACTTAGCCCATGGCGAAAGGCGATCCAGCAGTTGACCCGACTGGTTGCGTATAATCACCTTCACCTCGCTGAGATGCTTGATTGGTGCGCTACCGTCGTCATTAGCTGGCAAATGCAGTTCCCATTTGCCATATTCAAGTTTCTTGAAAGGATGCGATAACCACTGCCAGTTATCTGTAAAAATGATTTAAATACGCTTAGTTCGCACTTATGCCGGTTGGCGTTTGTATTTACTTACTGAAATCGCCAGTAAGGAAGACTTCTTGGGCGCCCGGCGCCCATTCGCGTGCGATCACAGAATTGTCTGGCTGAAAGTGCAGTCCATAGTATTTGTAACCTTGCGAGAACGATTCCATGCCACCCTCGAATTTGTCAATCTTGGAAATCCAATCCTGTAGCACGCCATGTCTGTAAAAGCCATTAGCGCAAAATTAGCCGCGAATGGTTTTTCCGTTTACTTTGAGTAAAGTGGAAATGTTTTTGCCTGACGCAAGCAATTAAATAAAAAAAACATTTCAAGAGCCGTGGACCACATTGACAAGCGTGCTAAGCCGAAATAACAACAAAATACAAATAAGAAAAAAAAGGACAACAGCAAAACAAATATTTAGTGCGTCATATACAAAATGATTTTAATTTGAACTCAGTTTAACCTTGAGGTGACATTGAGAACACAGTCTTCGCCGGCATGTTCGAACTAGATAGATTAGCATAGAAATAAGCCGCACTATCGCGTAAACACAAATAAAATGCAAGTTGCTTATATTAACAGTTACACCATTATTTCAAATAACAAAAACTCAAATAAAAAACATGCAAACCAATTTTCAATGACAAAATGCCTCAAAGACGCGTCTTATCAGCTGGCGTAGCCGGTTGATAAGCAGAGCAACGGGACGCTTAGCGCTCTTTTGCAGATGGACGCCGAATTTGTGACTTACCTTCGCCTTATTTCATGTTCATAAGGTTTCAAATATCCATCCATTTCGAAGAGTTTGTCAATTTCCTTGACTTCCACTTGCTTAGTACCCATTTTCAATTTTTCTTTTAACTGGTGTGTATGCGGATATATATGTATATATATTTATATACACAAATAAAATTTAGCAAACGAACCCGGAAAATTTCGCCCGTCGACGTCGCAAGCAGAACACAAACTGAGCACGAAAACGCCAAAGTTTAAGTCGCAAAGCTACTTTTACGAAAAAGAGAGACAAAGATGTTTTCAGCGGATGACGACATAGACAACACATTTACTCTTCAAACAGAGGCAAACATTGCATGTTTAACGTTTATAACGGCGTTTTTTCATAAACATGCTAATTAGTGAGTTTTTTCTCTAATCGCACGCAAGCGTCGCAACAAAAATACTGATAAGAGCTAAATTTATTTGGCTGATCTGATCGAATTTGCCGTCGAATTGACCCTCAAAAGGTTAAAAAAGTGATTAGTTTAAACATAAAAACATTAAACCATTTTGTTCGATTTAAGGTGACGTTTTTATTTAGTTGTGCTTAGGCTATAAAGGAAGTATTCTTTGTTAGATAGGAAGTAAACAACGAATGTACGAAAATAGTTATACTTTGTGCTTAACAATTAAAATACGAATGTGATAAATCAAAAATTATATCTTATGCGAGGTAACCAAATGTGCAGCCACCTAAATAAGACACGATGGTTAAACAGTACAAATAACAATTCCAAAAAATTACACGTGCAAGTGCAATTTGTTTAATATTTAGAGCAAAGTGATTGTAACTCTTTCGATAGTTATAAACGCTGTTGCAATGTCAGCTTCCTTGAGCAAACGGTTTGCGGTGATGCGCAGACTTGGACGCACTGGCTGTCGTTCTCTGTCTTGCAAATAGGCGGCTTCGACGACAGCTACACCCTCGCAAATGCACTGAGAACAAAGATCAAACAAAAATAAGATTTATTGATCAAAAACAAAACTACTCTAGTTGCTAATGCGTACCTTGTCAGCGACTTCAGTCAGAAGCTTCCGTTCGTCATCGTAATTATCCTTAGCATTTGCTAAGTACAAGTGTTTCACAGGCGATATTTCATTGCCGCGTAGAATCAATTTGGAAAACTTGCTAAACTGTCGATGCATTAGTCGAGCTTTCTCTTGTAATTCTTCAAATATTTGCGGCTCACGCTCGAAGCGATTCAAGGCAGAGATGGCAGCCTGTGTTAACATTGGCGGCAATGAAGCAGAAAATATGTAGCCCAGGCCGGAGAGACGTTGATGTTCTGCAATGAAATGTGAACCAACACAAAAGCCACCTATGGTCCCCATCGAGCCTTCCATACCGGCAGAGATCAAGTCGATATCATTGCGCTGGCGAGCAGAAGCATAAAATTAATTATAAATAAAATTAAGCAAATATTTGAAAACTCAAAAGTTAGCACATACATCGACATCAAAATGCTCCGTTACACCATGTCCAGTCTTGCCTACCGTGCCAAACGAAACGCTCTCGTCCAGGAACAAGCGTAATTTGTGCTTAATACGCAACGCCACCAATTCGCGTAGTGGGCAAATCTCGCCTGTGTTTATGTAAATACCTTCTACAACCAGAAAACGTCGTGTCTTTTGCGCTTTTTTAGGGTTCTGCGTCGGAATACTTGAGTAATTTAATGTGACTCCAGAAGATACCTTCACCCACCTTTTGATCGCGCTTTTCCTGTTCATTCAGCAAACGCTCCAAGTCCTGCACGTCATTATGCTTGAAAAAGTATATTGTGCTACGCGAAGCATCCAAGCCTTTTTGTATAGCAAAGTTAACTGCTTCATCGCTAAATTGACAAAAAAAAAAAGTCAATACACTTATATGCCAAGGAAGCAATCGAAAACTACTTACACGAATACAACATCGCCACGTTTCGCGTACGCTGGTATTGCGCTTGCTACTGTCGAGAAACCGTATGAGTAGACAATAGCTTCTTCAAGTCCCATGAATTTGGCTATTCGGTCCTCCAAATCCAAATGTACATCCATAGTACCATAGAAGCCACGTGGACCACATGAACCAACACCATACTTGCGTAATGTTTTGCATGCATCCTCCAGAATTTCTTTGTCTTCAAGCAAGCCAAGATAGTTGTGCGTGGCCAAGTTCAAACAATCGTTGCCATCGACAACGATGCGCTTGCCGGCAGTCGATTGCACGAGGCGTGTGCGCAGCAACGGATGATTTGGATCTGTGTCTTCAACTAAAGGCTCAGGTTCATATTGATCGATCAGATAGACTTCTTGTTCTCTCGTAAAGCGTTTGCGACCGCCCCGTTTATGAACGATTAGCCAGATGACAGAAAGCAGCAAGATAATCTCTAGCACGAGTGCAAATGTTGGTGTCTGTTTTATCGAAATATAGTAATAAATACATTACAGCATTTCACGGTTTATTAGCAGAACTTACATTATGGAAAATACTCCCAATTTCATTGAACAATCGTATGTACACCATCCTTCTCGGCACTGTATGAAAAATCAATTCACATTAAGTTCGAATGTGTCATGCAGCTCTAAGCTTATCGCGACTTCGCTGCCTAATTTATCGACTATGATACTCACACAAACTTCCGATACAATGGAATTAACCTTAATTGTCACGACGACCACGCCACTGTCCAGTGAATCTGTTTGCTGATGGTTCTATATGAAATGAAAGACATTACTTTCTTGCTTAAAAGTACATGATAATAAACCTTCGTTACCTTGGCCTTTAACGAAAACTTTGATTTCGCCAATTTGAAAATCAAAAATACAATATTTTAACAAAACTTTGTTTCTAGAGTTGTCATAGTGAAGAAATTAAAGTTGTCAGTTGATGGTTTAAAAAAAATAATTTTTGGAATTAACTTCACCATTGGCGAATTATTTGTAACTAACATTTGATGCAGTGCGTTTCATGCTCGGTATTATTTATTTTTTCTTCAATGTATAACTTCGCGACGCTGTGAAAAGATTTTTTTTCCCCAAAAGCTCACACTGACACTTTACGTTTGAAAAACAGCTGATAAGCAAATTCTATTTCCAAAAAATGTTGCGCTTGTTTTTTAATAATATTAATTAGTAATTACTGAGTTTATGCTGCTGAAAAATGGATTTTAAGTTTAAGGTTCAAACCCATTTGATGTTTGGTGCTTAGGGTAGCCATCTCGCTAATATCATTGCTCACTTATAGCGACTTACCATGACAACTCTGAAAGAGTGAAATTTTCGTTAATTTTGAAAAAGTAATTGTTATGGTCGACCTAATAGGTCGGAAATTAATAACAGTTAAATTGAGCTATTTCTGCATTTTGTTTTTGTATTACGTCCTGCTGCTAGACACCTACATATTTATTGAATCCTACTCATCCCATTTGCTCACCAACCCACCAAATTGAAAGTCATATACACTAAGTTTTTAAATCAGTAATTGTATTTTTCTTTTAAATTTACGGCATATTTTTTCAAGGTTTAAAATCAAGAGTTCTTTTACTTTTAAATGGTTTGGATGCAGTGCAAAAAAAATAAAAAACAAAACAAAGAAATTGAAGTTAGTAAACATATTTGTTTTCGTTTATATTATGGTGCAATAAAAACTTCAAAAATGTCTAACAAAATTAACAGAAATAAAAAATTAGATTACATAATCGTGAATTTCATGATTAGAAATATTCCATTACAAACTAACTTACTTATGGTTTTTGTTTTTACTTTTATCTCTTCTCATCATAATTTCTTGTTTTTTGTTTTATATTTGTTTTACTGTGCTTGCTTGCTCTTGCTTACCGCGTTTAAAAACTACTAATTTAAGAAAGTGGGGTATAAGAAAAATTATCAAGAATTGCTGTTGATGTGAATGTATGTTACAATTTGCAACCAGACGGCTTGTTCGCGCTCACGAATCCTCCCCTACGTTGAAACATGTCGAAAGGTATTACTTATCGAAGAAACCAAAAGTTAGCATTAAATGTTTGGTTGAACTAGGAGCGACTATTTCTTGCTATCGGTGTTTGCTTGTGTAGAGTAAGAATATTGGGACCAATATTGATTGGTAGCACCATCATTTCCCCCTGAGGAAGCGCTGGAACTGCCGACTTGCTGTTGCGCGTTGCCTTGTTGCTGTGGATGGAACATGGTATTCAGTATGCAAAGAAAATCATAGGTACAAGTGATATGCTCACCTGCCACCAGGACATCCAATGTTGTTGCTGCTGCTGTTGATTGGGATCTGCGTTTTGCCAACTCTGCTGATTACCATAACCTAATCAAGTGCACATAAAAAAAGAACTTAGACTTTGGTAATAAGCAAAAGTAGTTTGCATTTGTATTACTTTGATTGTAGCCCCAGTATGGCTGTTGACCAGCAACTTGTTGCTGTTGTTGATGATATTGTGGTTGTGGCTGTTGTGGCTGTTGCTGCTGCTGTTGCCAAATACCGCCGATGTTCTGTTGTTGTTGCGACTGTTGGTGTTGCGCATATGTGCTCCATTTGCCGCTCTGTGAGGTATTATTTGTATTTATTAATTACTTATGGATTTTTTGAATTTCAAAAAGCTCACCTTGCCACCGGCTCCTCCTCCTCCTGATTTGTTGTACTGATCATAGCTCGCTGAGGACTGATTTGCATTATTATTGTATTTCGGCATAGCAACAGCTGACCGCTCATAGCCACCGCGACTATCTTCTTTGGTGTCGCGGTGGCCAGGCCGAAAATCCCGTTGTGGTTGATTACCGCCACCGGAACGATAATTTTGATGGTTGTTGCTGCTGTTACTGCGATTTCGATCATTGCCACCACGATCTCGATCACGGTAATCACGAGAGCTACCGCCGCCCCCATGGCTGTCATAACGACCACCTCCGCCACCAGCATTGCCGCCTCCACTGCGACCATAGCGATCATCATAACGATTTCGGTTATTTTGCATCCAATTCTGCTGCTGGCTATTACCGCCACCACCGCCCTGACTGTAGCGATTTCGATTATCGTATCCTCGTCCACCACTGCCGCCGCCACCATAGCCACGTTCTTCACGCCAACCACCGCCGCCGGCACTGCCACCACCACCAGAGGACATTCGGTAGCCTCCGCCCCCGCCGCCACCATGACCACCGCCGACACTCCAGCGACTGCTGCCACCGCCGCCGCCGCCACCACTTGAGTAGTTATTGCCACCGCGTCTGGCATCATTCCAGCGACTGTCATTGTGTCGTCCACTGCCGCCACCGCCACCACCGCCGCCGCCGCCGGCACCACCATACTCACGTCGTCTGTCTTCACCATAGCGACGATTGCGGTCATCGCGCCGATAATGGTCGCCTCCGCGTCGATTGCGTTTATCGCGGGTGCTGCGTTCAGCGTCAATAGCTTTCTTGCCCTTCTCATTGTACTTCTTAACCTCATCCTTGGCCTCGTCACCGTTTAGATCAGTAAAAATAATGTCATCGAACCAACCAAACTCGAGCGAGGGCAGCGTGAAATTGGCTGTAAGAGATTTCATTTTCGCAATCATTCTCAATGCTTAAGTCAAATTCATCAAAATAGGCAATTGCTTTAGGAGAAAACAACAATAAAGAAAAATACACTATTGCGTGTAATTTTGCAGATATTCTGCGAAGAAATCTTTTTGTGAAATAACATCATGTAAATGTTTGAAAAGAAAAAAAAAAAAAAACAAACAAAAAAACTGCGCAGGAATATGACACGAATAACTGTGTGTCGAATAAAATATTTGCATGCCAGTGGGAAGATCTAAATCGTCACCAATCATTATTTAATAAAAATTTGTTTGTCTATATCTTAAGTTAAAATTCGTAGGAAAGCAACAGGATAACGATTTATCACATGGAGTTGAGAAAACTCAAAAACATGATGGTTACATGGAACAAGTTTTATTTTCACAAGTTTTAAGAAAATTATAGCAATCAGCAATAGTTCAAGCGCAGTGGGAAAATTTTTTCAAGATATCCAGAACAGAACATTCAAGACCTTGAAGTGCAAATTGCGCACATAAAACGTTCGTATCATTTTAAATATACGCACGACTACAATATAATTTATTACAAACAACACAAAATATGTTATAGAAAAAATATATATAATACGATTAAAATAAAAAAAAAAATAAATGAATACATTTTATAAAAGAAAACAAAAAAAATTATGAAAATGCAATAAAATACATACTTAAAGAAAATGACTTACTAACTATACGTGTTTATATAGAGAATATATATATATATATATATATATATACACATATGTATATACATATACACATATATATAGACATATGATAGCACAGGTAGGTGGTAGAGAGGTTTGTAATATATGCAGTTGCGTTCAGTACATTGTACTAATAAAAAATAAATAATAAAATATTTAAAATTTCGTAACACTTTCGATTTTGCAATATTTAAGAGTCTCTTTTCTTATTTCTTTTCTTTTTTTTTTTTTTATTTGGACACATTCGTATAACTTGGTTGGTTTTTTGAAATATTTACCTCGTAAATTATTAAATGTTGATTCTTTAACTGTAAAAGCATTTCCCTTATCCTGTTTTTCTGCGTTGCGCCGTTTAAGTTCGTCATCATTTGGTATGCAAACGACGGCGATGCGCTTGAAGTCGCCAAAACCTTTCATTTTGCGACGTTGAGCCGATGCATACGCATTTGTCTATAAAATCAGCACCAAGATATGTTGTTGTTGTAGTAGTTGATTTTTTTTTTTTTTTTTTAAAGTTGCAGAATGTTGTTTGTGGTTTGGATTGTACGGTAGCAAAATATTTGTTGTTGTTGTTGTGGTTGTAGTCGGAAGTCCCCATAATCGTACAGCCACACATGACACGAAACGATACATCACGCCAGGTTGGATTCATTGTGTTATATTGGTAGTAGCAAATAGTTGTAGTAGTTGGTTTGTTGTTTGGTTGATTGATTGATTGGTAGATAGTAGCAGTAGATTGGTAGTAGATGATACAATAAAAAAGTACTAGGCAGCAGTTTTTGGGCACGAGTGTTGATTTTTGGCGCATTCTTTTTTTTTTTATTTCTTTGGAACACGTTGCTCTGTCGCATTGGGGCTGTCGCTCGTGTTGCCGCCAACAGTTGCGGCAACAAACCCCAATCAACAGAAAAATAAATACATAACTTACATGACTATAGACATACCTTATTTTCTTCTCAAACGCTGAATCTGTTATCTATATTTCTTATTTAATTTTTTTTTTTTTTGTAGTTTGCATTTAACAACAGTTGACTTATGTATGTATATATTATTTATGTAGTAGTACAAGTATGTAGAAAATTGCATACGCGATACCGGGGTGCACTTGCACTTTTTGGCGTTGTACCCAAGCCAGCGCTTAGTGTTAACATTATATAGCGGCAGGCAGCAGTTTGTATTTAGTTACTTATAGAGAAAGAAGAGTGTGTGTACATGTTGATTTGTTCATATGGTACTTACAGTGGCTTCCATGCCGCACGATCCAATCCAAACACATCCATCATCCCAACATTCACAAACATCATCACCACATCCGCTTTATCTGCATTCAAATTCAAACCAGATACAATGCAATCTAACCGTAATAATGGTTCAATCGCTTGTCAACTGTTGCAGTCATAACTTATCATTAAATACTTACATGCAATTCATAGCCTATAAACTAGAATCATGTCAACTTAATTGCTAGTCATACCTTTGCGTTGGCGCCGGTGGCGGTGAGACACCATATACGGCGCATGCGTTCTTTCAATATTGACCAATATTAATATAGATATAAAAGTTCGAAAACAAAAGGGGGTATATAAATCAAAAAATAAATCAACATTTTCACGCGAATGCCAAGCACTCAAATGAAGACTTTTAAATTTTTAGAGAAACTTAAAAATGCTCAACACTCGCTGCCATGTTCTCATTATTATAAATTTACTTGCTTTGCTACTTGTTATTGGGTATGGGTATGTGTGTCTTTTCTGTTAATGTTTTCGTCATAAGGAAATAAAGTCAAAATTATAATGAAACAACAAAAAAGACAAAATAGCGAAGGAAGCGTTATCGTGGTTGAAAACTATCGTGATTATATTAAAAACAATTTTTTTTTTTTAAATTCCTTAGTTTTGACAACTGCAATTATTTATATTGACTTCGATAGTTTGCCACCACGAACACACGTGTTGAGCGTTGAGCGGTATGCGCGCATTGCAGACTTTTTTTTTGTTTTGTATATTCTGCCCTTGCTTTGTGTCGTACGTTTTTCATGTATTTTTTTACCTGATCAAGTATGAAATTGCGACGCCTTTTGGTAGCGATCTCTTCAAGTGAACCTATGCTATGTAGGCATTGTTCGTAAACACGATCCCAGCGACCTTTGTGAACGGTTTTACGAGGCGCTCCATCAACCTACATACCAAGTAATTCTTATTAATTCATTGCACGGCTTCAGTGGTATTCATGGCCGACTTACCGTCATTTTAGCGACTATAGCATCAGGTCCAATCACATTGAAACGTTTCTCTGGCTGCTCAACTATACGTTGCAGCGTCCAATGTGTCTTACCCGCGCCGGGTAGACCCACAAGCAAGATTACCTCACATGCTTTGCGACTCTCTGGTCGTTGTGGACCTGGCACGAGTTTCTCTGCCGGCACAAGTGCAATGAGCACATAATCTGGCAACAAAGCTGCTGTATCTCGTGGCACTGGCTCGACATCTTCGTATTCATCTTCGGAGTGGTTTTGATCGGTGCGTTTATTATCTTTTTGTTTTTGTTCGTCATCTTCGCTCGTGTCCAGTTTCTGACGTTTGGATGGCGTGACTTCCTCATCATCGTTCTCCGGCTGTGATGCCTTAGACTCCTCATCTTCAGGTTTGGCATCCTCTGAAGATGGTGCAGCTTCAGTTTTGTCCTTAGGTGAAGTGCCATTCTCATTTGTGGATTTTGTTTCATCTTCAGCTTCGTTGACTTTATCAGCAGTTTCTTCTGTAATGTCTGTAAGTAGCCGCATATGAGTAAATCATTAGCAACATATTGAAATTATTTGCTTACCTTCTTCTTTTTCAGTTTCTTCCATTGCTTCCGCCAACTTATCTTGTTGTTCGTCAACATTTTCATTTTCGATCGCTTTCTCTGACTTTGTTTCTTCAGCCGCCGTGGTTTCTTTGGCTAAGTCGCCTGCATCGGCGGTATCAACATTGTCAACGGATTTACTTTCTTCATCATCCTTTTTAGCAACACTGTCAACATCATCATCATCGGCTGTCGCTTCGTCGAGTACTTTCCACTTTTCGCCACTGACATCGTGGTCATCTTCTTTGCTTAGTGATTCCTTACGCGGCTTACGTCGTTTCCGTGTTGGTCGCTCTGCATTTACCAACAGATTTTCATTATCGGCAAAGTTGACAATGTATTCGTAACCCTTGGTTGCAATATGCGGAAACAGGGCATCACTGTCTCCTAAAATGCTTTTCTCAAACTCAAAAGCCATACCAAGATCTTCTCCATTTAATGTATATTTAATTGTGCATGGAGTACTCTCCAAATCCAGATAACAGCCAATGACATCATCAAGTTGGAATGGTTTGCTATACTCAGTGAACTCGGAATTATTTGCCTTCCGTCCAGACTCACAGTAGGCAAAAGAATGCTCGGCTTCACCTAGCAACAGTGTGCTGTGCGGAGTGGAAAATCCCACTCGAAAACCGCGCATATGCGGTTCATCGCGGAACTGATGAGAACGTCCGATTGTTGGCTCTTCAGAGATACGGACCTCATAGCAAACCTTACCTTCGCGTACACCATAGTTAGCACGCGCACCCGACCACACCAGCGAATATATTTCATGTGACAATGGTTTAGCCGAAGTGAAACTTGTTGGGTCTATGCGCAGATGGAGATCGGAATCATCTAAAAAAGAAAATATGATTGCCCCTTAAAAAACTTCCTTAAGAAACGGCTTGAAATACTTACACCAACTTAGGCCCAATTTGTTTTCCTCAATGGTTGGCTCATCTTCAGGTATGCTGCGTTCATCGGCACTCGCCTTTGAGCTGCCTCGAATACTGCCGCGACCACTACGTCGTTTTGGCGACCGAGAGCGGGCACGGGATCCAGAACGGGAACGAGTAGCGCTGTGCGTACGTTTACTTGCCGATCGCTCAGAAGCTTCTTTTTTGCCACTTTTGCTATCATCGTCCCTCTCATTAGATTTCGAAACATCGTCAGAAGTCTGCTCTATTTGCGCACTATCGGCTTGTGGTTCATCAACTTCCATTTGTTGATTCTCATCTTGTTGATCGCCATTCGTTTGCTTAGCGTCAACGATGACGTTTTCCTTCTCTGGTTCATGTTCTGGCTCTATCAAACCATCACCGGTTGCTGCGTTCTCCTCCTCAGCTTCTTGGAAGTGTTCGTCCTCGTCTTCATCTTGAGCATCATTGGAGGGTTGTTCCAAATCAAATTCATTCCATGTTTTTTCTTTAATTTGCTCTTGATAAACTTCTTCTTCCTGTTCTTCATTTTCTTCTTCTTCATCTTCAACTTCTTCTTCTATAACCTCAGTTTGTGTTACGGTTTCTGGTTCACGAGAATCCTCAGTAACCGGTTCCGACTCAGATTCGGATTCTGCTTCTGCAGTTTCTGACACCACTTCTTGCATTTCGTCATCTGCCGTTTGATGCACTGGTTCTTCCTCGTGCAATGGTTCCAAAGATGGCTCAGATTGCCTAACCAAAGTAGGCGAAGGCGAGCGAGTCATTGATCGAGTGCGTCGTCCACGCCTGCTTGGTGTACCTGGTGTGCCGGGAATACCATCGCCTACAACACGAAAATAAAACAAAACACATATGTATATACACAATATTTCATAAAATATCTCAAATATGTATACCAAGCTTTAAAAAAAAAAAACGCGCGAATTTGACGCAAAAACTTACCGCTGTATTCACCACCACTACCACCACCGCCATCTAGATGTGCTCGCAGACGCTCAATAAGAACCGCTTTAACACCTTTCGTATCGAGCCCGCGCGCCTGCAGCTCATTCCGCAGCTCTACCACTTTCATTTTCTCCAGCTTGGCTATGTCCATGTTGTTGCTATGATGTCAGTGTCCGTTGTAATGTTGATTGCTGTGCACAGCACTTAAAAACTTTCAAACGTTTATCCCGCTTCTATTTCGAAACTCTGATAGACTCATAGAATTTTTTGTTCGCAACGCGCTTTTTTCGGAAACCGAAAGCGCTTCAGAAAAATATGATACGGTACAAAGTAGTCAAAAATGCGGTCACTTCTTGAAAAATCACGTTGTTCAATAGTAGTGCATAATAACGCTTCTTAATTCTGTAACTAATAAGAACGCGTAGTTTTTATTAAATACACGTTGCTGTTTCACAGTTTTCACAAAAGTTAAAAACGCATCAGTCGCACGAAAACTTATTATATCCTCACGACTTGCAAAGATTTTTTTCGCTTCGTTAAAAAAAACATGGCTGTCCCCAGTGTTGCAAATTAAACTCAAGTTACCGACTACTAGCACGGTTTTTTGCGACTAGTGCTGATAGACTCACTCGCAATTGGTCAACACTGATTCTGTACAACAAATGTTCTTGCAAAATGTTTTTTAATTATGTTACAATTAATTCCGTATATTGAGAACTTCCTAAAGATGCAAAACTAAATTAAATAAACATAAATTGTGAATTAAAAATGGCTGTAATGTATATACATAACAATATGAAACAATATTGTATGAGAAGAAAGAGCACTAGTTGAAATGTAATAATTTCCCATTCAGTTGTAAGTGACTCCGTGGCGCAACGGTAGCGCGTCTGACTCCAGATCAGAAGGTTGCGTGTTCAAATCACGTCGGGGTCAAATAGTGAAATGGTCTTCGCTTTTAGCGGTGGCTTACTTTTTTGCTTCGAAGTATGAAGAAAAAGAGAAATGTGGTGTTTTAGAATACTTTCGCCAAATATGAAATTGTAAAACGGCATTCAATGCTTGATTGATTGTGGCCTAACTAGTATCGTACAAAAATTAGAAATTATATTAGAAAAGCATGTTATAGGCAGTAATTACATTACCTTTTGTAACTTTAGTTAAAAATTTGTTCACATTTAAACTTTACCCACATATGGTGCAGAACAGAATAAAAACTTGTTCGCTCTTTGACTTAAATAAATAATACTGCCATACGCATTTGAAGAAACGACAATGGCACCAAATCAATGACGTTGTTTGAAATTATTAGAATATCTAAGTACGAAAACAATTTTAGGATGAAAATTAAATCATTGATTATCATAATAGTGCGAAAATATCGATAATTTTCGATATCTGCTTGTAATAATTAAAAATTTGTTAAAAATAAACTGCATCGGCCGGGAATCGAACCCGGGCCGCCCGCGTGGCAGGCGAGCATTCTACCACTGAACCACCGATGCTATTGAGCTGTTATCCACTAACTCCAAATATTAAACCTTGCTAAGCAAAAACAGTTGAAGACAAACTTAGATTTCAACTTAATTTCTTCAGAAACACAAATTACAAAATTAATGCTTGCCTTCTTAAAAACTAAATTAAAGTAAAAAATTTCTGGAAAAAGCGGTAACAAACCTAATGTCAATTTTTGATGTTTCCAATGCAAATTCAAGTTTGACAATGACAACATCAATACAGTGTTAAGAAATATTAGCATCGACATACATACATATGATGTAAGCGGCTCCGACGAGAGAAATTAGACAACTATTAAAAGCAGACGGTGCTACGCTCCACTCTAAAAGATATAAACAAAATTTTTCACTCCAGGGCAGAAGGTTACGTGATTAAATCACATCGGGGTCATTCATGTTAGGGCATAGAAAGCGCTTCAACGTTTATTTTTAACTACCATCTTGTGGTACAAATATATTAAGATAAACATCAAACTCGTTTGCATTATATAATTGGTTGATAATAAAAGAACATATATATAAAATATACCCTAATAAGTGTCTTCATTCATTACACGTTTTTCTGGTTTTTTCACATTTTTCAATTTACTACTGATCCGACCGTCTGTCTGTCTGGCGAATGCCGTAAACGTTCAATGTTGATGTTTTACTTTTCAGTTTATTTCCAAGCATTGCCAGCATGTAAAATTACATTAACTTCAAGGGAAGCTGAATTTTCGCCGTAGGAAATTGAGGTCGGGAATATTCCTAAATGAAATAAATGCAACCGTGTGCACAAAACTGACTTTAACACAAACAAAACACAACAAATTGCCTATTGGATGACATGACTGATAAAAAAATTGATTACATTTTCACTTCTTTTGCACAAACTTGATTTATTTATGAATAGAATGTTTTTATTATTAATGTGTTTAACATGCAAGCAATAGCGAAACATCTAAGTGTTTATATAATATATAAAATCAATTTAACATATATGTACTTTTGCAATTATAGTGTAAATCTTAAACATTTAATTTATGCCGCAATATTTTTATTTTTAATTATAGGTTTTTTGCATATACAATACATACATACAATAAGTTTTGTAAATTCCCTAATAGTTTGCATAAAATATGTCACAATTGTTTTTACAATTTATTGGTCGTTCTTAAATTTCAATCTGCTCGGGCGTATCGCCCAATATTTTTTAACAAAAAGGCTTGTCTTTGATGTGCTAAAATTACCCAACACCAAGCATTTTAACATTTAAGATTAATATTTTCTTATATACGCACATAAGTGTATTTTTCTAATTTAAAAATTGGCTGATTATAAAAAAAATTCGATCGGCAAAATAATGGAGCAATAAATAATAAATAAATTTATTGTTCTATAAAACTTTGGACCCATTTTCGTTTATCAACAATTTGTTTTGCCATTTCAATGGCAAGCTTCGTTTTATTTTTGTATACGTACTTCAAAAAATATGCAACATTTTAACAATTATTTATTTTAACATATGTATTCGAGTATTATTTTTAAGTACGTTTGCGCTAAACTTTAAACTATATGCATACTTTATTTAAATTTTAATTTGCTAATCTCATGTTTCTTGCGTTATTTGTTCCTGTAGCTGCTGTTTTGTTTTAGGTATTGATTAGTTTCTTTTTACATTTATTTGCTATTAACTAGGTTCAGGAATTCTTCGCGAGTCTTGGGGTCATCACGGAACACGCCCAACATGGTAGATGTAACAGTTTTGCTATTAATCTTTTGCACGCCACGCATGACCATGCACATGTGTCTGAAAAAAGAAAAGTAAAAAAATAACAACGACATTGCAAATAATAGTTAATGGCACGTATACGTAATAATTTACTATTCTGTATTATGTGAGCACAAATACACAACTTATCCATGAGCATCGGTGGTTCAGTGGTAGAATGCTCGCCTGCCACGCGGGCGGCCCGGGTTCGATTCCCGGCCGATGCACAACTGAATTTTTTTGCTCTGCTTTTGTTGTTATTGAATGCTGCTAAATTTAACTAATATAACATTGCAAGTTTCGAAGGTGTTGTTTTTTGTATATTGGAACGAAATTATACAATTATTTACAATAATTCATGTGAATTTATAGAAGCTTTAAATTATTGTTTGTTTTGTACACTTAATGTCCTAAAAATGCTAGTTTGTTAAATTGTCAATAAAATCAAGTTTTTGCTTGTCATTATTTGATCGCACCAAGAAAAGGTTATCACAAATAAAAGGTAATTCCTTGAATTTCGTTTAGAACAAAAAAAAAAATGTTGCAACTACTGGGTCAAAATCGCTAGGACTACTGTATATACTTACACGCCCTCAATGACAACGGCGACTCCTGCTGGCTGCACTGCCTGAGTGACGGCAACTGCAATCTGCTTAGTCAAACGCTCCTGAACTTGCAAGCGACGTGAGAAGATTTCAACAATTCTGTTGGTATAATTTTATTGCAGATTTTGCAAATTATGTTATTATTTACTACGTACCTGGCCAATTTGCTTAGGCCCAAAATTTTATTGCAGGGCAAATAACCAATCGATACTTTACCATAAAATGGCACCAAATGATGTTCGCACATGGAAAACATTTCGATATCCTTAACAACTACCATTTCATCGTGATCCTCATCGAAAACGGCTCCGTTTAATACATCTGAAATGAAAATATAATATTAAAAAACTGTCAGGAAAAAAAAACACAGAACTCTGCGTGACCCCGACGTGATTTGAACACGCAACCTTCTGATCTGGAGTCAGACGCGCTACCGTTGCGCCACGGAGTCAATTTACAATCTAGTGTTAAATGACTTATATGTTACTTGCTAACTTTTTTAAAAAACGTAAAGCTAAACTATAATTTGTATTGAAAAAACATACATGGGATAGAAACAGAATTACATTCATATTTAAATATATATAATATTAAATATCTTTCATTAACCGATTTTCGAGCAAATGCTTTTTTGACTCGCATGTAGCTGCTGCTAAACCACTGACAGAATTTATAAAATATTCACAAAAAAATCTGAAGGCAAATTACTTTCATTTATTTAACGAACTTGAAAATAAAAATAAAATTATATTGCAACAACTTGTTGCTGTCGTTTATATGATTCTTAGAATCTAGCATACGTTATATTTTTTTATTATGTATTATTTTTTTATACGTTACGACTTTAGAACAAGATATCTGACAAAAAATAAACCGGTTAACAGAAATTTGCAATTAGTTAAACAAAAACGAACATTTATTCTTTGCAAATAAATTTTAAAGCCACGCAAACCGCACTGTTCCAATCGCCTGCAGTTTTATCTAAAGCAGATCAGAAATATGCTTTTAACATAAAATTAGGTTAATGCATTGAAGACGCACTTAACGACGATGATTCATGTTCATCACACGTAAAAGCGACAAAAACAAAACAAACAAAAAATGAATAAGAATACAACGAAACTTAAGACGTAGACGCAAAACTAGTTTCTGCGTTGTGACGCCTTTGAGCGGAATCCCCCAACTTGGGAGTGTAGTGAGAATTCCGCCTAAAAAGTCGTTAAGAACGATTAACGTCAAACTGTCGCTTAAACTCTGTGCGTTGCAACGGTCAGTCATCCGACGCAGAGCAGAGCACATCACCAAAAAACCCCAAGCGGCAGACTGAACGGTATGCTGGGCTTAAAGATTACTTAGTGCCCATGTGCTAATTGTAACTGATACGGCGACAACAAAGGCTGACAAAAGATTTAGTGTCGAAGTTACACAAAGACTGACGACTTTATCAGATAATATTTATCCGTAGCGGTCTGTTAATTAGCCAATGCCGCAGATCATATCTATTGGGAATGCTAATTTCATTGTATATTGAACAGTCAAATCATAAACATTTACATGTGGCTTTATTAATTTTGGACTGTGCATGACGCAGCGAAAATTTCGTCGTTTTTTATGGAATAGCAGAGCAACTTACCTTCGAGGCTTTGATCGTAGCCCTTGGTGAAGTAGAGCATTGCCTTGGCTGCACGCTCTGGCGTCTTGATGAGTCCCTGGCGATCGGGATTCTCGCCCAAACCGCCCAGTAAGAGACGATAGGAACGCGCCATATCAGGCAGCAATGCTTCTCGTGTCGGTGGCTTATGATCCAATTCCATGTCGTGATGGAACATGCAATTTTCGTGACCTGTTAACGACATTAAGCAGTACAATAAAATAAGTAAACTTTTACCGTTGCTAACAATAATTTTGCACTAGAAGCGGTTCGAGTAAGCCATCTGTTGCCGAACTGAACGCACAAATGAACTTTTATTTAGTGCGACAAGCGTCTGTTGCTGCCTTACACTCGAGATTAAAATACGCGATGCCGTACGAATCACAGCAGCTGAGTCTATTCAGAAAAAGTATAAACACCAAGTGAGATGCGAACTATTGACCTGCTGCGTGCGCAGTATCAGTTTGAAAACTGTTTTTAATCGTTTTTAATTGTTGAAGCAAACAATGAACGGTTTTTGTGGAATATGTTTGAAAAACGTGTGAGTTGATTTTAAGACGGACAAAAAAACGAACGAATGAACTTTTGGGAAGCTGCGTCAATGCGTGGCCAAGTAAAGGACCAAGGCAAGTGTTGGTACCTGGTGTTGTTGACGTACGCGGTGTCATTGGTGTTATTGGTTGTGTACCATCGTCCTCTGGTATTGTGCCATTCGTTTTCAAAATCAATTTGGGCCGAGTGGCATGTGACGGCAGAGCAGCCATGACAGCGGCAGAGTCTTCGATAGCTACGCCCAAGGCTGCGTTGCTAGCTGCTGCGCTGGCGACGGCAGTGGCAATCGGATTAGTTTCATCATGTGAAAGCGCACGATCCATTAGCGAGGATGTGCCCGACGTGCTACTTGTTGAGCAGACGCTGTTGTTGCGCCCACGCGACAGGATGTGTGCCTGTGGAAAGTTCGTGTCGTCGATGGCGTCGTTAAGCTCGCTGGCGCTCATTTCCGAGAGTTGACGTGTAAAGCTCATGATTTATGCGTAGGATTTGCTTCTTTTTTTTTTTTTTCAATTACAAAAAAAATAAAATAAACTTTTGCCGTAATTATTTCGGTTTGTTGTTGCTTTGGTGCTCGGGCGCGTTTAAAATTGTTGTACGAATATTCTTTGTAGCTCGTTTACAACTAAATGCACTTAGCTTTGGCAAATATTAAAGCAAAGTTTATTTGTGGCTGTTTCTGTGTTATGTTTAGAGTTGTTTTTTATTTATTCTGTTTTATGGCTTTTCTTGAAGTATTAAATATACACAAAATAAACTTCTGAAGTGGTTGAATGTCAATGCTGCGCGTTGCTGTTGCTTTCGTTACGGGTTTCGTCGGTCAACTGAATTTTTTTTAAAGAAATTTAAAGATTTGAATATTGTTGTTGCTACTGTGGATTCTGCTGATACAAGTTATGTCAGTGACCATGAAAAGCTCTATGAGAACAAAAAGCTTAGCTTTGGTTGGCTCTCACCTCGGGCTTTGTTTTTGTTTATTGCTCTCGTGTCAGAAAAGTGACTGTCTCATGTCATGAGAGAGGAATTTGAATGGAAATCAACTCTCTTAAATGAAAAAAAAAAAAAATAGAAAGAGTGTACATCTTGCTCCCTTAGAGGGATCCAATATGGCCGTGAGAAAAATTTCGACAACAACCACCTGTGAGGTGGTTCTTCTTTATTTTGCGGCCACCCGGGATGTCTGGATTTCAACACAATGTGCGGGAAAATTCGCCAATTCAAGAAGAAGCACCTGTGTTTGTTGTCGCCATTTTTCTCGCGACCATAATGGGACCATTTTTATTTTTCCAATCTCACAGATCACTAAAATCTCTGTTATTAACAGAGTAAAAGCAGAGCAAACAACTTGTTGTTTAAATACTATGCGCCGCAAAATCTTAACGATTTTAGGTAGTCAGTAACAAAGTTTTAAGACATTTTTTTTTAACAAAGAATAATTTGTTGCAAAAATAAGTCACTACTTAAAAATCGCCAGATTTCTGGCTGTTCCGTTTTTTTTGTAGTTCGTGGCAGTCACACTAAAAAAAGGCCTAAATCGAACCTTAATTTCGCTAAATTGGCATCAGTGCTCCAAGTGAAGAATATACATATAATTTGAAACAAACGAGAAAGGGGCTTTTAAGAGTTAAACAGATATAAATTCAAAATTATAAAATACAAGGAAATTTTTAATTTTTTTAAATAATTTTAATTGCATTAGAATACTTAACTTTAGATTAATATTGAATTGAAAACTATAATTGAAACTTCCAACTTGGATATGTCAATGAAATTTGCAACTACGCAGTCTATGTATGTCTATCATTGACATCCCCGAGAAAAGGTATTCGGGTTGAAAAGAAAAACCGAGCATAACATGCGATTTGTTGTTGGAAATTGAAACGAAGACGACATTGAAGCCTTTCCAAGTCAGGTTCTATTACTTAAGCAATGCTGCGGAAACTTTAGCATGCATAATGAAGTGTTCCGGTGTTATAGATTTTGTTGATGCGCATAGTTCTCCCAGGGAGAAATTTGCCATAAAAACACAAATGGCCAACGATTTGGCAAGTGTTCAACTTTATTTATTAGATGTGCACACAGTTTGAGCGACATTAATTTATTCACCTACAAAGTGCGTCTTATTTCGCTGTCTGCTTTACTTTAAAGAGTGCTGCTCATTCTGTTAGCATTCAACTTTTTATTAAATTTTTGTTTTTACAACACTCGGCCATGCTACCATTATAATCATTTATCAGCTGCTGTATGTAACTGCGTACTATTCAAATGCATATTAAATAGCGAGCTGTATCTTTTTTGTGTGTGGGAGTGGTGTAGCCGTAAAGGCTACAAATCTCTGTATTGTTGTCACACTTATATAAATACATACAAATGCGCATACACTCTGTAGCCTTGGCGCCACAGAGTGGAGCCGATGAAAGAGTGACACACTCTATTTCTTTTTGTTTTTTTTGTAGAAAGGCTATTTAACAAAATCTTAAGCACGAGCTTCTTCTCATTTAATTGGCGTTGACCATTTCAACTTGAAATCAATGTTTGCTGACAATTTGACTAAACAAATATTCCAAAATGCCAGTCCATGACTTCAAACTCAATTGAATAATAATAAAAAAATCCACATCAGAATATAGTAAATTTTCAGTTGGAAGCCGCTGTGCACAGTCTCTTCTTCCAAATAAGCGACTTAGCTGTACCTGAGACAAAAATTCGCTGCACTCAAGGATTCGCTGGTCCGTCGTTAAATTTCAAAAGAAAATGTGTGACCAACGCGTTGAATTCAGAGAGGATGACATAGACGTCATCACGGCGGTGCCGCGCGGTCTTAATGTGATCAAGAATTTTGTTAAAGGCGACAGTGCCGTGCGTAAGCTTATCGAATTGGAAGAAGACATCTTTGCACAATGTGGCCATGGCAGTTGGCAAAATAAAATCAATGCTAACAAACCGGACACTCAACCAAAGCCCAGTCCCTGTGACATTCTTGCGGCTGGCGGTGAAGATGCCAGCTATGATCCATGTGCGAATCTGTGCGGTCGCAAAAAGACGTCGATCACATTGGAGGAGGTAAAGCAACCCATAAAAATACACATCCGTTGTTCGCTCACTAACATAGCAGCCATCCTGCACAGTTGACTCCACCACGCAAGATAAATGCCGCTTATAAGCACTCCATACTATTGGACGAAGAGACCATAGTGGGTCGTGCATTTCCAATCAAGTTTCGCATACGTCGCCATAAGGGTCAGTGTGAAGAGTGTGGCAACGAAAGTCATCTGTTCTCCACGCCAACCGAGAACACAAATGTCGTGCTGCTCACAAACTGTTGCGATGTCATGGTCTGGCCCAGCCAAAAGGTGGAGCAAATGAACAAGGTGCCAGTTACGCTGATAACTGGCATGTCACAGCTCACCGAATACGTGCTAGAGGAGCCGACCATAATGTAGACATAAATCTTTAGGCTGCTGTTGCTGCTTCCGCATATCCGTACATACAATAATCAAATGCAATTATCATATAACTGAACATGGCTAAGTAAATATTCACACACAATTCAACATGCGCTACTTGGCTTAGAAGTCGTTTAATGTGAAGCCATAAATGGCATATTTGTAATTACTAATTTATTGGTATGGCTTGATCCAGACGCACTTCAGTGCCAGTGTTTTCGTTGGGCTTCAGATAAACATACATACACATACACACACGCACGCACGAGTTCATAATAGCAGAAGAAAGACGAGGAGGAAGAAAGCAGGAAACGGCAGCTACAAAGGTTAGTTTCCATAGGCTATGTTAAGATCGGGTAATTGCAAGCCATGCAATGCAGTTGCGATACCCTGTGCAGCATCGCCTTCAAGTGTAAATTTTGTTAAATTACGCATACGACGCGAACGCCATAAAAATGTTGTCAATTAGTGGCACCGCACTGCAGAGCGGCTGAAGGCGGCGGCTGTCTCGCAGTGTCAGTTAAGCCATTAAAATATGTGAACATGTTTAATGTACAATACAATTAAAATGTTATTAACATTTTGCAAAAGGGCAGGTGTTTTGCTCAGCTGCACGCTCTGTACGCTGTACGCTGATCGCTTTGCGCTGCGGCTGCTATGCATTTCACATAGCAAAGTGCGCCGTCGGTTAAACGAACTTTCCCATGTGCATATGTACACGTAAATATCTACAAACATATATACATATGTAAGCATATGAAAGTATGGTATGAATAGTATAAGCGCCGCCTGAAATTCCTTACATAGAGAATGCTTTTTCTTTGTAGCCAGTTAACAAGTAATAAAATGTTTCGGCTAAAGACTCAATCAATATTAAGCTGCATATGTGAATTCTTAAATGTTTAAGAATTTTTTAAATGCTATTAATTGCCAGAATATAACAAAAAAAAAAACCAACATGTATACAATGACATTAGGAGTGCGTTCGTATGTGTGTGTATGAATATATGTACACATGCATATACACTATTAGAGCAACAACAGCAAAGCCGCACAAAATTATTGACCGCAATCGTTCAAATGTGAAGTACTCGAGTTGAGTATAAAAAATAAAAATTAAACTATTAGCCACATTATTATTACTCATACAAAGCCATGTAAGAAGAAACAAGTTAACGCCAGCCAACGGCAACAGCAACAACCAGGATGACATAAAGGCGCGCGGAGGCGGCGGGCAGCTGACGGCAGCACACGTTGGTCAGTACTGTTAAGCCGAAGTCGCATGGCCGCAAGAGAATTAAAAAAAAAAAAAAAAAAGAATAAATTAAAAAAACAAAAATTATATAAAAACACTTAACCTTCAATTGAATTTTTGAAAAAGTAGCTCAGGTCTGCGCAGAACTCAGTTTAGTCAAAGACCGGATTAGCCAAACACCCGCCCGGCGGTAGCACCCTCCCACCGTGCATTCACAGTTCGCTTATATAGCAAAAGTACTCACAAGTTACTTCAACTGAATCGCAGGCCACTGTGCGTGTGTCTCTGAGACTCATTTACGGTTTTATTTGTTTTAGCATTTTTCTATTGTATTGTTTCAGCTTAGATATTTTGATTTGTTTTTTTTTTTTCTTTTTTTTTTTTGCGCGTTTACTAAATGTTTTTTTAAACCTTTTTTTTTTTTTTGCCAGACTTTGCATGCTTTCAATGTCAATGTCAATAATTCCATTCAGTATGAATTCAATTGAATATAATATTTGAAATGCCATTGTTAATTAATGGCCGATGTGTTTTAAAGATTTTTGTGGTTTTCGCAAAGAAAAACTCGAGCGGTTGATTGCGTCGTTTTATGCAAAGGTTCAAGTTTCGCCATATGCGCCGCCGAAAAGCAAAAACCTTATGCTGCCATTCGTGGCAGCGATCTGTTGGAAACCGCATAGCCAAGATAATGTTGCCTATGTCGCTGCTAAGCTCGAAATCGGAGCTATGTAGCGAGGGTCATTATGCGAATATGATCTTTATGAAAATTGTGCCTTGGAACGTGCTCCACGTGTCGTTGGACCACAAAGGTCACTAGTTTAACTTTGACGCCGCTTCATGTGCTGCACCCACGCAAGAGGTTGCTTCTACTTTGCGAATTGTTTTAACCGTCAACCGTAAACTAATTGTCTGGTTTTTGGTTAGCAACATAAATTTGAGTTCATGCAAACAAAATAAAATTTGCTTCAATTTTATCAATGTTAATCTTTATGGTAAAAAAGTTACTAAGGTAATATAATAAGTAAATTACCAGGCTTAACAACCTTTTTTTTTTTTTTTTGATTAGTAAATGGAAAATTCATTAAAGAAACAATAAATTGCATTTCTATGTATTTAGCAAATAAAGAGATGCATGTATAAAAAGAAAATGTGTACGCCAGAAAGAAAATTCTAAGCGTAATTCTCTTATTGACTTGAACAAAAAGTACGAACTTGCTTTGTTCGAATTATTTGCAAACTCACCAGACTCACACTCAATGCGTTCTTCGCTGCCGTTTGAGGTCTTGAGCATTTCCAGCTTCAGCATTTGCACGTTTTTGGGGGCAGCGGCGCCATTTGCACCGTTTAGTGCCATCAGCTGTTTCTGCTCCAGTGCCGAAACTTCTACGCTGTCTGCCGCCTCACCCTCGCCATTTTGATTGTTGCCATTGAATTGTTGTTGTTGCTGTTGCACTTCACACACTTGTGGCTTCATGTTTGCACAATTATTGTTATTAAAATATAATATAAACGCAGCGAATATAATAAAATAATTTAAATGTTTAACAATATATAATAATCCTTTGCTAATATCACAAGGAAAGAACAACAAATTAAAACTAAATAACAAAAAATAATTCACTTGTTGCAAATTAACTACGACCGTTTTACTTTATATATACTTGATTTTCGATTTAATTTTTCGTTTTATTTGGCTTTCATACAATATGATAAAATGAGTTTTAGCGCGCGTCTCGTTTCAATTGTTTCACTTTGCAAAGCATCTACCGACTAAACGGTTCAGTATTTAGTTGTAACCTTTTTATTATGAAAAATCGAAAGTTCTTTTTGTTGCTGCCCGTGTTGTTGTTGTTGCTTCAGTTTGGTTTCATTTATATACATATGTTTGTTGTTTTTTTTCAATTTTGTGTTTTTTTTTTTTATTTTTTGCGCGCGCGCCACTTTATTGTTGTTGTTTAATTGTGTTTGATTAGCTGCTTTATTCTTGTTGTAGTGCCGTTGCCGTTGTTGTTGCTTTCATAGTTTTTGTATCTGCGCTGAGATTTTTTTCTTTGCCGTTTTTATTGTTGTTAAACGCAAAGATTTTAGTTTTGGCTTTGCTATGCTTTTCGAGGACTACAGGAAATCGCAATTGTTGTTGTTACCGTTTTTTCTCCAAATTTATTGTTTTTTTTTTTGTTGCGAAAACCGTAAACTACAATAATGCAACCGCACACTCACGCATTTTCCTCCCTAAACTACAGTTTTAGTGAGAGCCCACTGCTATTCTCTTCAACGGAATGTTGCAAAAAGCTCTCTCAGTATTTGTTAGTCTGCTGCTCTTGCATTTCCTTTTTTTTTACAGTCTTAACACTTTATATCACGTAAAATGCTGTCAAAGCTGTGTCCAGCTTCCGTTAAACAAAAAACTTGGCGCCTTTTAAATATATAATTTTTATTATACAGGTTTGGATGTTTCCACTTGATTCGGTTTTTTTTTTCTTCACCTTTTGTTAACTTTTATGCGTCATTTTAATTAATTCCAGCTTTATTAAGGCGTTAATCATTTTCTTATTAATTTTTTTTTTGCTGTGATTCAAGGGACTTTTCCTAAATATATGTAATATATACAAATTTACTTATAAAAACGTTTGTGGTACTTTCTTTTGCGTATGATAAGATTCCCAGAACAATAAATGGCGTACAAATGCGTATACGTAATGTGATTTATATATTTTACTCAGCTAAGAAATGCGAAAATTTTTTATCACTATTCAAAATTCTTACTGATACATAATATATTATACAGCATTCTAAACTCACCTGAGCATAGTTCATGTTGACCACATACAAGGTAAAATGATGCAAGTGCTGAATCATATTTCGTTTGACGGTCCTTAAAAATGTAAGATCTTAACTACCGCATTACTGACTCAATTCCATAAGAAAATCGGCATGAAATCGGTGCAAAAGCCTTGAGCGATTATAATTAACTTTTTAGAATTAAAGCACAACTTAGCTGCGGCTAATTAAATAATAATTATGCCAGTGAAAGACGCGCAAAAAAGTACACTTATGAATTTAAAAATTATTCTAATAAATACAAATTAACAGTTATTAAGTCACCTGTAATCCCGATGCAAAAGCAAAAACAAAAACCAAAACATTTTTTGTTTAATTTGCATTTGAAAACCAATTTGAGACTTTTTTACTGATCGCGTTCAATGTCATTAACTTTGTTTTGTTCAATTGCGCGAAGCCAAAAATTAACACACTAAAAGTCATACTCTTACGCTGTCATACGCAGCTGTTGCTGTTTGCTTTGACGCGTGCACAGCTGGCTGCATTGGCAGCCGAATAGCCGGAAGCTGGCATCAAAGTCGTTTTACAGGTTCATTTTTAAAAGTATGTTTACGAAATTTGATTTCGAAAAAATGTGAAACTTTATTGTTTACATTGCGTGTAACTACAACTCCATAACTTCACCGCCGACACTCTCCTTGCCTTGCGCCTGCCGCTCCAGTTTCTCCTGTGCTATGTTTTCGAGTTGTGCCAGCGTCAACAACGATATGCCCAGTTGATCCTCGCGGGTGAATGGCTGCGCCATGCGTCGCAACCAACGCCGCGCCAACTGCATGGACTCTTCTGTGCTTAGATTACAAAAACTATCGACCAAGTGCTCTTGTATCCATTTGGGCAGACGTGAGCGTTTGTCCTGACGCGAAAACCGTTTGTCCGCGAATATCATTATGCCATAGTCAGTTTTTCCGCGCAATGCACGTCCCACGCATTGTGCCGCATGTCGCATAGCATCGAAGGTGAGAAAGTCATTTTCACGTATCTGAAACTGATCGCGCAGATAGTCGAGACGCGCTTTGAGTATGCGGGACTGAGTGTATACATATGGTATGCCGAACATGAGCACAGCACGGCCATAATGATGGTCGAAATCAACACCTTCGGAGACCTTGCCACGCGCGACAGCCAGCAGCACCGCGCCACGACCGCAATCGCAGGCCTGTCGATTAGATAGTTGGTTTGTAAGAGAAGAATAGAAGTTAGTGGGAGAAGCCATATACGAGCTAAGCAATTTAGCATAACGATGACGAGGTCGAATGATTGCTCGGATTTGTCAATGAATTCTTATTATTATTTGAACAAATTTTATGTGAAACGCTTTGCAACGGATGTAAAAATTCACCTTGACATAATTCATGAGTGCATAGCTCGTCTCGGCGTTGTCTTGTGTCTCAATGAAGAGCAGCTTATATCGGAGCAAAGTGTCTACGATGCCTTGATCGTACCATGAGGCTACAACTGATTCTAGGTACAGGTAGGAGGTAAAAAAGCAGACAATGCCATCGGGCACAGTTTTCGCAGTCTCCACAAGCAGCTGGCCGTAGTTTCGTATAACAGCTGTATCCTCGCGTGTCTCAAATTTAGATGAGATGGCAACCTGATCGTTACCCTTTGATACAATCTTAAAAAAATAGAAAAAATGATCACAAACCATATAAACTGCATAATTTTAAGCATTAAGAAACGCCACTTACCATGGGAAGCAGACATGGACGTGCAAGCGTCATTGTGAAGGAGCTCATGACAACTGGATCGAAGTTCAAGATTTTCGGATACATGTCCATAGGCGAGAGTGTGCCAGAAGTGATGACAACTGTTTGAAATCGTCCGAAAACCGGCGCCATGGCAATTGAAGAGTCCAAGCAGCTGAAATGCAGTATAGGATTTGATACTGTAGGTGTTTTATCATCAAATGGCTCGATGATGATAGTAAAACCTTTCGTGTAAGTGGAGACCAGCGTAGCAAAATGTGTAATCTGTTATTATACCTAATTTAGTTGAATGTTCGTGTGCTATTTTCTAAAATCAAACGCACCAACGTCAATGCGCCAAATTCCGTCATATCACTTATTTCTAGCGTGCGCAGCAAACTTGACAAACGTTCGGCACAAAAACGCAAGGGTTTGCGTTCAATGCAAATTTTGGAGGCTACATCTTTAAGAAATCCTGCAGGCGATTCCTGCACCACATGGTGTACACGCAGGCGTGTTTTTATGTACTCCACAAAACGACGTAAGAAACTGAGAAAGTGATCCGCGTTGCGTATGTTACCAGGTACGACCTCCGTAAGTACATCCGAGGGCAATATAGGATTAGCTAGTATCATGTCAGTGTCACGCTGGACGCTGGCGTCCTTAAGACCCTGCACCAAACGCTGATATTCTTCGTTGAGTCGATTGGTATCCTCTTCCCGTATGCTATAAAGATGAATAATTGTAATAAATATTTGGCGATAGATTTAACAGACGGGAGAACAGAGACTTACTCCTGCACCATTTTCGTGAGATGATTTAATGCATTTGTGCTGCGCTCGACTGTCCGTTTGTTGATCTTAACGCTCATTGAATCAATGCACACATTGTCAATGTTATGCGCCTCATCAAAAACAATGCAAGACTCGCGTGTCATTTCCTTCGAAACAACTTCGGCGATTTTTGGATCGAGCAAATAATGATAACTGTAAACAACAATGTGCGCGTGTGCGATCTGCGGCATTATAGAAAATATTAAGCATTTAAATTTTTTTTATTTAATATTTGTGAAATACCGCATATCGTGCCAGGAAGTAGGGACACCAGTTACGTGACCGTCCATATTCTTTTAGATCATCAATACTGTAAACGCCTGTGGGCAACGTAGACTCCTTACCCTCCAATTGAAAGCCCTCATAATATTGACCTAATATCGTGATTAGCATAAAATACGCATTCAAAGCATTTCTTATTGGATGACATAAAATACGCATTCAAAGCATTTCTTATTGGATGACTTACAAATTGGCGTGTCTGGGTCCATTTCATGCCGCTCGCGTACATAACTTGCTGTAAGCCCATAGCATTTACCATCGACAGCTTTTCCCTCACGCTCCTTGCTTACATCTGGATGTATGCACATATTTTTACGGGAACTGAGCACTAAACCCGTCAATCCTGTGCCCTGTGGCGCATTTTTTTCATAGTAGACCATAAGGTTCTGCAATTCTGCGATGACCTTTTCGATCTCTGGCACGGTTCGTGAACAGTATATGAGTTTACGCACTGTTTCGGGATGCTCAATCATGTAGGCAACAATCAGCGATAGCAGAGTCGCTGTTTTGCCTGTGCCCGAAGGCATTTCCAGCAGACAATGTCCTTTCGCATCCAGACTGCGTTTAAGCTCAAGCATGTAGGCATATTGTTCGGGATATATATATTCGTATGGGAAGTACACAAGCAGACCGTCGACGCTCAATCTGTGTAGGTTAAAACATTTAACAAACTAAATAAACTTATCAACAAACTTAATAAATATTCATGTTTTACTTCATTTTTGAAGAAAATAAACAAAACTCCTAAAACGCCACTTTAAGAATTCTTCTTCTTCGCGCATTCTGCTTCTTCCGGCGCCCGGTAAATTTCAGTGTTGTAAACTAATGTTGAATGGCGTGACTGCCAACTAGTTTGTTAAGCAGCAATGGCGATTATCTCTTGCTATTGTAGTGATAACACTGTCACACTTTCGTGTTTAGTTGATTGTCGAATTTGAATGCACCTGCATCTACTACCGCTACCTCATTGGGACTAAATCTTTTTCTTATAGTATGTGTTGGCCTTGAAAAATCGCTCGTACATGTGTCTGCAGACCAAACAAAAAAAAAAAAGATTTTACGTTGTTCACCACTGATTCATTGGCATAGAGTTTGCAGAGCACGTAACCACTCTTTCTCACTCTCTCACAGTGCTTTTGTGTTCACTCAGGATGAGAATTCATCCAAAATTTTAATGTTTTCAAATTTTTGTAATTTACCGTGACAAATATACAATTAATTGTTCTATATACAGTTTTAAATGGTAATTTGATAATAGCCTAGTCTATTTAAACCCCTCTAAAGTGGCAGAGAAAGCCGATGACGCTGTGCTTAAGTTGTTAAAGAAACAAAACAAAAAAAAAAAAGAAAACGAACAAGCAAAGTAGAAAAAAACGGGAAGTGCATACTAAGATAAGAATATACATATTCCAAAAATAACTTGGACATGATTTATTAAGCGAAAGCATAAATATTAAAAGTGCAGTACGTATGCAAGTACGCGAAGTTCCGAAAAAGAACGCGGTCGCTGTGGGAGCGTCCTCGAAGTAGTAGATATCACGTCATTTTGGGCACGCTTGCTCGGTATTGACTTGTTGTTGTTGTTTCTGTTGGTTTCTCGCGAAGTATTTGTTTTTCTAAAAACGCTAAAATAGTTGACGCGATATTATTTCAAATCGGCAACTAAGTTAGCAATTTAAAACGAGTTTAGTTTAAGTATTTAATTCCAAAGAAATTGAGAAATGCACAGATAAAAATGAAAACACGAAAAACCAACAACGATAGTGCCAATAATGCATTCAAAAAGACAGTAAGTCAACAGCATAAACAACAACAATAGCAACTACAAAAAGAAGAATACAACAATGCCGTTCACTGCTCGCTTTCATTGTTTGCTCGCGAGTTTTTAAGGAGAAATCGAAGTCTCGCATTTAAATAGTTTAACGTCTAACACTAAACATGCTTAGTTTGTCATTTAAAAGTTTAAAGTTTACTTTTTAATTGTGCACGGTTGTGTTTAATGTTATTGTTATTTTTATCAAGTTTCGCGCAAACGCTGGGAGTCCAGCTTACCAGCCGCTCCCTTCTAGCTTATCTTACCAATTACAATAAATAAATAAATGAAAATTGAAGCGCGAAATAACAACACGCAACAACAACAACAACGAGAAATTACTAGCAAGAACAAAAAAGAAACCAGCAGCTGCAGTAAATAACTGCATCGACTTTCAATAACAAAAACAACGACAACAATGATGATGACCGCGGATGATGACGAACAACAGCAACAACAACAAGAGCAGTTAGTTAAACGTGCCGACGAGGAGCGAGAAACGATTTTCAGTCGCTACGCTTTGGGTCTCGATCCAAGAAATCAAGTTGACCCTTGGGAGAATCCGACCTACGAAATCTATCACATAACCGATAAGTAAGTCTTTTTTTTTATTAATAAGACGTTAATTAAATTAATTATCATCATTATCGCATCTTCAGTAGTGAAATAAAACTATGCTTTGACCACAGATGGCCACATAACAAATAAAGCAGCACTATGTGTAAATTTTATTTTTAGATTATTCTATTTCAACAAATATCTTTATTTAAATCCAATTGATTTCCATTACGAAAAGAATGCAAGAACTTTATCATAGCATGCTAAGAAATTTTGGGCGTATTTTAATTTAAGTATGCTAAAAAGTTGGTTTGTCTGTTATCACGCTTTGCGGGAATTGCTTTTTAAAACCATATAAATCAAATTTTTGTGCGGAAAAGTTTATCAACGCAACGAGTCTTAAAAAAAAAACTTAAGCAGCAGCGAATAGCGAATATTTTTAGTAATTCATTAAGAAATTCTTTAGTATTTTACATTTAACGTTGCAAACTTCTTAGTACTTGCTATCGCAAATGATAGCATATCAAAGCAAATACAGTGAAACCTGCTGAAAGCGAAATATTACGAAAGCGTAATAAGTAAAAAACATTAATCTTATCAACAGTTGTGAAATAAATACATTGGTAGGTTCTACTGTGTTAGTAAAGAAGAAATAAAAAATAACTACAAGAAATTTTCATAAACAATGACTCAAAAAGAAAAGAACTGCGTCAGCATTATATAAAAACAAAAGAAAAGAAGAAAAAAAAGTAGTGAAATCTGCAAGCAACCAACGCTTAGCTAAGGTTGTAACGCTTTGCATTCATTGTTTGCTTTCGTTTTTGTTGTTGTTATTGCTCTGAATGTCACGCAAGTTGAATATGAGTGCTGCTAACCTTCTCGCATGCTCTTCATTGCCTACCTCATAGATATGGCTTTATGCACGACTCCCGCCTGCCCGACTCGCACGACTCCCACGAGATGCAGCGCAACAAAATCGAATTCGAACGTGATAAAAAATGGATGAAGATGATGCCCAATTGGAATCCACACCACGATAAACTGCGAAAGCGCGTGTTCAAGGGTATACCGGATCGTATGCGCTGGCCAGTGTGGAAGAAACTATTGAAGGTCGACGAATCGATAGCGGCGAACCAGAATAAGTACGCGCGCATGCTGGAGCTGGCGCGCAAATACTCGACGGAGGTGCGTCAAATCGATTCGGATGTGAATCGACAGTTTCGCGATAATCTCGCGTATCGCGAGCGCTACAGCCTGAAGCAGTGCTCACTGTTCAATGTGCTCAATGCCTATAGCATATACAATTCGGAATTGGGCTACTGCCAGGGCATGGCCTGTGTGGCGGGTGTTCTGCTGCTCTACATGCAGGAGGAGGAGGCCTTCTGGGCGCTGAACACGCTTATTACCGATAAGAAGTACGCCATGCATGGCCTGTTCATTGAGGGATTTCCGAAACTGACACGGTTCCTCGAGCACCATGATCGCATAATGTCGAAGATTATGCGTAAGCTGCATCAGCATTTCCTAAAGCACAACGTCGATGCGATACTCTATTCGATAAAATGGTTCTTTGTTGTGTTCGTAGAGCGTGTAAGTAATCAATCACTTCACAACGCTTCGAGTTGGTCAGTTTAAATGATTTTGTATTTATTTTTATTTTTTTACAGGTGCCCTTTAGCTTAAGTTTGCGTATCTGGGATATATTTCTGCTTGATGGTGATCGTGTTGTTACTGCCATGGCTGTCACCGTACTCTACCTGCATCGTGATCAACTATTGAAACTGAAGGATATGGATTCGATAATCGAATACCTGCAAGTGAAGCTGCACAAGAATTTCGGTTACAACGATGACTTCGCAATCGAAGCGCTCGAGCGTATGCTGCGCAAGCTCAAAGAACTTAAACTGGATGTGCCACCACCGCCCAAGGTGAACGAGTTTCCGTTGCGTACGCTCGGCGAGTTCATTGAGGCTGATATCGAGAAGAAAATCGGTCGCCGAAGATCCGAATACACAGATACCGAAAAGCAAGTCATTGAAGATGTGATAACTAGGTGCGTAAAAAGTCATATACCATACCATCTAAAGCAATCAAGTAATTCCCTTGCAATGCTTGCAGACAAGAACAAAACGCAATTGATGTACAATCGACTGTGTCCTATGAGACTTCAGAGTGCGCTACTGGTAAGTCAAACTCAACCTTATATGCAAACTCATTTAAACACTCATCTCTGTTGCACTGCCTACTCTACTCTACTCAACTTTACTTAACTTTGTATGCTTTCCTTATTGGAATATCTAAATTGTTTGTTAAGCCACAATTTAGAAATTCCAAACATGCTTTTGCTTCTTGAACTTACACAGCTCATCTTCAGTTTATGTATTTATTTATTTTACTATTATTTGATAGTTGTGTGGTGCTAGTTTATACTTAATACAAAGGGCTGCATTTATTGCAGTTACATGTTTTAGTACCTTATAATCATATATACAATACATTATATATACTATGCGTATATAATGGCAGCCAACTTTGTCTTTATGTACATACTTATAAAAATAAATTATAATGAAAGTGCTGGCTAGCTGCGCAACTAAATTTATGTATTCAATTTATGTTTGGTTTATTTTCTTTTATAGTTTTGACTTAGTTTTAAGTTATTTATTTAATATGATGTACATACTGCATTAAGTAACATTCATATTGTATTATATGACATTGCCATGAATTTTTTGTAGCGTGCGTAATATTTTTTTTTAGCGGTTCAGTTTTCTTTTTAAAGAATTCAGCAGCATTTCAAGATATATAGGCTCTAATATTTTGTCTGAAATTATAAATCATATGTAGATTGTCTGCATTATCTTAAGCACAAAATGAATTGTGCATCTTCTACATTTGCTAATGACAGACAGACAGACCAACCAACCGACCTACTGATTGTCTCGACCTTTGATACGTCTTTGTTTTTTAACTTATTCTGATTACTGTTTTCACTTTGCCGACTGTCCGCTAAATGCGAGTCTCAAGTATTGTTGATCTTTAACCTGACTGCCTGTTGCATGTTTAATTTTTTGTAATAATTTTAAATTGTTCTCTATTGGTGCGTTGATTTTTTGTTTTCATTTGTTTGGATGTAAGACTTTGTGTTAATATATAAAATACGGGCGATTATATACGTGCGTACGAGCGAGCATGAAAAAAAAGATGGAAAACTATTAGAAATGTTTGCGGCAGTTCGAAAATTAGGCAAAGGGTAACAACCAATATAATAACTCATAAAGATTATCAACTAACAATGAAATTAATTCAATATTTTCACTGAAAGACTTTTTAGCAGCATTTCCGTGGATTATAGGTTAAGTGGCTTTTAATGTGTGCATAATTCATGTTCTGTATATATAACAAGGAAAAAGGAAGCTTTGGCTAACGATGTCTATATGGCAAATGGCATTTGGCATATGTATTTGTGTTTAATTATGCGTTAATTAACATTTTGTGTGCTTAATTAACCACATATGTTATCATTAATTAACTAATTTATATAATATGTGATGTTGTTAACAATCTTGACCCGTGACTGTTGTCATTGTGCTAAAACTGTTTCCAATATTTTTATTACTTATTCTTCCAACTGCTATTGCCACTGCGTAATACTCTCGTACGTTGTTTGTAGGTGATGCATATTCAATGAAAACCTATCAGAGTATCACTAGTTTAGCAACATCGCCGGCCATTAGCAGTTATTCGCTTTATAGCAATGGATTTGTTGTTACTACAAATAACAGATCACCCTTCGACTTTGATGTTAATCAGCAACAGCAACAAATACATTATCAACAACAACAACAGCAACAGCATTTACAGCAACAACTACAAATACCGCGACCACAACATCAACATCAATATCAACAAGAAATGAACCTCAGCTTAAGTAAATATTTTGATGATGACGATGCTGTAGAACAGAAACTAAACGAAAGTTACGCAATTCGACACCAACAAGCAGATAAAATTGTATCTGATGATGAACTGAGCATAGAGAATACTCGTCTATGAGATAAATAACTAAAAGAAAACAAAAATCCCCCAACTCAATGCAGAGCAGAGCAAAGTAAAGCGAAACAAAACAAATCAAAACAAAGCAAAGCAAACAAACATAAAAATACTTATGTTAATTATTATTATTTATGCATTTAATTTCAAAATAATTATTTTGCATTTAGGCTGTAGTATTGAACTTAGCAGTTGTCAGCGCGTAGCAACATTTAAAGAATGTAACAGAGCGATGTTCAGGTGTTTACTCTAAACTTCTAAACTGAAATTAGCAGATTAGCAGTTTTTGTAAGGCTTGCATAAATTTAAATGTATAAAAAATTAGTAGCAAAGATATAAACTCAAATTGGCTATAATTATTTATTATTGTATGCAGTATAGTTTTATTTTCTTTGTTTTTGTTTGTGTTTATTTTGTAACTAATATTTAGTTCAATCAAATAATAATTGTATGAAATGAAAGAAGTTTGTTAAATCTTATTGCATATTTGATGATGTTATTATTGTATTTATTGCTGCGAGTACAAAAAAAAAATTATGAAACCAACTATAAAAAACATATGTAATCCAATTTGCTACGTTGCTTACATCTCTGATATTATTATTTACCAACTATAAAATACGCACGCTCACGTGGCGACACGTCTACGATACTTTTTTCTTTTCTATTTTGATAATTCTATTTACTTTTAGATATTTCAAAAAGTAATTCCTCAAGTGAACTTTATAATTCCTTTGGACCTATTCCATATATCTTAATATGATTGCGACGTGTAATTTAACTAAATTTAATGTATTCCTTACCCCGCCCCCCCTCAAACTAGTATCTTTTTTGTAATGCCTAGCATATGCGACTTATTGCATAGACGAATGTATTTAATAATATTATGCGCGCTTATTGTATGCGATTTTTTCTTTGTATTTACTTTAAGTTGCGCCTGATTTGCATTTAATTTATAAAGTCTGTCTTTATTTTGTAATAAATAACGCAGCCAAATGATTTTTATTTGGTACGTTAAAACCAAACAGAAATAAAACAATATCGTGCACTTAAGTAATTTATAGTTATGACTTTTGTATATGAAATATAAAAAGTTGTTTAGCTGAAAATTTTTAAAAGTTTGTTTTCATTTTATGTTTATTTATTGGTAATTATCTAGGCAATATTGAAAAAAAAAGAAGAAACTGCGATTTTCCTTTTTACTTGTAATTGGCTAAGCGTGAATTTTCTTTTAGTAATGCCAAGTTATATACTGCAAACAAATTAAAAACAAAACTGCACCTCACACACACACTTACATTTTTATTCAAAACAAACACACACACACACACATGCAACTACATAAATACATAAACGAATTTAACATCTTTCCTATTAACAAAAACATTTTCAATATTTAATACAACAACAACAACAATAACACCTAATACTACACACACTAACTACGCAATACAAACAAATAAAAATAATAATAAAAAAACAGACAAACTAAAAACACTAAAAATTAAATATCATTAGAAAATTAAAACATACTAAAAACTTTTTCTTTGTAAATAATCTCATCTTTATCGACGATTGGCTAAAACCGAAAAAATACAAAAACCAAACTAAACAAAAAAAAAAAATTGGATCAAAAAATTTCAAAATACTGACAACTAAATCGAACATAAAAAAAATTTAAATTGCTTATCAAAATACGCTTACATTCAACTAAAACAATAAACCAAAACGCAATTAAAAATGTAACAACAACATAAAAACATCATGTCAGTCACGCTAACCGTACCAGAGGATTCGCATTCAATACGCAGTTCGCTTGCAGGTACGTCAGTTGCCTCGCACGGCTCATCGGAGACCATGTCAATGGAGGACAATAAGTGAGTTCTAAAAATAGATAAACAATGCTGAAAAATTAAGTGCTCTTTCGTTTTTACTCGGTCAGCATACACTTGAAGACGGCCAACATGCTGCAAAATGCGCCGCAACGTGAATTGTTGTTGGGCACTTGACGGCAATTGCCCCTGCCGCCGCCGCCACCACCGCCCAAGTCACCATTGGCGATTGGATGATACACGCCCACAGCCACGCACACGCAAGCAACAACGTCAGCAACAACAACAAGAAAGCATTCATCAGCATCAACGATTGTGGCCATATTCGAGGAGGAATGTAACTAAACCACACGTGCTATCTCCTAACCAAACATGATCCCATATCAGTTATTTTTTATTTTTATTTTTTTTTTATGTATTTGCATTTAAGAGTGCAAAATTTAATAATAAATTAAGTTTTTGTACAGTTGCAGACTACAAAGAAGTTGTAGCGCATTTGTTGAAATTTTAAGCTGCATCTCTCATATTTCAACTGAGCTCGCCAAGTATTGACCCATTTCTTATATATTTATGGATTCCAAATCCCCCACATCAGCTAACATAGTTCATTTATCTGTAAGTACTACTAAGCACTTATTTGTCTATGTCCACTTAAATAGTTTTTGATATTTTCACAATATTTAGTGCACAAAATGTGCTTAGAGAACCAAAAAAATCAAATGCTCTGCCAAATTTTTCAATATATTCTCGGCATACAGCAGAACGGACACGCCTACTAGGCTTTTACGATAATTAACTGCAACTGGCTAATATGAATTTAGTGCCGCCTTTGCTTTCTTTTTCAAATTGTCTTTAACACATTAGTGTTTTTTTTTGTTTTTAAATTTTTTTTGTGCTCTGCTAATGCTGTCTAACCGACTTAGCTGCTGTTGTAGATTTTTCTTTTACTTTCTGTTTAGAAATGAAAACCATTGTACATCGAGGCGGCCACCTTGAGTAATCTAAATGAAAGCAATCCAAAACCATTACAAATACTATGTATTCGAAAAACAATAACAATAATGATTAAAGCAAAGAAGAGTATTTAATACCCAACAAGTTGAATATGAAACCAAGTAAATAATATTGTTGTACTTTGTAAATATTTATCGATTAAAGAAAAAGAAAGGAAATGAAGCAAACAAACACGTTACGCGTTACGTCCAAGAAACTAATAAAATCTATATATACAGACACTTATATATATACACAATAATAATGTAAACGACAAAGTGAAGAAAAGTAAATTTATTTTGCATAAATTTATCAAGTGAAATAGTTTTAAGTTTAAGTTTAGGTTAAATTATGTCTTAAATTTAAATTTGCATTTAATATTTTATAAAACGTGCAAAAGATGAACGCGAACGACGCGATATGGAATTAAAGTGATACGGCATTTGGCACATATTCATAAAAACAAAAACCAATTTCACTTTAACTCAGCTCGGTTCTTTGTTTTAAACATTACGACTTTAAGTTATGTCAATAAACAATGCAAAATAAATATTTGAAAATAAATTTGCGCACTCACTGCAAGGCTTATTTGCATAGCTATGGTTTAGAATTGACAACAATTAGCAGGCAGCAATTTATTGAAACTATTTACATAAGCAGAGATTATTTACACTATGAAAAATCTTAGACTATTTCTTGCCGTTTACGCCCTTTTCAATAATTTGTCCCAAGTCTTTGAGCGACACGTCACCGCTGCCGCGCTCAAGTGGCTGTGGCTGATTTGGCCCCGGTTTCCAGCCTACAAAGTAGATGACCTGAAACGTGGCGGGCACTCCTTGCTCATTGGGCTGCAAGTAAACGGAATATTGTGGTTAATTAAAAAATAACTATTTGACAAAATACCGTTGCATAGAGTTCTTGGTAAATAGCGCTTGCAGCTAAAAGCGTTTCACGGCTAAGATGCGCAGGTCGATTAAACGCTGCATTATTCTCCGCCATGCCTTTCAGATCCCACATGAGCTCGAACATAGTCGGATAACGAATCACGATCTCGTCCGTATCTATGGTTAACATTGTGAAGCCGGCACGGTTCAACAGCGCACCCACATCTCGTATTTGTGTGAATGGTGATATGTGTGGTGCTATGCCGCCTTTACGTTCAAGTTCTGCTAATTGCAGTGAAGAACGTAACTCATAGAGTGTGTCGCCGCCAAAGAGTGATGCTATGAATACACCGTCCGGTTTAAGGCTGCGTTTGATCTTGTCAAAACAACCGGGTAGGTCATTGACCCAGTGCAAGCTCAGGCTGGAGATGGCAAGGTCCAGAGAATTATCTGCGAACTATACGAAATAATATGCTAATCTATGACTATGGCGTGCTTAGATCGACCAATCATTTGACTGGCATACTCACATCCAAGTGTTCCTCATCGATCACAACTTTTTTCAAATTTAAGCCTGGTGTGCCTTTTGCTTGCGATAGCATTGCTTCGCTAGTATCCGTTAATGTCAAATGCTCCACACTTTCGGCCAGCACGTGCTTAGAAAGGTATCCGCGATTGCAGCCAATATCTGCTGCTGCTTTGAACTCCCGTTTGATATCGAAAATACGGTCAGCAAGACGGAAGCCAACCTCCTCCTTTAGATAATCGTAGAGTTCGACATCTGCGCTGTACGGCGTAAGGCACATTGGTGGTTGGCATATACTTGCAATGTCAAGTTGCACATTAAATACTTACCTACATGCAGCACGTTCTTTTTGCAGTCGCTTCGCGTTTCTGTCGAAGATGTTCATATGCGTGGGCAACGTTTGGCTGGCGAAGCTTGCTATATGATTTATTTGAGCTGGCAGTCTTGATTTCTGCGGCGCACTTGTGCGACAAAACGCCAGTAATTTGCCTGCAATTGCTTTTTGATGGCTTATTAGCATTTTTATTTACAAATTTGCCAGTTGACTGTTGGAATTACGACAACAACGAATAATAACAACGAACAGCTGTTTTGAGAGCGAATACCGCGTTCTATCAACATGAGAGATGTTGGCTTAATGCAAAAGGAAGAATGAGAGAGACATGTGTTGTAAAACTAAGCACCCTGCATTTGAACAGCTGTGTGAAAATGCCGCGTACGCTGAACACGTTTTGCAACACAGTTGCGTTGTTTTGGCGCGAAGAAGTGGAAAATATGATCAGTTGCTAAAGTGAATTTTTGGAAAAGAGATAAGTTTTTTATTTGGTGAATATTTCGCCGCTGGAACAGTTTTAAAGTGAAAAAAGGAACTCAGTTGTTTTTTTGGTGAAATACAAATTGCATGAAGTATGAGTTACCAACGTAGCTCGCTACGCTATGCGCACACAAACGGCCATACTGGCCTTGTCTATACCGATAAAGGTGACTATATTATTACATGCGGTTCGGATGGTGATATACGACGATGGACTTGCATTTCTGACGATGATCCCACCTCGAATTGCTTGGGTGAGTTTGTTATGTGTATCGCGCATCGCGGGGCACGTGTACTGGCCGCCACCGATCTCAACACTGTGCAGGCATACACGTTTCCCGCGATGGACAATGATGGCACTTTGATGCGCTTCACTGCGCCAGCAACTTGTCTACGGCAGAGCGCTAAATACATAGCCGCGGGCAGTGAAGACACCAAAATCAAAGTACTCAACGATTCCAGTGGCGGTATAGAAATGGAGTTGACGGCGCATACTGGTCCCGTACTGGCATTGGATATGTGCGACTCCCGTGACTTGCTCGCATCCATTGCGGGCGATGGACAGCTGAAAATTTGGGATTTGGCAAACAATGGTGCTGAATTGAAATCTATTACTGGGCTACCGAGGGTGAATAGCTTTGAGCACGCTAAATGCTTTGGCACTCCCAGTTTCGAACCGGTCAATGGCAAGGAGTTGGCCTATGCGCACGACAATGAGCTGCATGTCTTGAACACAAGCGACTGGGAGGTAGCATATTCACTGCAAGATGAGCGTGTCAAGGGCCATTACAGTTGTTGCCAGTACTCACCCGATGGTCATAAACTAGCTGCAGGCACAACGTTGGGCGAGCTGAGCGTATTTGACTTAAAGCGTCGCTTGCCACTGCAAGTGGAGGAGCCGCCACGCGACTGTAAGGCCATCACATGCATTGCTTGGAATACGAAGGCAAAGAGTTTAGAAGTAGCTTTTTGTGATGCCACTGGCCAGCTGGGCACTATCTTCTTTGGAGATGACGACACAGCGAACAATGTCGTCGATGCATTAGAAGTGGAGCAGGATGCTCTATTGGGCAATGGTTTCGATGATCTGGAGTTCGAGCAGGATGAGCCAGACAACGCTGGCGGCATGTTTGACAGTGAAGCTGCTGTAGTACCTGACGATGGTGATGAAGACAATGAAAATTGTGTTTCGTTAGAAAAGTTAAAGCACAAAGTAATGAGTGGTGCCAATGGTTACATGGGTGGTGATCGTGAAATAGATGAAGATGACTCACAGCATTCAAAGCATTCTTCGCGGTCAAGCGTCGTGCATGCGCCAACCGTAAAGACCTTCAAGCAACAAGCTGCTTTTCAGCCGGGCGCCACGCCATTAGATTTGGAACATCGTTACCTGGTATGGAATGAAGTGGGCATTGTTACTGCGCACTCAAATCCCAGCGCAGACGGCGATATCGATGTCGAATTTCACGATGCCAGTGTCCATCATACGCTGCATATCACCAACTACCAGGAGCACAATATGGCCAGCTTGAGTACGACTGCGTTGGCCATGTCTGCAATTGACTCGACCAAATTGGTGGTTATCGCTTTGGCTGCATCCGGCAACAAGGAGTGGTCTGTGGAGTTTCCCGATTGTGAATCCAGCGAAGCAGTCGTGGCCACGAACAAGTTGGTAGCTGTCGCCACAAGCGCATCCTTTCTGCGTATCTTCACAGTCATGGGCACACAACGTGAAGTGCTCTCAATACCCGGTCCGGTGGTTGCCTTGGCAGGTCATGAGCACACGCTTATGGTTGTGTACCACAGTGCGCCGAGTAGCAGTGATCAGCAACATTTGGCAGCTATGCTCATACACACAAGTGGCCTAAGCCTGCGCGTGCAGCAGTTACCTCTGCCGCTCACTCCCAAACGTAAACTCACCTGGCTCGGTTTCAGTGATAGCGGTTCTCCAGCATTCGCTGATTCCATGGGTTTAGTGCAATTGTTTCGCCTAAAAAGTAACGTTTGGTTTCCGATTTGTGATACCATGAAGCAAAGTTCCAGCGTGTCCAACTATTACTTCATCATCTCCATCTCCGAGCGCGCCCAAGTTCTGCAGGCTGTGCTCTGCCGTGGCTCAACATACCCGATGACCACACCACGGCCTATGCTGCAAGCGTTGCCCATGCAACTGCCTTTGTGCGACATCGAAACGGCGAAATCCGAGCTGGAGGACACGCTAATGCGCGCGCATCTGATGCAAGTCGACGGCAGCGAAAAACAGATCAAGGAAATTGGCATCAAACTATTCGCACTCGCCTGCCGCAGCGAATGCGAGTCACGTGGCAAGGAACTAATTGACACCATTGCCTGCCCCGATATACTGCAGCTGGCGGCGAAATATGCCTTCAAATTAGGACGCATACGACTCTCGGATTGTTTGCGCGAATCGCTGCCGCAATTAGAAATCGAGCGGGAAGCGCGCAAACAACAGGAATTGCACAATCCAGGCGCTACTATTATCACGCCCATCTATTTGCCATCAACGCCAACTTCAACTGCAACGACAAAGTTAGCGCCCAAGACAATGGAGCTGAGCGCTTCGAAGCGTGGCGCACTGAAACGTTTCTCACAAAGTAACTCAGCCAACTCCTCACCAAATCTTTTCAAGCCTAATGCACTGAGTGCAATGACGTCGAAACTAGCCGAAGCCACAATGCCGCTGGATACACAAGAAAACATCTTCGATAGTGAAACACAAGCCACTTCGCCTACACTGCCCGCCTCGAAGAGCGACGAACAGCGTCAGCCGCTAAATTCGATGAATCCCTTTGCCATGAAGCGCAAACTGGCCGATACGGGTGTCATATTTGGCTCCGAGAAACTAAAATTAGCTAAGAAGTAAGTTTATCTGTCAACTATAGTTTTACAATCAGATATTATCAACTACGTGTACCCTACTTTATAGTTTTAAGTTTTTACACTAACCTAACTAAGCACAGAAAATAGAACAAAATATTTCCCCATGAATTTAACTGTTTTTTTTTTTTGGCTATTCATAAAATGCATTAAAAAAGTCTTTGGGTTTTTTCTATAATTCACAAACGCAGGTTAATTTATTTTATTTGTTTTTTTTTTTTTTTTTAATTTTGTTAGATTTAGCTTTTTTATGTAAAATTTTTAATTCGTTTAAGTTTTTATTTTTCACATTATTTGCACTAACATTATTAGCTACCATTAATTATTACTTCATATTTAAAAACTAAGAGAACTAAACGAAAAAAAATGCACGATTAAAAAAATGTGTGTAATGTTTAATTAAATAAAATAAACGTTTAAAAAATAAAAAATAAAATAAAAAAAATATTGAGGCACTTTTTGGTGTACATATGTAACAATTAGGGCATATATGCTAATTAATTAAATCGTTTAATTAAATGTCACGGCGTTATTTACGTTTAAAAAGTTTCAAATAATGCTACAATATTTACAAAAAACCTTAAATTAATTAAAATATTTAATTATTTAATTGGCATAAGGGTAATAAACAATAAAATATAGGTTTAGGTTTACACGTTATCTTTTTATATAGTTAAATTTTAAAAGATTTGGCACAAAGTATTCTCGTTTCAGTTGGTTAACTATTATTAAGTAGACATTAATAAAAGATGTTTTTTATTGCTATTTAAATGTTATCTCGTTTCGTTTCGTTTCGTTCTTATGTAAAATGCAGTCTATTGTTTAATGTTTCATATTTGCTCTTGTTTGTGTATTAGCATTAATTTGAACAGTTATACAACATAAAGTAACGAAATATTTAACTTAGTTTAACTTAAGTCATGTCTAAATTTAACTTTTCATTTTTATTTACATTTACTTTTCTTTCTATTATTATTTAAAACACGAAAACTATGCGGCATCAAAAACGTCAGCGGCAGACAGACGACAGACAGACGAATGTGTGCTGCTGTGGCTGTCTACTGCCGTTGCCTTGCATGTACTTAGTATAAAATAGTTAAAGCCTTACATGACCGACATGCATTAAAAATACATTCATAGTATTATTTACAAGACGAAGCACAAGCTGACGCTCCACCGTCAACGTCATGTTGATTGTTTAAAATAAATTAATACAAATAATTATAATTAGCATTATGTATATGAAAATTAAGTTAAAACACTTTTCAGCATGGAAGCAACAATGATATGTAGGTCGATGTGTACAGTTCGCGATGACTTCTTAATTATATAGAAAATTGTATTGCTTTTCATTGCGATAAGATCTGCGGCTTGTTTTAGCGAGTGCGTACTGTAGCGGTATGATGTGTGTTCGTCGTTCGAAGTGAAAGAAAATGTTGTCGTGTATCCTACAAAATGAACTAGCCTAGCTTACATAAATATCTCGAAATGTTACGTGAAACCGCGACTGGGCGATTGCACGGGCGACGGTGGTGGCGGCAATGGCGAGAAGTACGTCGACGAACGTGAACTTGGCGACGGCGGACAGGAAGACTCCGGCACAATTCGCACATCGCTGTGATAGTGTGAGCGTGGCGTCGGTGGCGGCGGATACGGTTCGCTGTCGTAGCCACCGTATTGCAAGCAAGCGGCTGTCGACGACGAGGAGTGCTTTGTAGCACCACCGTTGCTGTTGTTGCTATTCGATTTGCTTGTGTAATTGGAATCGGATTCGTCGCATATATCGGTCGAGCATGGCGTCGGTGGCGGCGGTTGATTGATAATCTTGTAATGGCGATACGGACGCCTTGAGCGTGTTGCGGGTGATGGTGGCGGATTAATTGGATAGGCCACCATGCTACTGCCATTCGTTGTGGAGCTCGAAGCGCCAGTTATGTGATTCCGATCGTAGGAGTTCATGGAGTTGCGTGAGTTAAGCGTTGACATGCGCATAGCGTCAGCAACTGAGGCGATCTTCGAGACGCGCTGCGATTTGCTGAGTGTTGAAGGCGACAGCGGATCGGAGGCTTGGTCGTCTTTGGGCTCGGTGCGACTTTTGCCTATGCGCGTGCGACAGAATTGCAGCAGATAGACAATCGAGAATATGATGATCATAGTCGCGCCAATGAGTATCATAAAAGCCTTCTTGTCGGAGGCAGGCGCCATGCGACGTGTGTTCGACTGTAGGCAGATTTCGGGTGACTCATCAGCGCCATCAGCACAGTTATCCCAGCCATCGCAGAGCAGTGCCGCAGAGATGCATATCTATGGTAGTAGAGAAGTCGATTTGTTTCATCAGAAGATCAGCATAATGGCAGCGCACTTACCTTATTGGTGGGACACTGAAATTCGCCCGGTCGTTTGCAGCAATCCGCTTCATCGTGTCCGTTTGCACAGTTGGTTGTGCCATCGCAGACCAGTGACTTGTCAATGCATTCGCCCGACTGGCAGCTGAATTGATCGGCGCGACACGAAGGGCAGCCCACCTCGTCCGATTTGTCCGGACAATCGTCTTGCCCATCGCAACGCCACGAAGCCGGTATGCAATCCTTATTCATGTCACTGTTTGGACCATTGCCCGTTACCGGTGCTGAGCAGGTGAAGTGGTCCGGCCCACAAGCCGGCAGAGCGCCACAATTTTGCTTATCCTCGAGTAACATCAGATTCTTCGGGCAGGCGCAAATATCACGCACGCGTGTCACGGTGTCAGCTGCTCCAGCCGCTATGCAAATATGCGAGCATTTGGTGCGACTATGCAGGCAGGTGTGATTCCGTATAAGCTTCAGATCCGGTGTCCACACGGCACGTATGTCCGTGATTTGCGGCAAACGCTCCGAGCGACGACCTTCGCCCGTGACGGTTATGCGCTCCACGCCGGTTTTATCGTCCAGCCAATAAACGTAACCTTGCAGTGCCGCAATATTGATTACCTGCGAGATATGCATGGCGACGAGTATTTTCCTGTGCACCGAGAAAAATGTTAGAAGGTAAGTAAAATAGTTTGGATAAAATAATTAATTTACGTACTTGTTCTTGCCGTTGATGTCCATTGAGTCGATGCGCTTGCCATGCGCATAGTATATCATGTCGCTCTGTTGATCCAATGCCAATGCGGTGACTCCTTCAAGCTTAAAAGCCAAGACGACGCGTTCCGCGCCATCGACGCGTGAGCGTATGATGGCCTGCTGGCTACCCACATCTGACCAGAAGAGTAAACGTTTCAGCGCATGCACGGCAATGTTACGCGGCTTCTCCGAATCACCGGTGTCAATGACGCCAATCGAATCGCCATCGAAGCTACAACAGCAAATTATTTGTTGTTTAAATCTTTTAAAAATACTTCATGGGTTTTACCTTGTGACATTAATGCTGTTCGAATAGGCACATGTCCAGAAGAGCAGCCGGCCAAGTATGTCGATGGCTATGTCAAATGGCTGCGAACCAGAGCCGACGAGCACGGAGACACGTGTGCCGTTGGCTAGTGAACGCTTAATACTGTGACTGCGACCTTCGATCTGTAGTTAGGTAAAAGAAATTCATATTAGTCTTTTGCATATGCTGCTAATTAAGCCAACCTCCACCTACCCAATATATGTAGTGCGTTATGGGATCATAGTCGACGGCGCGTATATTCTTGCCCGAGACTGGCAGCGGCACATTCGGACAATCGGAAGTGTTGGGCAGCAAGCGGCCGAAGCTGTTGCGCTGACTGAAGATGATATAATTCTTAGGAGGTATACATGACACGTTATCCTTCGCCAGCGTATAATGCGTCGGACAGGCGCACGTCATGCCACGTCGACCGGGCAGTGCCAGGCAGAGGTGAGTGCAACCGCCGTTATTTTGCTTGCAGGGATTCACACCCGTCTGACGATTATTATTAAAGATCAGCAACGAAGTAATCTCCGACATGCCGCTGTGCACCAGGCTGCGATTCTGGCCCGTTAATTTGTGCACACGCTCAATGTCGCCCGTTGTCCAGTCGCTCCAGTAAACGTAATCCAGGTAGAGCGACAGTGCATAGGGCTCATCGACGTCACTACTCACTAGCACTTGACGCTTCTTGCCATCCCAGTCAGCCGATTCGATTTTCGTTGGACGCGATTGTGTGGCCCAGTAGAGGCGACGCGTTTCAGCGTCCAGTGTGAGACCCGTTGCATGATTGGCAGGAGAAATAATCGTTTGCACATCGCTGCCATCCATAGCCGCGCGTCGTATGGCGTCCGTGGGCGACTCTGTCCAGTACATGTAGCCGCGCTTAGGCTCAAGTACTAAGGAACGCGGCTCGTCAATGCCCTTCCAGATGAGCACTCGACGACTGCTGCCATCCAAACGCGTAACTTCAATACGTCGCGCCTCCGAATCGGACCAGTAGATGTTATGGCCCAGCCAATCCACCGCAATGCCCTCGGGACGTATTAGACCCGAATCTACGATGCGTTGTACATAGGAACCATTTAGAAATGCCCGGTAGATGCACTTTGACTTGTGGCCAGTCCAGTAGATACGTCGCTCGCCCACATCCACGTCGAGTGCATGCGCATCGCGTACGTCCTTGAAGGGAATCTTCTCGTCATTGTGATTGCCCTCATTGTAATCGATTGAGATGCGGCCGATGTGCTCCTGGCGGGAGAACAGCAGAAAAGCATCAGGTATGACGCAGGTCTTCTTATCGTTAGCCAATTCGTAGTCAATGGCGCAGCGACACACGTAGTCACGTGGCCGATTCAGACACAGATGTGAGCAGCCACCGTTACGCACGGCGCAGGCATTGGTACCTTTGATCTCGCGCAGTCGTGCCACTTTCAAGCCCATCAAGTCGGGATATTGATCGACCACCACGATGCGATTATTGCCAGTGATTTTGTGTGCACGATCAATAGAGCGTCGCTGCCAGTCTGTCCAATAGAGGTAATCGTCGAGCAAACTCAAGCCGAAGAGATGCTTTAGATTGTCACTGATCACAACACGACGATCGGAGCCATCCATGTTGGCTACTTCAATTTTATCCGTTTTGCCATCACACCAATAGATTGTCTTTGCCTCTATGTCCAAGGCAATCCCATTAGGCCAACCCAGGTCTTCGGAAACAAGTACAACACGTTCGGAGCCATCCAGCGAAGCACGTTCCACTTTAGGTTTTTTCTCATTCCAATCACTCCAGAACATCCAGCCGAGCGAAGGTGCCAATGCGATGGCGCGTGGCTCCTCCAAATGCTCGTAGATGAGCACTTTGCGTGCGGAGCCATCCAAACGACAGACCTCAATGCGATCCGTCACAGTATCAGTCCAATATAAGTTGCGTGCAAGCCAATCCACAGCCAGTCCATCTGGATGACGCACTTCCGAAGTGACAAAGTCCGTCATGCCCGTACCATCGACATGCGCCCGTTTGATCGTATATGCCTCGACATCGGACCAATAGATGTACTCCTCCACAGGATCGTAGTCAATGGCAATCGCGTACTTTACTTTACCCAATGGCAATGGAAATATTGTATAGTCCGGTGAATCTAACGAGATTTTACTTATCTGGCCGCGTTGCACAATGAAGAGCATCTCCTGTGAACCATTCGCACACGTTGTCTCGCTAATCAACTTCACGCCTGTGGGGCAGGCGCAGCTGTAACCCTTTAGGTTCGTCGCAAGCAGACACAGGTGAGAACAATTGCCATTGTTGTGGGCACAGGGATTGTCCTCGTAGGGTTGCAGCGTGCCATCCCATGTACGAACCGAGTTTGGCGGCTCGGGCGTATCGATCAATTCCTTCATTTCGCGCGTATGCAGATCGAAGGTGTTCAAGGAGCCGCCACGCGACCAATCCGTCCAGTACAGGCGATTATCGAAATACGTAACACTGTAGGGATACTTCAGATTGCTAACAATTGTGCGTCGATTGCTGCCATCGAGCTTCATCATATCGATGAACTTCAAATGACCGTCGGTCCAATAGATCAATTCATTCTTTAAATCCACTGTGAGGCCGTTCGGCCAGAAGACATTATCCTTGACGAGCGTCATGCGTGTCAGTGGATCGCCATCCATGCTAGCGCGCTCAATTTTCGGATATTCACCCCAATCGGTCCAGATCAGCAAACGTTTGGCAGGCACAAGCGCGATCGCACGCGGCTGATCTAATTCCGTCCAGAAGAGCACCTTTTGGTATTTGCCATTGATTGTCGCCACTTCGATGCGATTCTTTTCACCATCTGTCCAATAGATCTTGTCCGTATACCAGTCTATGGCCAGACCCTCCGGCTTATCGAGACCCGTCGATATCACAGTTTGTTTCGGCGCCTTCCATATCGGCAACGTCGTGTTCGTGTTCACACATTCGATTATCTCCCGTTCGCAGTCCGTCCAACAGACCAGATTCTTGGCATAGTAGAAATCAATGGCCATTGTCTCGGCCAGATCACGCACGATGACATCGATTTGTGGCCCGCCCGTGGGCTTCGTAATATTCGCCACCTGTATGTCATGGTATGTGGTGAAGAGCAAAGTTGCAGGTGTGTTGATGAAGTTGACCGTGGGCATGGCCGAGGATGATGGTGCGTGTACTGCAAAAATAAGAAGAAGCACATAATTAGCACAAAGCAAAAACTATTTAATTAAATTAACAAACTATCTAAGCTACAACGCTGTGAAATTGTTGTGACCAAAAGTAAATGAAATTCCAGTTCTGCTTAGTTTTGATTTAATGCATTAAAGTGAAACAACAACAACAACAACAAATGCATCACTGCTATTAACGCAAGTCACTTAACCAGACTCAATGTGGCAACACAAATGCCAATGGGTTGGAGGCAGCTCACCCACGCCTGCAGCTGCATACACACTCTGCATGCCATCCAACTTGGATAAACAAAAGTGTGCCCACATAGCGTCGCACAATGATGACGGCGAGGGTTTGCAGGTGGGCGACGGTAATGATGACGGAGACGTTGCACGTTGTCGTCGAGCACGGAAGGAAAAGCCATCAAGAATTAAATAAGCAAAAATATGCACATGTCGAGTGGTTAACAATATGCTTGAATAGCATAGCACAGCACAGCACAGAACGGCACGATGCGGTATGGCACAGCTCGGCAGCAAGGCAAGGAGAGAGGCTAGAGCCCAGTTGCATTCAGGCAGCACGGTGAGGCTTGCGGCGGAGCTTGGCAGAAGTTAGTTATTTGCTGTAAATGCAAATTGTAACTATGGCACGAGTGTACGGCCGCACTAAGCAGACCCACACACGACGCCACTACGGGCATGGGCAAGGGAATGTGTACATTACGTGATCTAATTGCGTATGAATATGCGTGAAAAAAACGAAAATGAAAAAAGAAACAAAAACCATACACGACAAATAAAAGATGCAGCACGACATAATGTTGGCTATGTCGTGAATAAAAAAAAAAAAAAAAAAAAAAACGAAAATGAAGCAAAATAAAAAAAAATAAAAAATCTTTTCAAAATGCTAAAATAATATGTATAATGAGTCTGTTGAGTTGGGATACTTGGTTGCGCTGCATGAGGTGGGCACAAAATGGGCAGAGTGTGCGGGTAAGTAGTTAGCAACGGACAAGCAGCGATTCACTCTTCCTGTGCTGGCTTGCAGGAGCAGCAAGAGTTACCTGGCCACAGTGGGTGCCTCTGCTTCACATATATACTTACTATATCCTATAAAATTGTCATATTATGCTTATGCGCTCCTAAAGCATATCGTTAGCAAAAGAGAAACAACATAAAACTGAATAACCCTTATACAATTAATATAGGGCACATTATAAAAAATAATAACGTCGTCTGTCTATCATACCACACAGCATAGTCCATACAGCATGTGTGCATACAAGCCAGAGATGGAGCATGAGAATGTATATAAATATGTACATACAATGAGATATTTTTTTTTTGTTTTTACTTTTTTTTTTATGCTTTTTTATATTGTTTTGTATGCAGGCAGGCAGCAGCCAGTTAGTTCGTCTGCCATGGCACTAATCCATCAACAGAGCAGCGGGAGTAGAGCAGATTTGCAGCAGCAGCAGCAACAACAACAACAGCAGCTCAGCAGCTAACAAGTCTGGCACAAGTGACATTTTCTATGGATACACTCAGTACTGTTCTATTCTGTTCTGTATGATACGGTTCGGTTCAGTTTAGCTGAGCTCAACTCTCAGTAGCAGCACATGGAGTCGTGCGCCACATGCATATGCAACATGCATGTGAAGTGCCTTGGCAGAATGCTGGATGTTGAATGTTGTTGAGTAGCTAGCAACAGGATGTTGAGTGTGTGTAAAAATTAAACAAAATATTTATGTTGTCTATTTGTATGCAAGTGCAGTAGCAAGTATATCAGCAGCAGACAGTAGACAGACAGACAGACCGTGCGACAGGCAGGCAGTCAGAGAGATAGAGAGACAGATAGACAGACAGACAGTGAGGGCGACTGCAAATTTTGTACTAAAACAAAGAGGCGCGCACAGGCAGCAGTCTCACAAACTGAGGGAGCTGATTGCTTGCTTACATGACATGTGCTGTCGTGGGTATTAAATTTGTTGTAAGTGGATTAGAGCCTGAAAGGGTTTATGGTGTGATGCGCTGAATCAGCGACTGACGTGTGACCTCAAGTTGCAAACGTATAATTGCGATTTGCTTAAATAAATCATACAACATTGTGGCACAGCTTGCGACTTTAAGTGAATGTGTGTGTGTGTGTGTGTATATGCGATGGGGTCTTATAATAAAACAAAAAGAAATTCCCTGCTCAAATGAGTTGTAAAAACTCGCAAAAAATTTAAATGTATTACTTACGTCAGCGCGTCAGCTCCTAATGCAACAGCACGCGCAAAGTTTATTTTCCCCCCTATAGACGACAATGCAAGCTCAGCTCAACGCAAACCGGTGCAGTTCAGCTCAGCTCTGCTATGCCATGCACTCTAAAAATAATGAATATATTCTATGCTGGCTACAATGAATGCGCATACTGCACTTCAGCAACGAGTGAACACAAATGCTAAGGATAAAAAAACAAAACAAAAAAAAAAAGAAAAAATAGTAGGAAAAAAAAATAAAAAAAAGAAAACCGAAAGGGAAACAATATTTACAGCTGCAACAACTCGAAATGCCAACAAACCAAACATTTGCTGTGCAAATATGATGTGGGAGCTGACAGCGAGCGTGCCAGACCAGCATGGGGCTAAGAGAATTCGAGTGCGAATGAATCCGGGCTGCTACCGGGTGCACCGCAGTTGTTTGGTTGGTTGGTGGCTTGGCTTCGTTGCTTGACTGAATGACTGACAGCCTGCCTGACTGCCTGAATGAACGTAGGCACGGCAGGGCACGGCACGAATGAATGGATGAATGGTATGCGCATTACCGTTAAAATCCTTGTAAATAATTTACATTTTTATATGTTCGGCCCACCAAGTGTTGGCTTGTGTTGTCTGCTGGCTGGGCTGGCTGGCACTGAAGCGTTAAGAAATCAACATCATTAACAATAACAACAACCACAACAACAACAACAACAACGGCAACAAGATGAAGAATCAGCATAAGCTGGCAGGCATCTATAGTTATGACGATCCCATAGCCCAAACCCCAGACTCTAGAAACATGCAAACAGCAACATCAACGCCAACCTCAACAACATCATCATCTTTATTAGAGTGAGCAACAATCAACGTCATCGTGTACCTGCAACATGCCTCAACTGCATTGCTCAGTTCAGTTCAGCTCAGCTCGATTCAGCTGGGCGCACTGCTGCTGCACTACTCGACCGAAATTGGAATGCAGCGCCATTGCAAAAATATTTTAATTATTAATGTATATGTATGTATAGACAAGGCATGAGCAGCAGCAACAGCAACAGCAGCAGCAGAAGAAGAAAGCTACAATGAGAGCTGAGCTGCAAGTGCTGCGGAATTGCATATTCATTTAAATGGGCAACGCTGTCAAGTGTTATGCAACGTAGCTGCTAAGTAGGAAGTTGCCATGGTGGCCTGGCAAGACATCGTTCTCAGCTGGGAGGCAGCTAACAGTTGCGTCATTATGTAGAATTGTTGATTTTTTATTTTTATTTTTTGTTTGGTTTATTAAAATTTTTTATTTTAATTTTTTTGTGAAAGAAAAAAAAACGGATCCTGCAGCTAAAATGGCATAAATCGGATGACCGAGTCGACAATTTTAATGCGCGCATCCAACGTAAGCCAGCAACGCATAATGTTCATTTTTAGCTAAGTTCAACTTAGGCAGGCAGCAAGCGAACAGTTAGTGCCAACTTGTGCTAAAAGCAGGAAGCGGATGTGTATGTGTGTGTGTGTGAGCAGCCCCTCTCGTGTGCGTGGAACAGGGCACAAGGGCAGTGCCAGGCTGACGACTATAAAAAACCAACAACACTTAAATACTAAATGAGCGCAAGTGGCTAAGCAGGGAATATTGCGCGCCATGCTGTGGCGTGGTGAGCCCAGCTGAGCTGAGCTGTGGCGATGAGGCTGGCGTCAACGGTGGCGGTGATTGTGACGCTGCTTGTGGTACCGTTATGTCGAGCATGCGGCGACATGGTGGTGGTAAGGGGGTGTTGCGTTGGCGTGTGCATGTTGGTTTGTTTGCTTATTTGTGTTCGCCAGGTATGCAAACTACAACTATGCACTCTACATTCTGACTGGCTTTAAGTGAGCATTGAGCATTTTAGCAGGAAGTTGCCACTCTGCATACCAACCAAGTGCCAGTCAACCAGGCAGCCAACCAACCAACCAACCAACCAACCAACCAACCAGACCAGGCAGGCAGGCAGCCAGTCAGCCAGTCACTCATTCAATCCAGCCACCAAGCATCCATCCAGTTGGCCTGCCCTGGTTCTGCTGCTCATATTTAAAATGGGTTGCACACTGCAGCAACTGAAGTTGCTGGCGGATGTTGCAGCTATTTAAATGTGTTGCCAACTAACGAAAGTAGGCAGCCAGTCCGCCCCTAACCGGCGGCAATTCGCAGCCAGTCAACGAGCCGTGCGGCTGTTGTAGTTCGCACCTGCCGCACCCCGCACGCGCAAACTAATGCCAGGCCATGCTAAAACTGCTGCCTGAAGGACAAAATGCTTGATGCACAGTTGGCTGAGTTAGCTATGCGCGGCTACACTGCACACAAAATCGACGTCGTAGTCCTTGCCAGCAAGTGCAAGATTGAAACTTGCCAAAAACAAAAAAGAAGTCATTTCATGACTCACATTGTACTCATAACATATAATCCCTGAACTGATTAACATTTTCAACTTGCAGTTGGCGTCTCAGCTATGCTGTGTCTCTCGGTACTCTCAGCTCTTCTTGCCAAACACAATGGCATGCAACGGGAATTTCTCACAGTGTATGCAGCACTTTAGCAAGGACAACGTGGGGGTAAATAAAATATTTTTTCCCAAGCTGACTCTTATGCCATAATTAATTTTGCTCATGAATAAATTTTAATTAAATCTAAAGTGCAAAAGAGGAAGAGTAAACGACAAAAAATAAAAAAACCAAATACCAAAATACTTTTGCACAAAAAACAAAAAGAAACAAGAAGAAGGAAGGTTTGTCAGGATTAGCAAAAACCAATAATGTTGTAAATATATGAAGAATTGTCAAAACAGCAGAGCAGACACCCTGGACCAAAACCAATTGAACAAAATATGATAAGCGCGTGAGAAGACAACCAACTGAGCACGACACGGCATTGACGCCAAGAGCCAAGAGGCTACAGAATGCAAAATGCCATGAGTTTTAAAATTACCAAAGCATAACAAGTGGCGGTGATAAGGTGCAGCACGGAACTGTAGTTGGGGTTGGCGCTGTGTGAGTGTATGTGTGTGGGGTGCTAGCATGCAGGAATAGGATGGTTGTGCTGTGGCGTGGGTTGTGTGCCTCTGCTGCACGAGGTAACCAAGTTTACAAGTGGCAGGTGCAGGCAGCAAACAGTCGACAGCAGTCAGCGTTGTTGGGAGCTGAGCTAAGTTGCACAGTGTTGTGCAGTGGCAAGTAAAAATGGGCTGGGGTGTCTGTGTGTGCGAGGGTGTGTGTGTGTGTGTGTGTATGTGTGTGGATAAATGTGAATGCAACATGGCATTCTATTGCCACTTGAGCGAACGCGATGCTGCAGCAGGTATTCATAAAATTTGACATGGCTGCATGCGTTGCTATGCGAAGCGACTCGGCAGAGTTGCCACTTATGCGCGAACAAGCAGCAGCAGCCGCAAAAACAACAACAGCAATGGCAGCAGCGCCAGCTACTCCACAGCATGAAAATTCATGAAGCAAGAAGCACAACATTTTCATAGTTCTGCCCTTGTTTTTTTTGTTTTTCACATTTTTTTTTTTATTATTATTTTTTTTTTTTATATGTGTTTGTTAGCTTGTTCCTGTTGTGTTGCTGTTAGTGTTCATAAATTTCATGTTATTGCAACACGCGAAACTAATTGCCAACTTAAGCATATTTAATTTTGCTGTTGCTGTTACTGCTGCTGCTTTTGCTTCTACTTCAATCGTCAATTTGTTACTTGGCAAGCAAAAAAAAACTCCTACTCCAGAGCAAAATATTTAAACAAACAACTGCAGCAGCAACAGCAGCAGCATTGGTCTGAAGTAGTCCTTAATGTCTATGCGGAGCAGAACTTGTGTTCCAACATTGCGTCGGAACCTAATTACAAGTGGAGGCTTCACAGTTCATCGGTCACTTCAGTGTGTTTACTTGCAGCTGAGCACTTGGCTGCTACCCTGGCATATTCTATTAAGCTCGCCAAGCACTGTTGGACGCTGTTACCCTGGCAGCTCTGCTCACTGGCATGAAAGCTAGTGGCTATGGCCACTAAGCCGACTGCAATTTAATTAACTACATAATGGGCAATATGCTGAATGAAACAAAAAAAAAAAGTAAGTATAAGCAGCAGAAGTTTTATGCAACAATAATCCATCAATACGCAGTTTTGCTTAGAGATCAACGAATGCAGCATAGAGACAGACCAGACAGTCGTGCAAGGTGCAGCGCACGTGCAGCTACTCACAGCAGCATGCTTAACAAATTATGAGACATGCTTTTTATCAATTAGGCACACCTCACACCGCACAGCACAACGCCAAGTGCAGCAGAGCACAGAGAGCAACAACTTGCCGGCTGCTGCTGTTGCTGTTGCTTTTGCTGTTGGTGGCACTTAAGATGGCCAAGACTTGAACGCGCACAGTTCATTGCAAATTACGTTGACGAGTTCGCGTCGCAGAGCTTGCCACACAAAGGCCGCATCCTGCGTCTAGTGCTCATGCTTCTGCTGCTGCTCCTCATCCTGCTGCTGCTGCTGCTGCATTGCGAATATTAATAAACGCAGCAGCAGTAGGTGCGCAAAGTAGTTGACTGCTTCACACTCTATTGCAGCTTGGCCAGGAGCAGAACGTGCACGGTTCACGCGGTGGTACGTGAGACAGTTGCTTGCCAGTGTGGGTTGCGGGGTGTGAGGTGACGATGACTGTGACTCTGTGTTGGCGACGTTGACGCTGCCGTTGGCAGCATTAAATGCACAAAGGCGTTAAAAAGTGTGCACTTGAGTCATTTTGCACAACTTGATGAGTTGAAATGTAATGTCTTGGGGGGGTTTTTGGATACACACACACTATGGCAGCAGTTGTGCGTAACAGAGATAGCAAGAACATTCAGCTGCCTTGCACTTTTCTGGGCAGGTTGCCCCGTTGCCCCGTTGCCGTTCCCTCCATGCCAGTGTAAATTTGGTTAAACTTTCTCGGCTCGAGTTGTTGCCGCCGTAGGTCTGCTATATAAATACGTAACTTGTGCTTTCATGCTGTTGACATTCCTTATTTGTACTCAAACACGAAACTTCGCTCAGCTAATGCACTCGTGCAAAGTTTATCAACTTTTGTGTACTACAAACTTGTTACGACTTTGCACGACTTTTGTTAGTTTCCTCAGCACCGCACCACTTTATACAGTTCTTACTTATTTACGTGTCAAAAATCGTAGTAAGTAGTGAAAGAACAAAAAGGACACTTTGCCTGCTTCGCTGAAATTAAAGTAATTTTTCTATTTGTATACAATTTGATCCTTTGAGTAACAACATCGTGGCATATCATTATTTCATTTGTGTGTCATGCCCCATAGCTTTTCATTATTATTTTGTAAAAGACAACCATATAGGATTAGTTGACTAACTGCTGACAGTGGGACACGTTAATAGGACAATTAACCAAGAACTGAGTGTACGTTGTCGGGGTCTGATTTAGTTCCCCCGGCATTTCTACATTTAAATTTTAAAAATAATTAGCAATCAGCAACCAAATGCAAAACGTATGATAATTTTGGTTTTCTTCTTCTTCTTTTCTGTTTTTTTTTTTTTTTTTTACCCCACCACTAAACGCAGCTGGCAGCTGAATTGTATGGGAAGACGCTGCTGCGCCTGAATGCGTTGCAATTCGTAAGTTTTTAGATTGCCAAGTGTCTACATGAAGTTGCTCTGGTTTTTTTTTTCTTGCTTTTTATTTTGTTTTATCTTCTGGTACGCGCATTCGTTTTCGTAGTCGTTAGCATGTCCCGCATAATATTCACAACTTATTCATCGTTTCGTCAATCAGGCGATGACATGCAAGTTCCGCCTTAATGGCTTCAAACAACAACGAAAACACAACAGACAACATGAGAAATAAATGAGTACAACACAGGCTGAAGACAGACAAACAGACAGACAGACAGACAGACTAGGGAGACAGACGGCCGATTAGTTGCTTGCTTGCTCGCCTGGTTTGGCCATTTCGAAGCGAGCAGCAACTGACTGACAGCTTTGAAGGTAGAAAGACGCTTGACTTGGCTTTGGCTTCTGCAGAGACGAAATTTTGTGAAAATTTAAGATGTGTTGTGCGCAAAATTTCTCGTATAACTTTGAAATATACAAAAAAAAACAAAACCAACAATGTAAAAAAAAAAAAAAAAACAGAAAAGCACGCAAATCGAAGTAGAGAAGGAGTAAGTAATTCAAGAACATGAAGCTTAAAAGATAAAATTTCGTAGATACACAAATACACAGAAAAACAAAAAAATTAAGAAAATGAAAAAAAAAAAACAAAAACAAAAAAAAATTAAAAGCACGAATCGACAAATGAAAGAAAACAACAACCACAATAATAACAACAGCAGGCGCATAAAGGGCAAATCAAGCCAGACCAAGCCAAGCCAAGTTGGCGCGTTTCCCGGCTGCGCCTTCATGTCGTGGTTTTTATTTAAATTATCAGCAAGCAGACCGAGCCACATCATCGACCCAAGCCCAAGCACAAGCCCCAGCATAGGCAGCCCAAGCAGCACTCGAGAATACACTGGAACGTACGCGCTGGAGTCGGTCTTGGCACGGTGCGGAGCGAAATGAATCCACTTAACATCAAGTTAACACATATGCTTCACTGCCTTCGTACATGATAATGAATATGCGCTAATGACCATGATCATGATCAACATCATCATCATCATCATGTTGATGCTGCTGCTGATGATGATGAAGTTGAGTGGCTATACATATACATATGGCATACGTTTTTTGCCATTTTTCTTATAGTTTCTGCTGTGCTGTGCTGTGCAGTTGTTGCTGTTGCCTTTGCTGCTGACCCTCTATGCTCCTTAGTGGCTGCTGCTGCTTATGTCTGGGCAATCAGCTCGAAACGGTCTTACGTAGACTCTTCGCTTGCCAAATTGTTTATGCTTATCTCTTGGTTTTAGTTACCTCTTTTCCTCGTGAGTTGAGAAAATGACGTGCCTGCCTTGTGTGTTATACCAATTTGGTTTCTGTTTTCTTTTTTTTTTGTCTTGTTTTTTTTTTCATTATTATTATTATTATATGTAAGTATTTATTTTATTTTCAGTTTTTTAATGTACAAGTTGGGTTTTCTACCTTTCCACTGCTCTTTAGTTGGTCTTACCTGCTTGAGTGTGCCTTTTGTAAGATGTAGATAAGAAACAAGCTGCAAAAACTTTTGCACAATGCTAACAAAAACAACAAAAAAACTAAAATGTTTTTTAAACTTTGCTCAGTTGAATTTTACTTAAAATGTTTAACTAAGCAAAGTCATGCCAAAAAAACAATTATTATTACAATTCACGTTAAATTTGTTAAGACAATACATGAGTTCCCAAACTTGTATAATCTACCGGGCAACTATGCGAGTGCTAAACCTTGACTTCTTGAAGCTGTTGCATCAATAAAGAAAAAATACAAAGAATTGTACGGTCAAAGCAATGCACACATGCTGTCAGAAAACTCATTAATATGTCAGTTTCATTCGCTTTAAACTATAAGAAACTTGAACTGACTTGACATGCTAAGCAGTTATTAAAAAATCTACAGTGTCTGCTAACAGGCAAACATTGATGAAAATATGTGTTAAGATGCATTCAGCCAACAAGCCCCCAATCTGATGTTAACAAAAAGCGCATTTACATATATGTCATTTGCGGCTGTGCAGGAATCCGCCAATGATTTCCTTAACACGCATTAAACATGCCGAGCAACTTGGCAGCTACAGTCGCTTTACAGCTTTACAAACACTTTCAGCTTATCGCAGAACATGCATTAAAATCGCAAAATCATTGATACGAAAATGTTCACACACCTACTTAAAAAAAAAAAAAAAAAAGAAAATGTAATCAGCTACGGACAGGACAAGTAAGCGGACAAACGGGCGAACGAGCGAAACCAAATGAAAGATTTGTATATTCAAACAAGCAAGCAAGCGACTGGCCGGCCGGCCGCCTGTCTGTCTGTCCGTTCTGTCGCTACGGCCGACGTGCAAACTGATATGACAACTGGCCATTAACGTTAAAATAAATATGCTATGATGGCCAAAGCCAATTGCTGCCTGCCTGCTGCCTGGCTCACTATGCAGTTGTCTGTCTGTCTGTCTGTCTGTCTGCCTGCCTGCCTGGCTGGCTATCTCACAGACTGCCTTGCTGTGTGAGTGAGAAAGTGAGCGCACAACGCCAACATAATGATTATGTTCCTGACAACGACGATGACGGCTGTGGCACAGGCACAGGCACACAGAGGCACTGGCACAGACAGTCTGTGTCCGTATGTATGTATGTATGTTTGTATGTGGGTAGGTACGTGCGGACAGTAGGACAGCTCGAGCTGGCGCGAGTTAATGCCAAGCGATGGAGCGTTGAATAAGAAAAATCAACAAACCACAAATCGGGGTAGCAGTAAATGCTAAATAAGCTATGCCAAGTGGCAGCGTAAGCATGCAATGAGCTTTAACGCGTTGTGGCAGTGGGAACACAACGATGCCAACAACGCCAACAACACCAATGACGACAAACGCCAACAACAGCGTCAACGACAGCGCCAGCGACTGCAGCAAATGCAAAACACCAACATAGCTGATGAGTATGACGAGTTGTGGTCGCCATCGTCATCGTCATCGTCGTCGTCGCCTATCCCAGTGCCGTGGGCAGCCAACGTTTGGATGTTGGTACATCATTATCATCGATGTGATGGCGCTGCTGTGGCACTCGCAGCCCGCAGTTAATGTGCATGAACAATTTGTGTGTAGGAGCATAGCGAATATTGTGCAGTTTTCGGTTGATCGTTGAACAGTTGCTTGGTTCGCTGTATGCTTTATTTGTTTGTTTCTGTGCCAGCCTAATTTAAAGTAGTAGCAGCAACAACAACAGCAATGGCAACAACAATTATTATTGTACAATGCCAACAGCAACAACACCAGCTTAAGTGCATTAAAACTCATATCAGCAGCAACACATCACAACAACAGCGCATTAACATTTAAAAAGACGATAAAACGTGCAGAGCAACAACATGGCAAACAACATTATAGCAACAGCAGCAACAACAATAGCAACAGCGACAGCAACAAGGACTTCTATATGCACAATCAGCAACAACAGCAGCAGCATCAGCAGCGACAACCACCACAACACATCGTGCAGCAGCAGCAGCAGCATCAGCATCATCATCATCATCATCATCATCATCATCATCATCATCATCATCAGCAACAGCAGCATGATTATCATCATCAGCATCATGCATGTACATTCATTCGCAACGGCAGCAACAACATATGCAGGCAGGCAGGCAGGTTGGCGGGCGGGCATGCAGCAGTGTAGTCATTGCATTTCTGCTCCAATGCAGCAACACATTAAAATCGCAAAGTGGTTTCTGCGATAGCAGCATCCATACACAGGCCCAGCAATCTTTTTGTTATGATTGTTGTTGTTTAAGCTGGTCTCATACAGAAAAAGGCATACAACAACCAAATCACGTACAGAAAGTCACCAACAAAATTAAAGAAAACAAAATTAAAAAATAAACTAGAAAGGCAGGGCTATAGTCGGGTGTAACCGACTATAGAAAACCCTGTACCCAATCCAAAACAAAAAAAAAATTTTTTTTTAGTAAAAGCCATTTTTCGGCTGATCGTTCCTATGGCAGCTATATGTTATAGTAAACCGATATTTATCATATTCAGGAGTATGATTGGATATTACCTAAAACTGTCAAATCCGAAATTTGGTAACGATATCTTAATAAACAAAAAAGTTTTTCTCAGTAAATGTTGTTTTTCGGCCGATCGTTCCTATGGCAGCTATATGATATAGTGAACCGATATACCTGATATTTAGAAATGTGATTACACATTGGCTAAAACTTTTCAATTTAAAATTTGGTGAAGATATCTTGAAAAACAAAAGGGTTTTAGTTACTAAATGTGGGTTTTCATCCGATCGTTCCTATGGCAGCTATATGTTATAGAACGAATATCGAAAAAAAAAAATAAACTTGTTATGCCTATTGATTGAGAGAGTCTTCGTGCAAAATTTGGCGATTGTGGGTCTTACCGTTTCCGAGATCCTTTTGTTCATACGGACGGACAGACAGACAGACAGACGGACATGGCTAAATCGACTCGCCTTTCGATGCTGATCAAGAATATATATGCTTTGTGGGGTCTGCCACGCCTCCTTCTGCCTGTTACATACATTTGCACAACTTTAATATACCCTTTACCATTTTTTGGTACAGGGTATAAAAAAACAACAACCTAAAGGAAAAGGAAAATACAAACAAAAAAAACCGAAGCCAAGCCGCAGTCCAAGTAAACGCAAAGTATTTAATCAACATGTATTTAAATTATAATGTTGTTGTATCGCATAGTCAGTGATTAAATGTTGTCTGTCCGTCTGTCTGTCTGATTGCATGTGCACAACCTTTTTTTTTTTTTGTGTTTTTCATTTCGTTTGGGCTGCGCAGCTTTACAAGGGGGCGTGTTGTGTCGAATGCGTGTACGCAGGGTACGGACTTTATAAATCTTGCACAGCAATGATCAGCACGCGGTTAATTGCTTTGGCAACTTGCACAGGCAAAAGATGATTTTAAAACGGAAACCAGTGACCGTAGGAGTTTTTCCAATTAGACCTTAGCACTTTTCCTCTTTAACTTAACGTGCTGAGTAACTTGCCTCAGTATTGTTTATGTTTTAAATCATGATATGCAGTGATATTTCAGCAAAGGAGTTTCAGAAACTGAACATATTATTAGCAGCAAGTCAAAGGTCAGGGAGATGTTTCTGTAATCGACAATATTCGGTTAGGCAGTTTATTGGCATGCTTAAGTTATATTAACTTTGCATCTTGATATGCTAATTTGTCTACTCTGAAAATGTCATTTAACAATGTCAATATACAAGCTGGGCAATGTCAAACAGAGTTTACTTCAGCATTTACCAATAAATACTTTACACTACAAAATTTTTGGTACACTTTGGCAGTTGCTGTCATATGCTTAAATAGAAACATATGCTTAGCATCTGAATATATTATAATATTGGTTAGTTATATATATATTCTAAAAAAGAGATAAATTACAAAACTGTCTTCACAAAATATAGCCTGAAATGCTAGTTTCGTCAAGTGTTCGTTGGACACAATAGGATTAGTGTTGCACGATATATGGGTATCAACACCAACTAGCCTTAAAAAAAAGCGGATACTTTTTAAATCATCCAATATGACTATAGTAAGACCGGCTGCCTTACGATGCATATAAATCTTGCACTATTATTGTGGCTTATTAGGTATTTAAAAGTCAAACTTAAAAAAGCATAATATCCGCTTTCTCCTAAACAAACTTAGACTGCACAATGCACAGCAGCTTCTATTTAGGCGTACCCAAACCTTGCTCTGCCAACTTGGCAGTAGAGAGCAAAGAAAAAAACAAAAAGAAACAAAGTACATGATTACATTAAAATAATATGCAGCCACGGTAAGACAAAAAGCATACGAAGAAGAAGACAAAAACTAAACGAAACGAAGAGAAAAGTAAATTCCTGTTGAAAATTGCCTACGGTAAGAATCTACTTATCAACTTCATCGCCAACAACAATGCCAAAATAAGTATAGAAATAAAAAAAAAATAAAACATAAAAACGAAAGACAAAATTGTAAAAACAAAAAAATAAAAATATATATCCAAAGCTGCAGCTGTGCGTCTTGCGGCCGACGAAGGAGTTGCCAACTTCTGAATTCTGCGTTTTTATTTCACTTGCAGGCAAAAGGCACGAAAAGATGCTGAGTGGCTGAGTGGTTGAGATGCTGAACTGCTGAGCTGCTGTGCTGATGTTGATGTGGCTCATGTTTTATTTAAAATATAAACATTATTACAATGAGCTGCAACCACAACGAAGAAGTTGAAACTGCAGAAGACGATGATGCTGATGATGAAGACGACGACGCCGTTCTTTCTGATGATGATGATGATTATCATGAAAAATGCATTGTTGTTTGAAATTATGCAGATATACATTTATGTATATATTGTATATATATATTTGTGTACATGTATATATGTAAATATGCGCACCTCCTAACCACAAAACCACTTTAAATGGGCATAGCGACTTTTAGGCAAAACTCTCATAGCACAGGATTGCGTATTTTTGCGTGCACACAAAACGTACGTAAGAAAAAAAAAAAAACAAAGGAGAAAAAAAAAGTAAAGAAAATCAAGACAGACACTTCGCTTTGCTTTGCTTTGCTCTGCACTGCAATGTGCTGCGCTAAGTCCTCGCTGCCCCCCTGCATCAGCCTAACAACAAACAATGTCAAAAAGCGCGACTACGCCCCCTTACTTATATGGCACAGACGATCCTTAACAAGCTCACAAAATTTGACTGCTGCAGGGTAACTCTGTTGTTGATGTTCAAAGCCATTTTGGCAAGAGTTACCCAAACAACAGCAGCAACAACAGCAACGTCAGCCACAATAATAACAACAACATCAACAACAACAAAAGCAATACGACGACAAAAACAAAAAATGAAGTCATGAATAAAGATTTTTATTTCTTTTTTTAATACCCCTCCTCCTGCTGCTGCTGCTGCTATTGCTGCTGTGCTTTAACAATTTACACGAACGAAAATTGTTATGCTTTGAGCTCAACACTCGTTGCTCCTGCTGAGCAGGAGGAACGTGAACGAGGTATGAGGACCAGTGCAAAAAAGTCGTAAATTGGTGGCAAGAAATAAAGCAAAGACGAAAAAGAAAACCATGCCTCGGCACAAAAGGAAATCGTGCCAAACTGTTGAAAATGCATGTCGAAAACCGATTGGGTTTGTTATCGCAGAATTGAAACGTGCTGCTTTAGACAAAACACAAAGCCAGAGAAAACCAAAAAAAAATAAAAAGAAAAAGGTCGAAGCAGCAAGAAAAAAAAAAATAAAAAAAAATATTGCGGATGCAATTTGCAGCAGTCAACTCCAAGTTGCGAACCAAACCGAGACAAGCCTGCCATGTCAGGCCAGGCCAGACCAAGCCAAGCCAAGCTGGCAAACCGCACAGTCATATATCATATCTATATGTTGCTGCGACAAAAAAAGAAGAAAATAGAAGCTGACTACTGCTTTGACAAAGTCAGCCCACACGCTCACATTTCGCAATTCACAGCAAAATGGCTTGAGCAGCACAGCGAAGTCTTAGAGTCAGGCAGCACAGAAGATTGCCAGGGAAATGCCGGCAGCTAACCTTAGTTTAACTTTCGATAATTTGACTTAAAAGCTACATAATTTAAATATTTCTTGATTATGCCACAAATTTAATTGGCAGCTGAGCGAATAGGCACAGCTTGCTGCTATTTGACGAAAGGTCATTGCGCAGAAGGACGCAGTGTTGGCTGTCAAACACGAATGCACTTGATACATTCGATAACTTTGGCACAGTCTGCGCACAGCATCGGCACGCCAACGTCAATGCCAGCCACAGCCACCGTCACATTATACAAATTATCGACAGCGGCAAGGCGCAGCAAAATAAAAAAAAAGAAAACATTTTGCATTGCGTCAGCAGAATGCACAAGTAACAAAGCAAAGCCCATGTCACGTATAGCTGCACATTGCACCTATGACCCTGCCTCCTAGGCAACAGCAACAGAATATTATGGCGAGGCAGCATAGTGCCAAGCAAGAGCCAACGCCAGCAGAACTATCCAATTGCATGCCACAAACACCAGAGGGTAGACGCTGCTTTGCCCAGCAGCAGCAGACTGTGGCAGCAATCATTATACACACACAAACAAGTGACGATTATGCGAACAGACTTGGCTGCGCAAGTTGGCAAGAAGGTAACAACGTGAACCAACTGCCGACCATCGCCACTTGCACATCATGTAACGCACGCGGACTACTGACTGTCTGTCCGTCTGTCTGTCTTTTCGTAGTGTTTCGCTGGCAGTCGCGGTTATGTTCGACAGTGGCTGCTGGCTGCTTGCGTCAAGTCGGCCTCAGCTCAAGTCATTGCATATTATGATAACGATGTGCATGCATGTGGGTTGGTCATAAGCATCAACTGTATATCATTGTGTGTGTGTGTGTGTGTGTGAGTGTGCCTGTGTGCGTCTAGTAAAATTGCACTGAGTATTGTTCTTTGTTACTACTGTTGTTGTCGTTGTTGTTGTATTGTGTAGGTTATTATAAGCAATCCAAGCAACTCTTCTGGTTGCTCCCAGCAGTGTGCATCTCAATGCCTGGCGAGTGACTTGCTGCAGGGAGCTGTGGGCTGACAAGTGGAGGGGTAGCTGCACATCGTTTGTATAATGTGCGCGAGAAATATTGTGTTAATATTTTTTTTACACTGTTTATGTTTCCGTTGTAAGTAGTAACGTAGTCGCTAAGTCGTGCATTGTTGTTGTTGTTGATTCGTTGGTTCGTTTAGTTTAGTTGTTTGCTGCATTGCCCTCCCCCGCTTATGCAGTTGATGTTTCCTCTTTGGTGTAATCATTTTATGGCAATATGCTTATTTTATTTTATAGCACATAATGTAAGGTTATGTTTTATAACTCTGCCAACCGTCATCCGATTTTTTCTATGTATACTATATATATTTGTAACTCATTTTCTGTGTGTTTGTGTGGGTGTATGTAGTCGTGCCATGAGTGGTGTATGTGGTGTATTTTCAAGTAGTTCTCAAGTGTTGCCTATCAAGATTTGTGGTTATGAATTATGGTACAAGTACAATCATGTTGTTTTTATTTTTGTGTTTGTTGTAGATGTTTATTATTATTATTGTGGTTGTTGTTGTAGCGCTTGTTTACAATGCTCATTGCGGTTTTGTTGTTGTTGGCGAATATTTAGCTGCCACGTTTGGCGTTGCAAAAGTAATAAATTCTATATTGACGTCCTTTGTTGTTGAATTTCCCCATATTGCTTTCTGGTATAGTAAAAACTATAATTAAAAAATTCTACAAAAAAAAAACAAAAACAAAATGATTATCTTTAAAGTGTTGCTGAAAAGCAAAAGTAATTATAGACAAAACTCAATTTAAGTTGAAATACTAAAGCTCAAACTATCTTGAGGAACTCTTCCACAACATAAAACTGTGTTTTGTTGGTTCTTCTCTCAAAGGTTTACAGACCTGAATCACACAAAACTTAGGCCATAAATGCACAATGCCAAGGCGATATGCGGCGTTAATACGCTACAAGGGTAACTAACATATTTATGAGTCGTTAGTCCGATAACTTATCTATTTAAACATATTCGACGTGCATTGACAAACGTAGCTAAGAAATGAAAATAAAATCATCATCAATAAAACTGCAATACAAAAACTAATCAAGGCGAATGGAAAATCTACACAAGTCCAGCACAATAAGACGACAACCTTCTGCTGCAAAGCCAAACGAACGAATGGCTAAACAACGTGCTGTGCGACCGAGTGCCCAATTGTCCAATGGTCCAATCGACCAGACGACTATAGGCAGGCGAATAAAAGCAAACGCGTCCATGTATGGAAATCTGTATGTCTATAGCAATAAATTATAACATAAATTATCTTCAATGATGTTGTTGTTGCTGCTGTTATGTCTTTTTGTTGCTGTTGCTGTAAAAGTAAATTGCAAACAAGTTCAAAACACGAACTGCAAAAAAAAAAAAACAAAAAAAAGAAATAAATAAAAAATATAACTTAAAATGTATACAAGGAAATATGAAAAACAAAAAATAAAAAAATCTAAAAAAAAAGTAAATGTAATCGCTGAAAACAAATCACTTTTACAATTGGAATTGGCCAAGATGCAGGCGAGCGCAACAGCTAGTTGGCCATAAGAAGCAAAGACACAGCACTGGTCAACAAAATAATTCATTTTTTTTTTTTTAATCTCGTAAGTGAAATATTTTGTATACATTTATTTATACAGTCGATCCTCGGTTAACGAATACAATTCGTTCCAGAATCTTGTTTGTTATAGGGAATATTGAAATGTTTTGATTTTTTTTACTATGTGGTTGAAACAATCACTTCGCTTTAGAACTCTGAAGAATAACTTTTAGCTGTTCTAGGATATTATGTTTGCAGCAATGTGTGCAAATATGTAATCAATGAAACAGCTGAACAAATCAACCGACTTAAAGCAAGCTAATACAGTGGTTACTAAAAAAATGTTGTGCTGTGTACTATGTGAGCTGAGAAGAAAAAAAAAAGAATACAGAAATAAATAAATAAAAAGCAGCCAGAGATAAAAATCAAAACGTGCAAATCATACAATACATCATTCTTATTCGAAAGCAAGCGGACTTTGTAAATGTCTTGGCTTGTTGTTGTTATTGCTGCTGCTGTGATTTTGTTGTTGTTGTTGTTGTTATCGTGTCGTTGTTGTTGCAACAAATTTTTGTTTAGTTAGCTTTGCAAATTGATATTTGATCGTGTGCGCGTGGACAACCACAACAACAACAACTATAAGAAGAAAAAGAAGCAGCAGAAGTTAAGGAAAAAGTAAAAGCAACAACAAACACACAACGACACACTGAAATTAATAAATCAATGTCTGAAATTCATTGGCGACGTCGACGCTTTACTCATACAGTAGGCAGTTTAGATACCCATGGCGCATGGACCTAGGACACAACATGCAACATGCAATGCAACGCAACACAACACATGGCATCCAGTCGGATTCGTCTTATTGCTGCCGGCAGTGGTGCAGTTTTGTGATTTTGTGATTTTCCTGCCTGCGCATGCATTTTCATTGCAATGTACAAAAGTTTTTTATTGCCTTCACTCATCGATGTTGCACCAATTTCATAGCAAATATTTGCTTTGATCTTTTTTTTCTTTTTTGCATTTTTATTTATTTATATTTTTTTTTTTTGTTTTTTCTGGTTTTTTGGTTTTTTGAAAAATGAGTAAACTTTTTATGTTTGTTTTGTGTTTTTCCATGTGTGAAATTTGGCACGTGTTCGGTTTGGTTCGGTTCTCTTCTGTTCAGCTGTGTTCTATGTTTTATTTATTATTTCGTTTTTCGTGTGATTCAGTGTGGATTTTTCTTTGCATTAAAATTTCCACACAAGTGTCACAATAATAAATAATCGAATCAGTTTATTTGATTTTTCCCTTTATGCAATATGCAGGAAGCTAAAATGTGTTGATTGAGTTTGTGTGCATTTTAAAACAGAGAAAATATTTACTTTGTGGTCACAGGATGTTGTTGTTGCTCGTTTTTTGTTTTTTTTTTCCTTTTCGTTGGTTGGCTTGTGCGCATGATGCAATGATGCATTTGCTTGTGTGAACATTTATATATAAGCTAAAGCTTTATGGCTTCAAAATTGCATTTTATGCAGTTGATATATTTAATGAATTATTTAAGTACAACGCAACGAAAAAGCAGAATAGCAGGCAACAAAAAAAATTTAAAGGAACAATTTGAAGGAACAATTTTGAAAGGAACAAGTTGAAGCTGAAAGACATTAAAGAGTTTGCATTGATTTTTCATTTTATTTGCAATTAATTACTTAACTTGACACTTGTAAAATATTTGCAATTTATGCATGCTCGTCAAACAGTTAAATTTATAAAAAAAAAAAATAAACAAAAAAGAAAATGGAAAACAAAAAGTTGATATAACCCAACAAACTTTAACCAAGACATGCCATCAATCAGTGCAATGCAAATGTCTGTAGTCGAGTGGCAGGCAGCAGTTCTGCTGCTGTCTGTTAATTATAGACACACGTTCGTCCGCATAGTTTGGCATGTCATATATATATATATATACACACACACACACACACACACACACACACACACAGACACAACATACACGCATACACATACACAGATGCTGAGTGTGTGTTTGCCTGCTTAATTCAATTGAAATCAATTCAAATATGAACGAACACACGCGAGTTGTCCAAGTGGCTCAGACTCAATTGCTGCATGACAAGACAAGTGCCACGCACTCGACAACTTGAATCAACACAACACGACTCAACTCAATTCGATTCAACTCAACTCGACAACCAAAATTAAAATACCCGTACTCGTACGTCATGTGTACCATACACGTAACACGAAATTGGCTAAATTCATGCATCCGAATTGAGGCTGCCGAGGCTGTTCAATTGACATGGCAGGCAGGCGGCAGTGGCAGTCACTAGTCTCCAGTTTACAGTCTACAGGCGACAGTCACTTCATCAGTCAATGTTGCTGCTGGCACTGCTGCTGCTGCTGCCTACTGCTACTGCTGTTGTTGTCGTTGATGTTATTGTTGTTGTTAAATAAACCACAATTTTATAGAAGCTAACCCCAAATGTACACATTGTACCCATATTGACGTTGGTAGGCCATGAACAGCAACAGCACCAGCAATTGCAGCAGCAACAGCAGCAGCGCCAACAAAAAGGCAACAACAACATAACTAATTGAATGTCAATTTGTTTAAACTAAAAATGGTGTTGGCCGAATCAGAGCTCAGCCAGTGCATTACAGCTTCATTCATTCAGTCCCACATATACGAATAGACTTTCATACGTATAATGCCAGACAAGCGCACACTGACCTAAGCCATTGAATATTATGGCCCAACATATTTGGCCGTCAAGTAATAAAATTATTCAGAAGAAATATTTATTTCATTGTGTAAAAGATTGGATTCTTGATAAAAAACATTTTGAATATACAATTAAGCTAAACATTTTCCTGCATAGGATACAGTGATTGGTTTGCTTGATAATCTGCCATTGAAAGTCTAAAGATACATTACCTATTAGGTCTACCTTCAATTTCAACATTGTCACCACCATTTATTCGTTCATCAAGGTTCTTAAAGTGTATACACTTACCTGAAAAAGAGAAAATGAATTTTAATTTAAAATTATTTCATTTAGTAATTGGTTAAAAAACAAAAAAAAAAATTAAATTAAATTGAATTATATTAAATTTCATTTAACAATATTTTATCGACATCATCAACACTTAATAATGTAAAAATCTCGTTCATAGTTTCACGTGCTATTGTCCCACTGTGCGGCAAACACAAAAATTTTCACATACTAATTTATTTATTCATTGATGCGTCCAAACTGAAATTCCTTTAATGAAGTTACATTTTCGTAGTAATTGTATTTGCATTACATGGCCTGGCATTGCGTTGCCCTGCATTGCTCGGCGTCGCTCGGCGTTGCTCTGCGTTGCATCCCAATGCGATGTGCGCCCATACGCTGTGAAGTTATTTAATATATGTATGTGCACATACATATCTATGTATCTACGCGTATCTGCATTCCTTTTTAGGCATTTTTGGTATGTATCTCACCCATTCCGTCTGCCAATTTTCAAGTGGCTTCTGCTTAATTTGTATGCAAGTCGCATCTTGCCCAGCCAGGCGCATGTTTTTTCAATGTCTCAGGGACTCTTTTTTTTGTTTTTTGTTTAAATTTGTTTGTTTTTTTTTTTTCCTTTTTCTTTTAGTTTTTATACCCTGTACCAAAAAATGGTAAAGGGTATATTAAAGTTGTGCAAATGTATGTAACAGGCAGAAGGAGGCGTGGCAGACCCCACAAAGTATATATATTCTTGATCAGCATCGAAAGGCGAGTCGATTTAGCCATGTCCGTCTGTCTGTCTGTCTGTCTGTCTGTCTGTCTGTCTGTCTGTCTGTCCGTCCGTATGAACAAAAGGATCTCGGAAACGGTAAGACCTACAACCACCAAATTTTGCACGAAGACTCTCTCAATCCATAGGCATAACAAGTTTATTTTTTTTTCGATATTCGTCCTATAACATATAGCTGCCATAGGAACGATCGGATGAAAACTCACATTTAGTAACTAAAACCCTTTTGTTTTTCAAGATATCTTCACCAAATTTTAAATTTAAAAGTTTTAGCCAATGTGTAATCACATGTCTAAATATCATGTATATCGGTTCACTATATCATATAGCTGCCATAGGAACGATCGGCCGAAAAACAAGATTTACTGAGAAAAACTTTTTTGTTTATTAAGATATCGTTACCAAATTTCGGATTTGACAGTTTTAGGTAATATCCAATCATACTCCTGAATATGATAAATATCGGTTTACCAGAACATATAGCTGCCATAGGAACGATCAGCCGAAAAATGGCTTTTACTAAAAAAAAATTTTTTTTTTGTTTTGGATTGGGTACAGGGTTTTCTATAGTCGGTTACACCCGACTATAGCCCTGCCTTTCTAGTTATATTTGTTAGTTGTTTCGTGTTGTTTTATTTATTTTTATTTTTTTTGTTTGTTTCTTTTTGTTTTATTCAGCAGTTGAAACATATTTCATTTCTTGCTTAATTGCCTTTTGTGCGTGATTTTCCATGAACAACTTTTGTCAACTCGCTTAGCGTATTCCCATTAGCATTTCTTATTGGCAATTGCCTTTCTGCCAACTGTTTAATATTCATTAAAGCCCTTAATTTGCTTTTCTACGTTTTTTTAATATTCATTCACTCATTTTTTGTTAAGTCAATTTCTATGCAATTCGTGTCGTTGCTTTTTAAGGTGCACATCAGTTCCTTCCTTAGCCAATTTAAATGATTTTTTGTGCAATGCGAAATGTTTGCACTTTACAGCTTTTTTCAACAATTTTTTTCGCTACTATCACTTAATTGTGGTTTGTGGAATTAATTTTAATTAAATAAGCATTGAAAGGGTGTTTTTATATAGGACTTATGTGTTTAAGTGACAAAAAGGACAGACAGGCAAGCCAGAAGCTGCCATTGTACTGCTGCTGATGTAAAAAAGCACGAACGCTGTAGCAACTCATAAATATTTTACATATAATAATATAAAGCTCAAAGATTTAAAAATTTATTTTTATAATCATAAAAGGTTTGCCTGTTGTTGATTTATTTTCCAGTAAATATTTTTCATTTTTTTTTTATCTATTGTCAAGTCTGTCGCTCAAATCAAAACTTTTACTTGCAAGCCGTAAATCTTAAAGTTCTATTGACGTGCGGTTAGGTTACTAACCAAAATATTCGAAATCTGAATACGAATTGTTTTGAATTCAAAAAAAAAGAACAAAAAAGTTATTTTTCACATGCAAATCGGTAAAACCGCTTGCATAATAAATAATGGCCAAGACAAAAAGAGTCGATGTCTAAACAGCGTATGAGAGGAGCCTTGTCTGTCCAATATCCATATGAAATGGGCATTGATTTCGGATGCTTTTGCTTTTGTTTTAATTATTGTTTTCAGGCACAACAAGTTCTTTTATTTCATTTTATGCTGATTTTGTCTTTAAACTGCTTTTCATTGTTGTTATTTTGTTTCTGTTACGGTTTTGTTTTTGTTGATCTTTTCTTTTTCTTTATTTTTTTTTTTTTTTAAATAAACTTTGAACACAACGAGCTAACAACAATACAAAAATATTATAGCATGCGGCTGGGCTGATCGTCGTCTTCTTCGACATCTCGAGGCGCTTTATGGCTTAAAAAGCGTAAAAGAATTGTATAAAAATTAAAAAAATAAAATTTGTATGAGATTTGGTCATGTTGAATTTTGCATATCCTACCATTTACTTTATGCCAAGTAGATAAGGAAATGTTTTATAAAAAAACGCACAGAATTTCTTACAACTTAAAAACATACAATGAACATTTGATTAATGAAAGTCATGCCTGCCTCAATAGAATATACTTACAACCGAAGTTTTAATTATATAAATAAAGCAGACAGAGAAAGGCTGAGCTGACACACAGTTTGCCAACATGAACATGAACATGAACATGTCCACATGGCCGATTGCGTATGCGTATGCAGTGCATCTACAACAACAATAAAAAATATACAACAAAAAAGAAAAGAGTAGAAGAACGAGTTACCTGCTGCTCAAGTGTATCTTTAAGACGGTAGTGAAGCAATGATTTAAACACGCACTTGTCGTTGTTGGCGTTGTTGTTGTTGTTGTTGTTATTGCTGTTTAAGCGCGTCTGGCACCTTTCTGCTCGTTAAGCAAAACAAGACAACCCAACAAACACAACAAGAGCCAAAGCAGTTTTAGCTGTCGTTGTCGATAATTTGGTCGATGAAGAAGAACACAGCACATTGATAATGATGATTATTCTATGCTGCCTGTCTATCTAACCTACTAACCACCAAGCTACCCTGCATGCACCCCATGACCGTTTCCACTGCTTTTCTCTTACCAACTCTTTGACCAACAGCTTCTGCTGCGCAACACATATTTTTTTTTTTTTTCCTACGCTTTTTTTCCCAGCTATGCGCACTGCACGATAATGAAGTTGTTTTTATCAGTTGACGGGCCAAACTTGTGACTGACTGACTGACTTACTGACTAACCGTCGCTGTCGTTGTGGTTGATTATGATGATGATGATTGCTTTTGGTGTGAAGTTCTTTTGTAATCGTTTCCATCATAACTATGCGTGAATATTTGTTGGCTCTACTCAACTCAACTCAACTTAACTCAACTGAGCTGAACTGAATTGAACTTGATTGTGCGCATAGTATACATATGTGAAATTGGCGGAACAAAAAGAATTTAAGCACATAATTTGTCCTATAACAGATTTCAAGCTTCATTTGTAAGACATACTCAAGACGCTTTTGTTAAACACTTGGCCACACCAAGACCAAGACCAAGACCAAATCGAAGTCCAAGCATAGATCAAGCTGAAGCGCCGAAAAGAGAAACGCCACGGTTCGGAACTTGTTTTGTGCATATACACGTACATATGTATGTACCTTTGGCTAAATAATAATAATCAGCTTTGACGCTAATGGCGCAAACGCAACAGTTTAATAAACTGTTAGCTAATTTTCGTTACCAACTAGTTTGGCTTTAATTTTTTTTCTTTTTTAGTTTTTGTTTTTGTTATCTTTGTCAGTCACTCATTTGTTTTGGTGTTCGGTTTTTTTTTTTTTGTTTTTTTTTTTCTTTGTTTCTATTTAAGTTAAGTACGAGACGCCGCTAAAACAACGTTTATTAACACCTTTTTTGCATATTTTTGTGCTTTAATTTATTTGTTAAAAATTCCAACCAAACAAAAGAAACCAAAAACAAAACCAAAAAAGCGAAGCACCAGAAAAAAATATATAAATAAAACGTAAAGGTGTTATAATGCGAAATATTCGTTGTTATTTAAATATTTGCCGCCTGGCTTGTTTACTTTATTTTATTGTAAAAGATTTTGGACAAGCGTATATGCTAAGCCAATTAGGCAACACCCCGCAGAATATGCATATTAGAAATCATAATAATAAGATGCCATATCTGCCAATATTATATAAGCATTATGTAAAATGCCAACCTAAACTGGTTTTCAATATTCAACATTGGTGCTGCCAGCTTAATTCGGCATCAACAAACACTCAAAAAACAAACTTTGACTTGTAAATCAATCAAGTAACCTTAGCATTTTATATTAAAAAAAAATTTAATATAAAATTAACAAGAAGCAACCGAAATGTCTACAACACAAGCAAGCATTCTCGTTGGTACATTCCTTTTTTCATTGCTAATCATTGCACGTCGTATTCTTGTGCCTGTGCCGGGATTTCGCGGTATGTATGAACAAATTGAGGCTTTGGCTAGGAAAAATTCTGGCTAATCTTATGTTCTACACTGCCCCTGCAGCTTGGATATGGCATTGGATACCCGATGAGCTTGGCTTATTCAACGAATTGCTATTTAATTCGCATTTACTCGTCAACGTGCTGCTGGTTATCGCCTGCATTATGGTAAGCAATTTCAGACTCAGTTGCATATTTAATAATGCATTTTTCAAACTTGCAGCACTCGCCGGTGTTGATTTTACCTTGGCTTACGCTTAATGGTCTTTTGCTGGGTGTGCTTTTCGGGCTGACACTTTTCCATGCCAAGCGTGCGCATTATGGTCAAATGCTGATGGGTTCCTGCATAGTTGGTGAGTTCGAAAATTTAACTAAAACTTCCCTGTAACTTATACAAATTATTTATAAGGACTGCACGCCTATTGTTGCCATTTGGTTAAAACCCATTACAATTCGTTTTATAATGTGGCTACTGTCAAAGACAATTTGCATTAAATTTAATAAATAACCTTTTTCAATGCTAAAAAGTTGTAAAATATTTTGTCAGCGTTGCGCTGTTTGCTTGTAAACTGAAACTTGTGTGAGTTAGCGGCAAATAAGCTGGGAATGCTTTGCAGCATGCAGTCAAGTGCAGTAAGCCGGCATAGATGACAATCATTCAGGTGTGGAGATGATTTCCTGAAGCATTGTATGAGATTAGCATGTGAACCACATATGCATATGGCATATTTGGGACGTTGCGACATTAGAGGCGTGAGATGTCACTTTTTGCTTACGCCGACATTGATTCGCAGATTGCAAGTAAGTTTGCTAAACATTTAACATTGCAATTCGCATTGTCTGTCAGTCACAATAAGAGGCACGGCCCTTAAGGGTTTCCAATGCAATTATTTTTTATGGGTGCGTACGTAGACATTACAAAAGTTTACGCTGTCTAATGGTTACGTAAAAACGCGCGCACCTCCAAAAATTATCTATATTCAACGTTAATGTGACAGCTATTTGTGGCATGTTACACATACGCATAGTAAGTGACATGCAACATGCGAACGGAAAACAACAACAACTGCAGCGGCATAAAATTACAATGCCACATACCAAAGCAAAAAAAATGCACAGCAACAAAATGAAAATACTCAAAATGCAGTCAAGTAGTGTCGGTGAGACTGCTGTGGAAAAGAGCCAGCAAACGTAAACTAAGAAAAGAAATATGCCATATGAAAATGATTGCACAGATGAAAAAAAAGATAACACAGAGAGATTGAGTGAAGCAGGAAACACGAGATGTTTGTAAATTGTTGCAAATTGCCAGCAAGCATATTGATGGCAGCGAACGTGTAAAAAGCATTGCAAAAAGACGCACGTATGCATGCAGAGATACAACAGGCAACAACAACAACAATAACAATAATAATAATAACAACAATAGCAAAGAGCAATACAAAAGCTGCATGCAATTTAATATTTTAACACTTTGCGGTATAAATGTCATTATTAAAATGCCACAAAATGCACAACAGACGCCAGCAGTGTGCATTAAATAATATGATGGTGTTAACAGCGGATAGCCATTAGCGGCCGATAATGTGAGCTGCGTGCACTGTATGCGTGCGTGCGTGTGTGTGCGTGTGTGTGTGTGAGTGTGTGCAGACAAACATTAATTTGCAATTGTTGAGATTTTTTTTGTTTTCCATTACATATTTCCCTTGGCCGTGCACAATCTGTTTTCAATTATTAAACCAATTTGCTGTAATATACAATGTATATAGATTATTGTTTATTGATTTTATGCGTTTTCAAAAGTCATATAAACGTTTTATTGTTGTAGTGAAAGGCATTGTAAGCATCATATAAAGAAGGCAAAGGCACCCACGTTCTAGCAATAGATCGTACAGCAGGAACAACAAAAAAAAAAAAAATAATATAAAAACGTAAACGTATTGCATTGTATGAGTAAGTCTATGTCGACTACGTCGTAGGCGATCTTACAAACTTGAAATGATATTCTAAACAATTACTCAATGCTTTGTGTGTGTGCGTGTGTATGTGAGTGTACAACAAAACGAAGCTGGCACAGGCAATACACAAGGCAAAAAAGATTTGTATATGAACACAATGATTGTTTGATGATTGGTTGTTGTTTAGCATGTACTGCTATTGTTGTTGTTGTTGTTTTTGTCTATACTATTGTAGCTAGTGTACGCCAGCTAGAGCATTACGTTTACATTTTTGCTAAAGCGCACCAGCAAACAAGTAAATAAATAGAACAGGCAAGTCGCATTACACAAGGTGCTGCAACTTAACAGAACGCTCCCATGCTCGCCTAACAGACTGTAACAACAGTCGCTAGTAAACTGCATAGCTACAGAGCCTTAACAGTGGGCAAGGTAATGCTACTGTTAAAAGAGTACAAGATGTTCTGCTGTTAATGTTTCCGCTGCTGCTGAGCGCATTGTTACAAATTGTATTGTTGATAGATTTACTGTTGTTACACTCAGTTTGTTTATGTACACATATGTACATGCAGATAGGTGTGTGCAAGTGTATATGCACACATATTTGGTTGTTGTTGTTGTTGTTATTACTGTTGGTGTTGTGATTCTTACTGTTTAGCATCTCGTTAGCGAGTTTGTCTTTGACTGCCTCTTTGGTACAGTGCAAACAATAATAATAGCAACACCAATAACAACAAAGACAACGCCAACAACAAAATTATACTTGTTGTCTTAACGAGCCATACACAACGGCAACGTCATCGCCAGCGTCAGCATTGTTGCCGCCAATGGAGTAGGAGTAGGAAGATCAAGCATGAACGCATGTTGGCGTTTCTGTTTGTCTGTTGGCTGACTGCACTACGCTACACTGCATACGATGTTTGCTCGTTTGTTTTAGCAACTAGATAGAAAAAAAATAATAATAAAAAATATATATATCTAAATAGAAACCAACAGATAATTTTGATCTTTAAAAAATTTTAACTCTTATTTAAGAAAGATGCTAAACATAATGTAAGTCAAAAACTTCAATAAAATTTATTTTATTTATAAATCATGTATTTTCCAAGTTGTGTAGTATAACTTGGAACATTTGCTTCTTTGCTTTTCAATCATATCCAATTAAGACTTAAAAAAAAAAAACAAATTATAACTTCTCAACTCAATGGTCCTCTCTGGGCAAATCAACACAGCTTAGCATTACTTAAAACAAAAAAAAAAATAGTAACATTTCAAGCAACCGCAGCTAGCCAGAAAAAATGAATTAGAGAAAAAATCAAGGAAAAAACCAAAATTTAATTTGAGTACTTTCCAGCATGGCATGTTCCAATCCAACATATCGAAAATCATTAAAACATGTATTCGTGATAAATTACTTTGTGGTTGGATTTGATTTGGATTTTTATTTATTTATTTTGCTTCTTTTTTTTTTAACGACTCCGAGAACTTTAACGCTCAGCACATACATACATGCATGAGCCACAACACATATGTATTATCTTTGAATGTAGATGCGCATGTGTTTGCGCACGTGTGTGTGTGTGTGTGTGTGTGTGTGTAGAAACGTATCTAATGCTCTTTGGCTTTGCCTTTTTGTAATTGTATCTGCTGCTGCTTGTAACTAATGATTTCCATTTGATGACTTTCGTGTTCCTTTGGCGTTTTCGTTTGTTCGTTCGTTCGTTCATTTGGGTCTAACAATATTAAAACGCGGTTTAACTTTTTTGTTGTTGCTGTTATTGTTGTTGTTGGTGATGCTGTGGTCCATAGTGGTTGTCGAACTTTAGGCAAACAAAGTTTTAACGAGCTTAGGAAAAAAAAGAACACCATAGAACTTTTGACTATTAAAATAGTTTTCGTGTGTGAAAAACAATTTGGTTAAAAAAAACATAAAGCAGAAAAAACATTGGGGAAAAAAAAGGAAAAATTTAAATAAAAAATTAAATTACTAGTTTGATTTATGAATGAATTTTTATGAATAGTTGCGCCAGCTTAGAATTTCAAAAATAGCCAAAGCATCTTTTATTTGTAAAAACTCGATGAACTACGCCGTACCATATATATTCTCTTTTGTTATAATTTTTACAATTTAATTTAGATAGTAATGAAACAGAAAAATGTAATCCCTGACAAGAGTTTATGTTTTACGTATGAAATTCCAACGAAGTTTGCTCATTAAGTTCTTGGCAACCATGACAAGAGTAAAATATAAGAGAGTAATACAAAAAAAACGCCAACAGGACTTTAATTTATAACAACGAAAAGTTAATTAAAAAGTCAGCAAGGGTTCTTAGACAACAAATCATTCAAATGTCACTAAAGCATGGCACGAAGGCATATGGCAAAAGTCTAACCAAAAATAAGAGAAAAAACGAAAATAAAATAAATAAACGAACATTTAGTCGCATGAAATTGAAATTAATATGCGCAACAGGTTAGAGAGGTTGGTATTTAATAGCAAGGCAAAAACGAATAAATGTACATATTTATGCGAAGCGGTATATAAATAATGGCTACCAAACAACAAAAAAAGAAAGGTAAAATTATTGGCTGTGTACCAAATGAAACAGAATAAAAAAGGATCAATGAAATGTCTAAAGGTGCTTGTTAGCTGTATGTGTACCGGTGATTTGCTTGGCACAGGGACTCATTAGGGCGTAAATCACAATCGTCCCCGTTTCGAAACTTTATCAAAACGAGAAGAAGTCCTTGCCAAAAAACAAAAACCAAATTTGTGTGTATGTATATATGTATAATCAACACTACAGGCCAAAAAATACAACAGCCAAAGACACAAACAGACAATTGCAGAGCAGAGACGAGTCTGCAATGACAGTAAAACCTGCTGCAAGCAGCAATATAAGCGGAGCATATACGATATGCCAAAGCAAAGGGGTTTACATTTAACAAAAGGAAGTCGCCAGCTGACGCATAAACCTGCAAACTTACACATAAGTAAAATGCACTTGGCCAACGTCAAGACAGGCTAAAATCTCTTATGACAATTTAGCAAAACAAATTGACAACAATAAAAACAAAAGAAAACAAATGCCTGTTTATTTCTTATATAGAGAGACCTTCTATACATTGGCAGGCAGATTTGCTCACATTTGGGATTTGCTATGTTGCTGTGTGGCTTAACATTGCAATAAGGATACAGATAAGCCATCACAGCGGCTGTTCACTGTGCAACGTCAAGTAAAATAAGACACCGATGCGTAAGTTGAAGCCACAGAAAGTCAGTCACTTTCACAGGTTTACTGTACCTTAAAAGAAGAAGAGCGAAAAAAACAAAAACAAGTAGAAAAAAAAAGACAAACAGCTAAAAACAATACAACATACAGCAACATGCCACATAGCAGATCTTTGCCGCTCTGCCCCCCCAATGCGCCATCGTTATGCCCAACTTAGTTAAGCACATTGACTGAAATTTAAAACCAAAAAGTACCTAAAAGGCAAAACACAAAATACAAAAACAACAACAAAAACAAAAATTTCTGTAGAATAAATGGTAGAAACAGGCGGAAAAAAAATTTAACTGCGTTTGGCATTGAAAATGAAGACGATGGTAAACGAGCGAGCGAGTTAAGGGCAACGCAGCGACAGCGACGATAACAACAACACCACCAACAACAACAATACCGGCAACAAGCAAAGTATCAAGTAAACACCAAAAACGCTACACACGCGTAGACAAGAGCGTATAAAAGTAAACCACAACAACAATAACAACAACTACAGCAACAGCAACAAAACGTGCATGTTGACCAGGTGAGACGTGAAGGTAGCCATAAAGCAGCAAAAGCAGGAAAAAACAATTACACGAAAACAAAACACACACACACACAGAAACACACACTCACACACTCACGCGCACATGCACATGCATCAAAAAACACAAAGCAGAAAAACGAAAACATAAAACAAAAACAAACCAACCCAAAAACAAAAAAAAAAAAGAAAAAGGTAAACTAAACCTGAAGGTGCTGCAATGTTTGGCAAGCAAAGTACGTACAGACAAAGTTCTCGACGATGCGAACCTGCGACGACGCGATGAAGAGAGAGGCAGCAACAGAATTGAAGCAGCCAGAAACTGAGTAAGAAGGGTCTGAGGTCTGTTGGTGCCGTTGCTGCTGCTGCTGCTTAGAGCATCTTAACGATGTTCTTGTTTATGACGTCGTGCTCGTCGGCAGGCAAACAACAACAACAACAAATCCTGCCACAGTGAACGTGAAACGAAACCAAAACGTCTCGATGATGCGATTCAAGTATGTGCCTATATGCCACAGCACCAGTGACTGACTCTATGCCCATGGCCTGGGTGTGTGTTGCGTGATTGCGAGAAAACCTTATTTTGAATCTGCTGCACAAGAGCAAGCGAGCAAGCGAACAGGCCAGGCAGACGTGCAGGCAAGTAGGCAAACAGGCACAGCGAATGGGTCTTGTTAGTAAGGCAGCCAAGACAGCCGGCGATCGGCAGAGCCGACATACAGCCCAGCATGGTCGGCCGAGAATCGAGAGACCAAGTCGTGCGGCAGAGCAGTTAGGCAGCCGTCTGTGTGCGAGCAGAGCAACAACAAATGCCCACCAGCGGCAGCAACAACAGCAACAGGGACAGCAGCAACGTCAGCAGCAGCAGTCGAAACGAGTCAAGTTTAGTTAGCTGGCGGCGATGTTAAGTGCCAAGCAGCAATGGCAATGACGGCAACAGCAATAACAACAACAACAACAACAGCAGCAGCAGCAGCAGCAGTTGCCACCTTGCTTCTTTTTATATTATTTTCCTTTTTTTTTATTTTGCCTTTGTTAAGCTTGTTGTTATTGGTGTTGTTGTTGTTGTTGTTATTGTTATTATTGTTTTTGTTGACATGGTGCAGCAGGCATTGCGCTTTTTTGTGTTTCAAAAGCATGTAAAATAAAAACAAACTTTATGCAAAGTTAATAAATATGTAAATTTTATAAAAATTTAATTAGCCGCTGAGGTGTTGCAATAGCAAAGGTAACAACAACAACAACAACAACTTAGATAGATAATATGTATATATGAGACAAATAATTAAACTTATAATTGCAGTTTTTAAAATGCATGTGTTTTATGTGCCGTTGTTGTTGTTGTTGTTGTTGTTGTTATTGTTATTGCCTTCTGTAAAACTTATGTAGGTACTTTCATTTAATTTGACTTTGTTAGCCACAACTTGCTGCTGATAATTTTCAACTTGTTCATGTAATTGCATATTTGTCAATTAGGGGGGTTACCAATTATTAAATGTTTATGTCAGAAACAGAACTTGGCCATTTATTATGCATAATAATGGGTTCAACTGCGAACAAGCTGGAGAACAAGATGATGTATGGCATTAGTCAACAAAATTGCTGACTGAAGGCGTAGAATATTTTGCAGAGCCAACAATTCAGCTTTCGATATGATAACACATTCGAAACAGATCCCTTGTATAGTTGAACATATATTCAAAATTTTTCTAAAAAAACTTGATTGTTTTGCAATCTGCCTAGCTGCCAACGTTTAAAATCATCTGGCTGCAAGACCACAAGAACAACAAAACTAAAAACTGACATTTTCTATTTTTTTTTAAAGTAATAACAAATCTCAAAGCATTTTAAACCTTAGTAATAAAAAATAAGAAAACTTAAAGGCAAAATTTGCTAAAAAGTCCGATTTTTGTTGGTTTAAACCGTAAATCAAGACAGTTGCTGTGTCAATACCAGAAAAAGAGATAAAAGGGAAAAGAAGAAAGAACCGTTTTTCACCACTAAATCAATTACGCTGGCAACACTCACTCACTCATTCACTCATTGAGCAAAACGAATGCAGTAAAGCGCACACATTGACTCTGGTCTGGGATTTGATCTCTTTGGTCTTCTCGCTCTGGTCGAAAAAACCGCAAAATTTTAACTGTAAATGCAATAGACGGGCAAATAGTAAAACAAACCGACAAACCGGCAAAAAAATAAAAAAATAAAAGAAATAAAAAACTGAACCTTAGCAGCAACAGCCGTCTGGCATCTGGCAAAGACACAACGCTTGGCGCCCCAACAATTACCGTGTGCATGCGCGCGTGTGTGTGTGTGTGTGTTGTCAGCCAATGCCAGCGTGGAAAAGCTTGTGCCTTAACACTGAGCAACGCTGGCAACGGCAACGCAGCAATGAAACCAAATTGCATGCGGTTACACTTTTTTAATACCGTCATTGGGTGGCTACGTGTGCTTGCTAGTTTCTATTTGATAGTAGGAGGCACTTAGTCGCAACATCACAATTCTGTGATGTCTGTGAGCAGGCAGGCAGGCAAGCAGGCAGGTAGGCAGGCAAGCAGGCCAGGCAGGACGGAAGCAAAGGACATCATTGTTGAAATTGTAAAGCAATACATTTGTTGGTCAGGGTTTGCTTTGCTGCTGGTTCGTTTGATTTGCAATGGTTTAGTAGCAGCACAACTTGGGTGGTGCCGGGCTCGGGATCGGTTTGAATGTGAGCGTGGGTGGCTCCACCCTGCGCGTCATTGCCTGTGCCTATGCAGCTGTATGTGTTGATTAGCTTTGCTTACTATTTGCTCTGCAATTTGTAAAAGCTAATGGCAAATAAGCATTTGTGTTTGCTTGTTTGTTTGTTTACTTGTATTTGTGCAATGCACAGCAGAGCACAGGCAGCAGGCACAAGCACAGGCACAGGCATAGGCATAGGCACAGGCATAGGCATAGACAAAGTGCGCAGGAGCAAGCGAGAGTAGCAGAGGAAAACATCGTTGGGTTTGTATGTTCTTTTCGGTTCAATGAGTTCATGACCTATTGGCAGGCATTTTTCTATTTAAGTATTTTCATTTGTTTTTTTTTCCTTTTTTTTTTTGTTCTTTTTCCCCCCTCCACCTAGCTACCTTTGAATACTTGAAAAATAACTGTGAACTATGCAAATTTCTTCTTTACAAATTCCATTTTTTTATTTGCAATATTTGAAGTATGAAATTTGCACTACTAAATCCTTTCCAAGCATGGCATCATTACGGAGCAATCTTTTTTTAATCATTTAAATGAGATTGCTCTGCGCTACACTTGTAGCTGTACAAGTTCTGAAATGAAATAAACTAAATTAAAATGATTTCGATTATAGTAACCACTGAACAGTTTCGTTTTATATATGTATTTCCCATGACAGTTTGATTGCTGGATACACTGAATTGAATGATTAATTTTACTTAGGGTTGGTCTAGGAATGCGTAAAGTTTCAGCTAAATTTGTCAAGCTAAACTCAATGTTGCATAATTTCTATACTATTATACGAGACCCAGAGCCATTCAGACTACATAATGGTCATAGACCATATATTCAAGCGGCTCGCGTCAGTTGATCACCGTCTTAGAGGTAATGGAATTCATGGATTTTATGCCAACTATTGAAGTAGTTTTTTATGCGTGGTTTCTTGCATAAGTATAACTTTCTATCTACAAAATATATTGCCAGAAAAGTACTAAGTTACAAGAAGCGAATTTTTTTTTTGTCAATCTATTAGTGGTGCACTCGTCTATGCTGTGTAACACATTTTAGATTTCTTTTCAGATTTGTGTAGCGCATTTGTCTATGTACTTTAACTAATAGCATTTGTCGCAAATCACATGGAAGTGCATTAACAGCAGCAAAGAACTACAATAAAAACTACGACAACAACTTCACAAGCATTATAAAATAAAAAGGTGGCTGCAGCTTTTCAATCAAATGCAAAGTAAAATCAGTAGAAAATCAATAATACTCGTACTTTGAGTATGCCATGTCAAGCACCGACGACATCAGCAACGTGGCTGAGTTTTGTGCTGGCAATGGCGCGATGTCGGTAACTGCAGCACTACAAAATAGCAAAAAAAAACAAAAAAAAAAAACTTTAAGTAGTAAGTAGTAGTAGTTGTTGCTGTTGTTGTTGTCGTTGTTGTTGTCGTTGTTGTTGCAGTCGACTATGATTGCACAAGTTCATTAACATGCATTTACCTCATTTTCCGCCTGCCACTTCAAAGACGTTTTGTGGTTTTCATGCTATACATATAACGTCCTCAACGCCCTCCTCCCCCACCAGGGCATACGATGAAGCTGCTTGAGTTGCTGCTAAAAGGTAGTAAAATCAACTGCGAAACTCTGCACAAGTTGCACAAAAAATGTAATTTTTTGGCTGCATTAAAGGAACTTCTTGAATGTGTTCCTCTTTGGCGCTTTGTTGCATACACAACTAAGAATCTCCCTTTGACATGCTTTTTTAATGCTACTTTTCTTTTGTGGCACAACTCAGCGGCAAAAGAGTCGCAACGTGAAATCACTTACGTTGATTGCATTGTGCAGACTCCAAAAAATAAAAGTTAAAAAATACAAAAAAAATAAGGCTTATAATTTTTTGAGCTAATGAGCATTACGTAAGGCAAAGTATTGTGGGTGATTACCTCTAATTTTGAAATTGCTTAAACCCAAAAAGTGAAAAAGTATGCAGTCGAAGCCAAGCATTGTTTTATTTATTTAGCAAATAATTGCCAAGTGCGTTTTAATATTGCATGAAATTCTAAATTTAGTAAAAAAAAGAAAAAAAAATTAAAGGACTAAGCTAAGTTGAGTATAATGCAAGCTGGCAACATGCAAATTATTGTAATTTACCAACGTTGATGTTGCTGTTATGGTTGTTGTTTTTTTTTTTTTTTTCATAATGCAACACAATGCTTTGCAAGAGTCTGATAACAATAAAAAGACACGCGCAGGACAAAACTGAGGGAAAACCAAAAACTATACAGTAAGCAGAAAAGTTAATAAAAATGGACAAAGCATGCAAAAGGCGTTAAGTAGCATGAGTGGTTGGAGGACTGGAGGTGGTTAAAAGTGTGCGTCGGTGTGATGGTTAACATAAACGCTTTGCAGTACATTGTGCATATTTACGCAAGAGATAAGCACTAAAGTGCATACTAAATAAGTATAAAAGACTACTATCCTACAGTGTATTGAAAAAAGTACAAAAAAGTAAAAAAAGCAAAATAAATAATAATAATAAAGAAAAAAAAAACAAAAAAAAAAAACAGAAATGCACATTAAAGCACTCAGCACAAGGCATATCTGGCATGCAGATGCTTGCACAAAGCATAAAAGCGCCTAAAGCAGAAGTCGCTAGTTGCAGCAGAGACGAGCAAAGCTGTACAAAGCAAGTGCTCCACTCTAGACTGACCAAAAGGATAAAAGCGCATAAGGACTGAACTGGTAGTTAACTTAACTGTACTGTCCTTTCGCTGTTGCGCCGACGACGACGTCAGCGTCTACTGCTGCTGCTTCTGCTGCTGTTCGTATTTTGCAAGTGCCCAAATGTGCGTATACATACACATAAATATAATACATATGCATACACATACTGTATATGTATGCATATATATGTGCCTGTGAGTTTTCTCAAGTTTTTATGTATGCATGTTTAATCTCATTAAAAGAGAACCAAAGGCATGTAGTTTTACTATTGTGTTTCATTACTTCAAACTCTTTGCGCGACTTATCCTTTTTCATACACAGTTGTCACGCGACTGCGTACGACAGGAACCGCAGGCCTTCACCAGAAATATTAATATAACAAACAGCTGTCTGCTGGCGTTGACAAATAAAAACTGATTAAAATAAAATATATTAATTTTCTTCTGTTACTATTACATTAAAAAAAAGCTGCCAACGTTTATTTTCAGAACATTTCCACAGAAGCTGATTTGATTTATCAAAAAAAAAAAAACACAAAAAATCCATTTGACGCAAGCTGACAGTAGCATTATGTATAGCCTCTGGTGCTATAAAAAACAAACTTATATGCTTCTAGGACATAAGCAGATTGTTGCATCAGTTGCAAATCGGCAATTGTTAAGAAAAAATTACTATGTATGTGTAACGAATTAAAACAGTCTCTGTTTATCTTTCTCACTCACATGTATTTGCTCATATTCGCCTTACGATATTTGCTCACAAGCTGCTTTAAACGTTGACAAATCTAAAGACAACACATATTATGGATCTATACTCAATCTATAAAAATGGTTATATTTTTGCTGTACATAGAAAAAATTACAGAACGTTGTCCAAGTTTCTTTAAAGCATAATTGTATATTCTTTTTTAAAACTGGCTTTTGTTTTTTTCCAACTACTTTTCGCAACTTTAAATCCTTTGCCATTTTCCATTTTTTGCCATGCACCATGCGTCTGCTAGCTGCCTTTTTGCTGTAGATTAAACGTAAGCCCAAAGCCGACAAACTTTGTACGACGTACGCCATCACATCCTCACACACACCCACAGTTTGTAACATAAACAGTTAGTGCGAGTGCGAGTGAGAGTGCGATACGGGGGTATGGGTCTTACATTTGTGCACTGCGGCGTTTACTCCTTTTGCTTTTTTTGCTTAGCTGTCTGCTTGCTTAACTGTTACTCCCTTCTTGTGCTTTGATGACTTTGGCGTAAATTTGTTGTCGTTTTGACAGTCACGTCGGCGACACCATCGGCTCTTCTGTCGCTATGTTGCCGTTGTTTATCATCACGTGCTAAATGAGTCTCCTTTTTTCATTTTATTTTTTTGCTCTCTTTCGTTTTTCTTTCCTTTATTCTTTAAACAAGCAGCAGCCAGTTGGTTGTATTTTATATTTACTACCAAGTTTCCTTTGGCATTTAATCGTAGTAAGTAGTGTAGCAAACGAAAACAGAGCAGCGCACATCAAAGGCGTCGTTTTTTGCGCCTGATAGCATGACTTTCTGTGAAAGCATAGAGTTTCTTTTTTTTCTTGCTTTCTTTTCGTTGCCGTTGACATTGATTTTGATTTCCTTTTTTTGCGTTCTTACTTTGACGCAATTTCTTTTTGTAAGTCTGTTACTGAATGTGATGTATGCAATTTACATTATTATGTGCACGCTTGACTAACGTCAACTCCTAGCAGATGTATTGCAATTAAAGTTTGTTCGCTCATCTTAAATAATTTGTTATTTTGAAAGCGATCTGATTTTTAACTAAGTAACTTGCTATTTAGTATTTACAATTTATTCCCTAAACTGTTACAGCTTAACAGCTTAGCCTAACAGCTTAGCTCATTTGCGTTTTACAAAAACTGTTTAATTTAATTTAATTTTAAAAACTTATTGCTTACCATTTTTAAATTGGCAACTGCCTACGATGCTGCTGAGTAACAGCAAAAATGTTAAGAAATTCCTTGTTGATGCATTATGAATTTTTATATAATTTTTGCAATACGTTGTGCATTTGGCGTAATTTGATATTGATTTTCGTTTTTGTCGTAGTTGTTGTTTTTTATGTAATTCACACTTGTTTGTAGTATTTTCTCTTGTTATGTGTACAAACAATGGCTCAGCAGCCATTTTCTTTATTAAATGAACATTGGCGTGGAACACAGAAATTTAGCACTTATTTGCTTAATTAAGTGTACGAAAACAATACTTTTTACGTTATATTGTTTATTTACGTGTTGCGAACATTTTATGCGGCTTTTTAACTGATTTTATTTTTTATCGTAGACAATTTCAATAAAAAAAACTGTTAAAAGATAAGAATGCAGAGAAATAGTTAGAGTGGGAGCGGGATAGAAACGTAAATTAATAAATATGCTCAAATTCATTATAACGCGTTTTATTGTCATACTTTAGTTGGTGTTGTTGTTGTTGATTATTTGTAAGTAGCGCATATTTATTGTCTTGCTTATGTTGTTGTTGCTCTTGTTGCTGATAAGAAACAAAAGTGTGCGTTAACGGGTTAATGCGCGGCAGAACTGCTTTTAATTGAAAAAGTTGTTAAAACGGAAGTGCGATAGGGTAAGACAATGTGTTGAAAACAACGACAAACATCAATGAAAAAATACAAATTTTAATTAATAAATTTTTTTCCGGATTTTTTATTTTTTATGTTATTTTTAGCGCGTGCTGTTTGTTTTCATTTTTTATGCCATAAAGGAAATAACAACAAAAACTTTACTGCAGACTTACTCACATACAGTAACAGCAATGCCAACTAAAAAAACAATTGCACACCAATGCAAGCCGGCTACAGCCAATTTACCAAATAAGTCAAAAATACTCAAATGCTGGGAGCATCAAATAAACAAATGGCTCATGTAAATTTAACAGCACGTAAAATTCTATGGAAAATTACGGCATTGTAACACATATACAAAAAAATTAGGCGGCACACACATACAACAAAATCAACAAAGCCGATGTGTAAATAAAAACACAAAAATATCAAACATCCAGCAACAACAACACAAGAGTTCCATGTCAATATTAATTTATGAACGGCGTTCAGCAAAAGCCGCTAGCCAAATCAACGGCTGCGAGGGTTTGCATTTGTTTTTACATTTGTAGAATTTATAAACAAACATGTTTCTTGAACAAAAAAGGAAGCCTATTTAATTTAAATTAAGCCATGGCAGAACATGAGAGTAATTAGCTTGAGAGACACACGCACAAATTCTGATATATTGATAACATCCTTTGGTAATTGTCAATTTTATTATGTACGAGAGCAGCACACGCGCTGTTTTAGCTATTCAACTTTTAAATACCTAAGACTTGTTATTAGCCACTGACTATTATTTACACTGGTATTGTTAAGCGCTTAATAAATAAGGCGCATCGTTCAAGAGCCACAAAATTAGTCAAATTGCAAGTAATTTAACAAAATGCATTGAAGCGACGCAGAAGCACAACTAAACTACCAAAAAATTATTAACAACTACGCACCGTCAACGTCTCATCGATTCGAACATTCTCTAACGACTAAAGTAGTGAACTCGGTCTTTTTGATACAACAACAATATATAAATTTCCGAAGATTTTCTCTGCATAAAAAGAGAGAAGCACTAAGCAAGCATTGTGTGTGAGTGAGAAACAACAGTTTCGTGCTGTGTAAACTCTATTCGTTGTCATTAACACTAAAATCAGTAAACAATGTAAAACCATCTTTGTTTATTCTAAAATGAGATTCTCACAGTACGCTCGACCCCTGACAAATATGAGAGTGAGAATTGCTGTTATAACAGAACTACGCTTTTTTGCCAACATGGCGAAGAGGAGTGCGAGCTGAATCCCTGGCATGCCTGCATCATCGAGCATCACGATAGCATGGAGCAACTGGAACTCATCAGATGCATGTTGGCAAGTTATGAGAATATAATCGAAAAGGTTTATTACTCAACTTTTTTAGGCCATCGATCAGATTTGCTCCACGCTCGGCATAACGCAATACGATTACATAAAAAAATAGTATTGATAGTATCGTTTAAGAAAACAATTGCCGAATGAAGAATATTTTGAAATTACCTAGGCTTCGAATGTTCCTGGAACTATGCTAGTAAAGTAACTATCGATAGTATTTTAAAACCATCGACAGTGTTAGTAAATTAAAACTATCGATATTCTGACACCTCTAATTTCGGCTATTTAAGCGCGCTTGCATTTTTTTCAAAGGCGCAGAGTGCTTTCTTTAACCTGAATAAGTAGTTGCGGTACAATAAGATATAGTTAAATTAACGGAAATGCGTCCGCCAAGCCAACGGAGCTCAGCAACACGACGAGAGTCTCCCCGTAAACGAATTGCTGATTTGGGCGACACGGATGCATCCGAAACAGATTCCAATGTGACGGACGACAACGCACCAGGATCAAGTTTTCGTACAGCCGACAGCAATGACGTCACAGACTATGGATTAGAATTTACAGCAAGCCGCATTCGCATAGAAACCTCGCCTAGACGCTGTTCCACACTGCACAAACGGCGGACGCCACAGCAATACACAAACTCTTCAGAGAATGATGACGATGAAGACGACTCTGAGAATTCCTCACATGTAGCTAATAAAACAAGAGGCACCGCACAAATACCGAGAAAGTCAAATGTAGCGAAAAAGTCAACCTCACGAGGTCAAGCCCCAGCAAAGGCACAAACGCATCAGTCGGCTCAAAAGCAACAGACAAAACAAGTGCATCGCCGCAAGCAAATAACACCAAAATCTAGGGATGCCTTATTTGCGCAGGAGGTAAAACGTCTACAAAACGCAACATTTCTGCTTGTGCCTCGTCTACCGTTCTCACGTCTGGTGCGTGAAATCATGGCCGCTGCATCATCTTCGGTAGATCGAATTACGGAGACGGCCTTCGAAGCAATTCAAACTGCCGCCGAGACGTATTTAACGCAGCGTTTTGAGGACGCCTATTTGTTGACATTGCATCGGGGTCGCATAACACTGGAGGTGCGCGACATGCTGCTAGTTAGTTTTATTCGCAACCAAATTAGATAGCTTCAGTATTGTCCTTAATGCTTTTGCTTTGAAATTTTCTTGGATTCATAAATAATTAAGTTTTACATTATTTACATTTTATAAAATAAATATTACTGCCGATATGCAGGCCAGGTCTTTCTGGCTAGGCAGTTGCTCTCTTGTTAAACACATCAATTTAAATATATAATGAATTTTGTTAAAACGCTTTCGATAATTAATCCTTTGTCAGACGCTAAACACGCGAGTGCAACGTTACGAACTTCTCCCTTTGCTTACAGGCGTAGGGCATACGTATGTCTGTGTAAAGGTCGACTTTTGTCGGCGTCTTATGACGCTCCTCGAAGCTGGCAAACTGCCGCATTTTATGCGTAAATTCCAGGCAAATCTTCTCCTGCAAAATGTCAGTTATGCGCAAAACATAAAAAGTGCACTCCTGCCCAGGATTACTTACGCTAAACTTGCGTGGGGGATTGCTCGCATTAGGCATGTACCGCTGGAAAAGGCTGCACATTAGCGCATTAGGATCTTGCAAATGGCTCTGGTAAACGAAAGAAACAATTATTTTTAAAACGAGATACAACATTCGATCAGATGAAACTCGACTGCCAACTGTTGCAACTAAGTCTGATATATTTTTTACGCACTCTTGGTATTGGATACGGTGTCGGTCTATCGCCTTGATTGCGCATTTCATCCTGCATGACAGATACAACGGCGTTATCATACGTCCACATGCCTTTTTGAATCTGGCCCGTGTGCATGTGGTAGAAAACACCCTCGCCGTTCTTGTAGCCACGCGCAAAGTGTCCCTCATAACGATTACCGTTGGCTGCACGGCAAGCAACACACATTCAATATATTAGTGATCTTCACGGGTAACTACTCAACTCACCATAGAACAGCACACCCAAACCATGCTGTAAATCCGACTGCCATTCTCCCACATATACATTGCCATCTGTATACCACTGTATGCCTAAGCCGTGCCGACGATTTTGCTTCCAGTAGCCAAAGTAAACCGCATCATCATCATAGAACTTTTTGCCCTCACCCGATTTGTGATCATCGCTCCATTGGCCAGCGTAGATGAGATTCAGTCGTGCGTTCTTATCTCTGAGCATGGCACCAACACCATCACGCTTACCATCGCGCCAAGCCCCCTTGTAGACGAGTGTGCCCGTGCCACTCGGTTTCTTGCCCTGCACTTTAGCTGGTGTCTCTTTCGGCCCCTTCTTAACGCCCCACAACGCTGGTTGGTTGCAATGCCAGTAGCCGCCGTAGCTGCTGCCATTGGAATAGTAGATATTGGCACGTCGCCCGCTGCTGCAAACGGGTTTGTTAGGGCAGATAAATCTTCTTACGCAAGGGGCATTCATCTCCTATTCAAAAATAGATTCTTTCGAGAAAATTTTATTTCAACTTTTCCCGTCAATTGTATTACAATTAAAATTAAACTAAGCGATTTGACAGAAGAAAAAACTTTGACAGTCAATAGCACTTAAAATAAAAATCATAAATTTATCAGTTTATAAAACATTCTCATTTCTTTTATTATTAATTAATAATTTCACGTTCATTAATATAACACAAATTATCATAAAACTAATTTTCGCTTTTTGTTGCGCTAATAACTTTTTCTTGCCTCTGCTTACTTATATAATCCTTTTGTTTTTTTTTTCTTCCTCTAACAACAGCCAACAACAAAATTAAAGTACATACATAAATATATGCATAATATAGGTAAATAGAAAGGTGGTAGGTAGGTATGAAGTTAAACTCTAGGCAATGTTTTCTTTTCGTTTTGAGGTTTCACATTTTTTAAATGAAAATCACCTGCATAAAAACTAAATAAAATGCCTTAAGCAGTACTAATAAATTATTTTATAAATTCACTAAAAATTAAAGCAAAGCTTAAACAAGTCAACTCTTTTTTTTTTTCTTCATTTTCTTATTTCAGCGATCACGGCCAAAGCCGGGAGGGTGTTTACAAATATGTGAAATTGACATTTCTTGCACAAGTTTTTATTTTTCTTGAGATAAGTGTGATTTTGTTTTTTAATTATATAATGCAAAACTTAAACAATTAAATTGCATTTCATATGCGTCGTTTGTTTGCTTTTTCTTTTTGCTTCTTTTTTCTTTTGCATATTTTTCATGTATACATGTATAAACAGTAAAAAAATAAAATACTGCACAATACAAAATATAAACATTAAATTGTTGTTGAATTTAGTATTTTGCTATGGTACGTTAAAACTCATGTTTTTTCTCTTTTGTGTTTCAGTAGCATTTTGAAGAAAATATAACTTGCTTTGTTGGGATTTGATTGTTTGGTGTTTTTTTTTTTTGTAGTTGTAGTAATTGTTTTTTTTTACTTATTTTTTTTTTTGTAGCAGTAGTTTTCAGTGGTTTTTATGGTTGTAAATAGGTTTTTCTGCATTTCTTTCGTGTTGCGTTGTGTGTTCTGGTTGTTAATTTTTGTGTCTTTTTAAAAATTATTTAATTATTATTAATTTCTTTTTGTTTGCTTGTTTTGTTGCTTAGCATAGTTGTTGCATTGTGTGCACGCTACGGAACTAATGTTTGTTGCCCTTGCTCGCCAAACGTCCCGCCTTTCGATGCACGTTCGCACTGCCGCCATTCTTATCAATTGACGAAAGGGAATTAAAGCTGCTGCTCGAGCTGGACGTATGAGTGCCTTGCGAGAGCATTACCGGCGCATTTGCCTTGGGATATGGAATTCTGAATAAATTTATGCGCAAGTGCGAGCATATCTCCAAGCAGACCTGTGCAAATAAAACACAAATTATTTCAAATGAATTAAACCTAATTTTGTAAATAGTTTACGCTTACCTGCGCGCAATAGCGCAGTAAATCCTGCGTGCCCCAGAACAGTGTAAACCAAAGCAACCAAATTTCAGGCACAATGCAGTTAAAGTATTGATTAAGAAATAGCAAACCTGGACCCAGAAGGGACCAATCTAAATACTCCATTTCAGCCTTTGTCATGTGTGCGATCTGCCATTCAGTTGTGAAAATACATTTTTAATTTATTCAAATATTTTATAAATAAATTTAAATGTTTTACTTACGACCAATTTATTTGTAATCTTTGCTGCGACCATGCCAAAGGCCAAAATGAAAAGCGATGCGTGCTCGGTGAAAATATTCTGCGGTGATTTTTGCGCTATCATCAATGCCGGCAGCACGACCAAAGTCAGCGGTATACTTGGCGAGAGAACGCTGGTGCCCTACAGAGTGAATGGGTTGTGGCATTATGTAATTGCCAGAGAAAATGTTATTTATTATTAACAAATATTTAAGGTTTAAGAAAGGTTTTGTATTGTATATGGAATAGTAAAACAAATAAAAAAAAAATCAATATTGCAAGTCGTGATTTTTTTTTATATAAATTTAAGATAAAAACATTTAAGTTAATCAAAGCACACGTCTTGAAATTATTATTTTTTATTTGTTTTCATATTCCTTGGCAATAAATTTTTCTTTCTCTTGGCTTTGGCTTCTGTTTTTATGTTTATTTACAAAAACAACAAAAACGCATTTGTGTACAAATAAAAAATATTTTTTTTTTTAAATTTTTTTTTTGGCGATTGGTGCAAAATAAAATACAAAAAAACGAACACCATTAACATACATTAATTAATTAAAAACAAATAGAAGCTAACACAAAACAATTATAATTAAGCAATTATATTATAAAAAGGCATGCCATATAGTTTGTTAGCATAAAAACAAAACATAAGAACAATTATGCAATATTAACGTATTATTTAAGCGACTTTCAGCACGGGTCCCTGAAAGCCGCTTTTTGCAGATAAACAAACATATGCAGACTTATGAAATACGTACATACATAACTGATATACATATATAACTTATGTATATACTTAATCGACTATATAAGGTGAACATATTCATAGGTTAATATCCAACAAAGAGGATTTTACAGTTGGTGCAAATACAAAGAGTGATTTTGCTGAACAACTAACGACAACTACGGGTTCCAACCACCGTGGACTTGATTAAATTTTACTTCAAAGTGCATAAAAATTAACTTAATAAAACAAAATCAAAGAACTACAATAATGTGAAAAAAATGCATATGGACTTTGTTAACCTAGCAATAATTTCTTATGAGTTTTGCGTTGAGTTCAGTTGCGTGTCACTAAATTGAAATACTTGAAGAAGAGGGTTCGACAAATACCAACTCGATGATTTTTTAAGGACTTATACAAAGGACTGTACGTTTCTCATTTGGCTACAACTGTGGACAACGACTTAAATAATAATAATAATAACAGATTGCAAAATGAATATTTGATGATTTAGGCTAAGATGTTTTTGTTTTGCATATTTTTACAGCATAGCATTTATAGCATTGAAGCGGTAGACCTAATTTTGTTTCTTGTGTTGTGTATTTTATTGAAGCCCTGATCGCGCTGTAGCGCTAAAAATGGCACAGTTTTTTTTTTAATGAATTTTGTGTTTAATTTGTTTATTTATTTATTTTTTTTTTCTTTGTAAATTTTTGTTTAGTGCTTGCCGCACATTTCTTACAGCAACTGTTGATCCATTCTTGCCGCATCCATCAGTCAATATGCTTTTAGCATAACGCATGGCTAAGATAAGATCTATGAAAGTTGCAAGGCTACATGACATCGTCCAGTATTTAAGGCCTGTCATGGGCTCCTTAAGCGTGTCCGATCGAAATCAAAGCACATGATACAAAAACAAAAAAGAGATTATTAATCATAACACAGAAAATATAAAAGCATAATGCGAAAGGTGCATTGAGCTTTTGCAAAATGAATAAACGTTGTAAAAGAACTATTCCAGAAGATGTTAAAACTGAAAGTGCTTTGGAAAAACCAAACCAGTAAACTTAAAACAAGAAATCATTATTTTTATACTTTGTGTTCGTAAATCGAATACTGCTGCCAAAGCCAAATGGTCTGCTATCCTTTTTTTTTATACATATAAAATATTTATATTTTTGCATTAGCAAGTAGTTTAAACTCTAAAAAGAAAAAGATAAATTGCAACAACTCGAAGATGACAATATGGCGTAGAATAGAACTACTGTAAGGTTTGTAATTGATATGATATTTTAAATATGCAAATAGTCTGACGTTCCTCTAGGTTCCATTGCTGTAACGTTTGCGTCTTTATCGAGTGACCAAACCCCGCCCTTCGTAACCAAAACCCAACGAAATGCGGCAATGGCGAAGTCATGTGTTGTATGCCAAAAAAAATGTCTGTCTTTATTTGAAAAATGGCGTGAAATTAAATAAAAAAAAAGAAAAGATAATTATATTCGCATACCAACCGAATGCATGTATTAGTACTGTATAAAATAAATTTTGCCCAATTTTAATTAGTCATATTATATATGTATATAGATATTTATATTAATCATATGTTATATAACTGCAGTCTCATATACCAATCAAATGCCGCAAAAGAAAAAAAGAAAAAAAAAACGAAAAAAAGAAAGAAACTAAGAAATTATTATATCTTTTAAAAATGAGTTTGAGTATGTGTTTAGTAAATTATTTTCATCATCAGCTTAGTACGAATAGCTTCGGTTAATCGTTACGATTATGCAATTTGTTGCATGGCTTTAATTTGTTTAGATATGTACTCATAAATGAAATTTAGAGCTAACACTAGGCTTGGAATGCTTACTGCAACTGAGGAACCATTTTTGCCACTGCCGCCTTCAATGAACATTTTCGAAAAATTCACTATATTTACGGTATAACCGACAGTTATAAAAATTAGTATTGTATAATTCCAGGTTAAGCCAACGACTGGTATCTATTGAGATGAGAAGAATTTTTGTAAAGAATTTTAATTGCTTTAGTAACCAATTTCAATGAATTTTTTTTTTTTTTGTTGCCCTTGGTAAAACAAAAAGAAACGACATTTTTCGACGCATAGAACGAAAAACCTAAATTAAATTGTTAAAAAAAAAAGTTCATCCCGCTAACTTAACAACATAAACTTAAATAAGACCGTCGATTAAGACAATTTGGGTATATTAAAATTTTAGAAACTACCCAAATACCATAGATGACATAAATTTAGACATAAATATCATATATAACATAAAATATATATAGAAAAAATAAACGCACAAAAACAGGCAAGCTAAAAAGGAAAAATAAATACGAAAAATAATTAATACTTTCATTCATGACAGATTCGTAGTTTCATCGTTTAAGGAATACTTAGTAAAATAATTAAACAGTCAGGCATTCACTTATAAACTATATATTTTTGTGTTTATTTCGAAGCTTGTTAAAAGCTTATTTATTTAAAAAAAAATAAGAAGAAATTTATAATAAACAAAATTATGTAAGTACGGCACAAAAACGTATTTCAACAAGCAGATAATAATTTGATAGTGTTTCTGTAACTTAATAAAAGCCGCGCCCCTTTTCGTAATAGTTTCAAATAGTATATAATATACAATAGTTATAATTAAGTATATTTGTATTAAACAATCGCCTTAAGAGATTTTTTTTCATTATTTGTTTTGTTTTTTATTTTTGAACAATTGTCGAGCCAAAAGTTTATTAGATTTCAATTGTTTTCGTTAAGAAAAATTTTTGATTTTTATGTCCAAGGTAAGTAGGTGTTTGTGTGTGTGTTTGTGTATGTGAATAAGTATGTGTTTGTGTACAGGGGCAACTTACTGCAACGGTTGAGCCATTCTTGCCAACACCACCAGCCAAAATAATCGAAAAAACAAAGGTTAATGACCAAAGGCCGCACACAATGGTCGCTATGGAGAGACTAAACCAGATCTCAATATTACCAATTATCTAGAGTGTAGGAAGAATGGGATTTGCGGATTTTGTTAACCGTTTTTGTTTATACAACATCTTGTTACAATTAAAAATAAGATTATATAGCATTTTTCTTAATACATATGTAAATATAAAATATATATATAATATATATATATTTACGTTTGCCTGCCGGCTGTATTCGGATTTTCTACCTGCCATGTTGCAGCCAAGTTGCTTAGCGCATATAGTACTTTTTTTACACAGTTTTTTTTTTTATAAAACTAAAACTGGTTATTAAAAAAAATATTAACTAAAGGAGAACTAAAATATATAAAATCTCCTGGAAATACTTCTTTTGTAAAAAAAAAATAAATAAAATAAATTAAATTGAAAACCAATTGTAAGATATTTTTTGGTTTTTTGTTTTGCTAACAATAAAATACCTTTGTCTGCCAAAACTCTGGACCTAAAGCTGCCGATATGAGATGTATTAATATAATAGAAAATTGAGCCTCCGTCACATCAACTTTGCCAAAACGTAAGGTGCCCGAGACATAGGTCTGCCAGTGGGCACAATAGAAAAGCGCTATGGCACAAAAGCACTAGAAAAGAATAATAATGTAAAACAGGTTACTAGGTACTCAATGTATATACGACTCATACACACCTGGAAAAACAACCAATTAGGATAGTGACCCAACTGACATGATATGCACGCTGAGAGTGCCACGAATACTGTAGAAATGGCGTCACAGCCATGATCGAACAGTTCACCCAATGGCGATTGCGTGTTCGTGCGGCGCGCCTGTTTGCCATCTATCGAATCCAGACTTTGATAGATGAAGAGTCCCAGCGCGCAGAGGAAGCATGTCCATCGTGGCGGCGCTTTCATGCCGTCTGGACTATAGCTGCAATGACAAAGAAAAAATAAATAAATTAAAAACTGCAATGGAGAAGTAAAAATTGCGCCTAAGTTGAGTATAACATGAGTATCAGCAAAAAAAAAAAGATATTTTATAATAATTGCTTTATACAATTTATCATATTCTGCTTTTCTTGTGCATTTGTTATGACGATGCAAAATATTTTTTATATGCATTTATTATTTATGATTTTCTTTTCGTGATTTACACTCCTCATCATCAGTTTGTAAATATGCATATCAAATAAGTCTTATCTTATCAGAAATAAATAATATTTCATGTAGTTGATTGATTCTTGCATTAGGTATCCTATGAAGTTTGTTTTCGAACCTTTTGAGTTTTACTTTCAAGTTTTATGAGAATAAGCGATTGCACAAAATTCTACATAACTGATTTAATTCAATTCATTGATAACGATAACATAAAACAATAAGGTTCAATTATTGTCTCAGGTTTTGCAAATGCCGCTACGTCGAACAAGGGTCATCAGCTCAAAAAGTTTTATAATACTCAACAAAGTATATTAAAATATCAGACAAAATAACATTCCTAACATATCGATAAGGACTATTAAAAAAAAAAAAACAAAATATAAATGCTAAAGTTAATTTCATTTACTGTGGTGTATGCATAATCTGTGATATCTCAAGGCAGGCAGCACGTCACAGTCGGTCACGGCAACTGGTCAGTTGATCTACAAAGTTTATTGCGTAGTCACGATGATGATAAAGGTGATGTTAATGATGCTAAATGCGCGTAAATATACGTAATAATCGTCTTCTAGTTTCGTTCTGTGTTGTGCCAAGTTGTGCATTTTAAAATTACTTTCTGCTAAAATTAAACAACAATCGTAAATAGCTATTAAATTTTTTTTTTATTGTGTGACTGCTTTAGGTTGTTGATAAGCTGCAAGATTCGGAAACACAAAAGCAAAATGCGAATAAATAATACTGTCGCTATGTCGTGAGGAATCAACAGCTGATTGTTATTTTTTTTTTTTTGGTTTGTGTTGACGTCTCCGGGATCAGCTTGCTTATTTAAATTTTTTTTTTTTTCGCATTAAATACATGCATTACTCATTATTAGTTTTGAAACTCGTTTAAACAAAATATAAATAAAGAAAACAATATTCGATAAAACGATATAAACAAATACAAAAAAAAAATAATAAACATGGTTATTTTTTTATTTTATTTTATTTTTTTTAATTGCAATTATTCAGATCGATTATCTTATATTCATTTTTCATATGTTGTTGGCTTTGAAACAACAATAATATTGCGCATGGGTATGAACGACCTGTCTGACCTATTTAGTAAACAACGATCATTCGTGTGCTTATGGAGCAGGCAAATTAAGCCAAGCGAGCGCAACAGGTGCCGCATTTAAATGATTATATAAATTATAAATACTGACAATACAACAGCACCATATATAGTGCAATAGGGCAGTGCAAATTATTTTGCTCCAAAGCTACTTTTTATACCCTGTACCAAAAAATGGTAAAGGGTATATTAAAGTTGTGCAAATGTATGTAACAGGCAGAAGGAAGCGTGGCAGACCCCAAAAAGTATATATATTCTTGATCAGCATCGAAAGGCAAGTCGATCTAGCCATGTCCGTCTGTCTGTCTGTCCGTCCGTATGAACAAACGGATCTCGGGAACGGTAAGACCTACAACCACCAAATTTTGCACGAAGACTCTCTCAATCCATAGGCATAACAAGTTTATTTTTTTTTTCGATATTCGTCCTATAACATATAGCTGCCATAGGAACCGTTTTGTTTTTCAAGCTATCTTCACAAAATTTTGGATTTAAAAGTTTTAGCTAATGACCAATTACATATCTCAATACAATATATATCGGTTTACTATATCATATAGCTGCCATAGGAACGATCGGCCGAAAAACAACATTTACTGAGAAAAACTTTTTTGTTTATTAAGATATCGTTACCAAATTTCGGATTTGACAGTTTTAGGTAATATCCAATCATACTCCTGAATATGATAAATATCGGTTTACTATAACATATAGCTGCCATAGGAACGATCAGCCGAAAAATGGCTTTTACTAAAAAAAAATTTTTTTTTGTTTTGGATTGGGTACAGGGTTTTCTATAGTCGGTTACACCAGACTATAGCCCTGCCTTTCTAGTTTGATATTTGAATTTCCAGAAGGAGCTGTATACAACCCAGATCATATCCAAACCACTGCAATTACTGTGTGCATTGCGAAACGATATGGAAAAAGTAGATACAAAAAGTATTTGTGGCTTATTATTATATAAATGTTAAATTTCACAGATAATTTTTGTAGGCACACGTGAAGGGCAAATATAAGTTTTCCGCGAATTTTGCATATAATAAGTATTCAGTATCTAATAATTAGCATTGATAGCTAAAAAATTATTTGATTTTTTTTTTTTAACAATTATCAATAATAAACATTATCATTTACAAATGAAAACCAAATAATTTCATAATCCTCAAAAAAAAGTAGCTGCTTCTCATGACCTCTTAGCTACTGTAAAGTAGTTTATAAATGAATAAACTATGGGAAAATGTCACATTACAAAATAATTGACTTTGACTTTTAATAAAGTTGACCTACAAATTTACTTTTTAGTTTTTTTTTAAAGCTAAGTGCTACTTACATAGTTATCTATGTACAATTGTGGCCAAAGAAATTTGTCTGCCCATTTTCTAATAATGATAATACATATTTCTTGTAAGTATCGTCATTTGCCACAAGTTTTCCAATCTTATCGATGCAACGATACATGACTTGTGCGTGAAATTTTCACATTAGTTGCGTTGGCACGTCGCATCTACAATAACCATATACACATCATAGGCCCCCATTGGAGACGCTGTCTATTGCTGCGTAAGCATACACAGCTAGGCCTCCCGTATTTTCTATGCTAAACTGATAAGGCAGACATTTATATGTGTAAATATGCCGTCTCTGTATATATTATATCACGTACTTACAATTTACTCGTGGATTTTTTTCTTTTTGGTGTGACGCATTATTGTCTGGCGTCGCGTGTTTTATTTACGCTACGGCGAGTATTAGATAAGTAAACGAAAACAAATGCCAAATACTTTTAACAAAAACAAAGAAAAAACTTTGCTGCACAGCTAAAACAACATCAAAATTCATTTATAGGCAGGCAGCAGCGCCAAGTGCAGTTCAATTGACCCGAAATCTATCAAATAAATCATATACAATATAGCATGCAGGAGTATTGCAAATTTTGCTAGTAAATTCAAGCAATTAAATGCTGAAAATAGCATTTGAAACATTTTATGCTTTTTTTTTTTATTGACTTAAATTAAATTTACATATTTAAGTGATGTTGCTTGGTCTATGCATATTATACCTATATGGCATTATAGTATATAGTTAAAGCGAATATAATGATTACAAAATTGAAAAAAAAAAAAAAAACTTCAAAGGAAAATAAAAATAAATACAAGGAAACAACGACAACACAGCAATATGATTCACATCGTGAAAAATCAGTCAGCATTTTCAATGGCTAACAAGGCGAATTGCCAAAAGCAAATCTGTACAGGCAGAATTGCTTTCATTCATAAACCAAAAATAAAATCATAAGCGAGTATGCGAAAATCATGAGCAAAGAAATAAGAAAATCAGACTTTCACTTTGCTTGACACGCTTCGATTTGAGCAACAGCACTTTGGCCTTTGACTGTTGTTAATTGCTGAGCATGGTGGGGTACTGCGCACACAGACGCCAACTCGACCCGGTTCAGACCGTATACGTGGCCAGTATATCGTTTAATTTTGCCACAGTGGAATTAATCGGTATATGCCGTTGTAACTTTGTCATTTGTAAATTATTACATTTAATTGTTCATTTGTATACAAAAAGCCATATTTAATTATTGTTTTTCTTCGAAAATTCTGTTTAGTTTAAGTAATGTGGTATGCACGGCTTTTTAGCAAAAATGTGTTTAGTGTGCATTTCAATTGGAATTGCTACACTGTCGATTCTAATTATAGCGTTTTTGTTTAGGGAAACGAACAGGTGCTGAAACGTATTGCATAAATTCTTACTTAAAATGATGATACATAATGGAATGAGAGCGAGAATTATAAATTGAATAAAATGAATTGAATACCTAAGACGGTTACGCTGATACGTATGTATCAATGAAAAATAAAAACAAATCCCCGAAATGCTACACAAATTGCCAATTTAAAATGTATAAAAAAAAGTGCGGCAGAGAGCAAATGGTACAAAATTTTTGCCGCTACTTCAAGTCAAAAGCCAACACTTGAGATATTCTCAAAAGCAGTTTTAATGAATACATTGATCATGTATAGTGAGCAAACAAGCAAAAACTTAATCGTAGTTCCATACACATAAAGCTGTATGGAATGCGTCAAAGATCTGAAACAGGTGATTAACACAGTTCTAATTAGAATATTCACGCGATATGCAATGTTCTAAGCAGGCATGGAAAGTCAAAGAGAAGCAAGAAAACAAGCAATGCTGACGACACAAGCGGCCAACGTGTGCAACGCAATGCAAATAATTACAACAAAAACATAAAAACTCAGCAAAAACAAGTCAAAAAATGCACATGAACGATAATATAAATATATGTGTGTTGTAATTCTTTTGCATTTCAAACTTTTTGAGGGTCAAGTGGACAAATAAAATGAAAGTGACAACGATGAGTGTGAGCGTCTGCAACAGAGGGAAAGAGAGAGAGAGAAAGAGACATGCATTGCGCATTGCCAACACGAAGAAGCAAAAGACTAAGCAGCTTGTATACAAAGCTTGTATGAAAATTAATTTTCTGCTGACGCGCATTTAATGTAATTAAGAAATCATTATCAAGTCTTTTGCGGTGCAGACGCCTATTAGTAAAGAATGGATTAATAAAAAAAATAATACAGTGCATCACATATAATAGATCCAGTCATCTTAATGACCTTGCACACTTACACACTGGCCAGTTACAGCAATATTTATCATTGTAAATGACAGTTAGCCAATATACAAATATTTATTGACTAATTTTTTTCTTTTTGCTACTTTGTAACATTAAAAATATGCTCACCATATTAAAATTAATGTCGTAACGATGTTCAGTATTAGGCCAATAATTGTAATCAGATTTGGAGCAAGCCAGAGTGGGGTCTTGGACACCAACCAGTTCCACCAAGGCTGCAGCAGCGGATCCATTAAGCTTGTGCTTAGACATGAGTATTTGTGTTCGGACAGCTTTTTCAGCTGCTGTGGACTGAGTATTTGTTGTTCCTTATAGGCAAGCAGCGGCATTTTTGTATAAAACTACAATTATTTTTAGTAAAAATATATTCTATTACACTTCACTATTTTTTAAGCAGTAATTGCTGTGCGATCAATGACCGTACAGACGCACACACGTATTAGCTTTTTCTATAATTATTGTTTTAACAATTAGCAAGTAAAACGTAGCACGGAAAAAAAAAAACGCACGACCTTTCTCGTATTCTCTCTCGCTTGTCGGCTTACTAGATTTTCACGTGTTCACTTTCAACGAAATTCTGTTGTAAAAGCACACTTTTTGGCACGATTTTTAATTTTTACAAATGCCTGTAGCAAACAGCATTTGTAGCGTCTACGCAGCGCAACTTATTTTGATGCAATATATCTTTCACTCACTAATTTAATTTTTTCGATGCGATCCGCGACGTTGTTTATGCTGCACGTTCTGCAATCTCTTCTCAAAGAGTTGTCGTACTGAATAATTTATCATGCATTGTACGTCCGGCCACTATGTGGCAGCTCTGGTCAGACCCATGTGGTCATGTGTTAGTGTAAAATATGTGTCAGTGTGAACCCAGGGGTCCTAACAAGTGCATAGAGCTGAAAAATGTATCCATCCATCTCTTTCTTACCAGTGCATCAGCTAATAAAACCAGTGCTAAAGCAGCACATAAAGCGTTAAAGGAGAATGATCCAAGGCCAAACAACAACAAACGAAAGTTCGTTGTCTAGCACTGTTGAAGAGGAATAGGGTTTTCACAGCAGGGACACAGTTCTTTCTCACTCTTGCACTAATTCTTCTCTAACTCAGACAACATACAACAACATTTTGCGCCGTTCGACATTTGCAGATTTTTTCCACTGATTTTCATATCTTTGTTGTAACTAAACATGGTTTTAATAACACGCATCACACCGCCGGAGCATGGCTTAATGTATACAGCTGGTAATATACGTCTAAAATTGGGAAATGAAATCATTGGCAGTGGCACAGTATATTTGACGCAGGAGTAAGTATAAAGTAAAGCTTTTTTTTGCAATGTGTGCATCACTGCGTTTTTATTTATCACTGCAGAGCATTAGCTTGGCAGCCAGCAGCAGCAGAAATAGAAGAAGGGATTTCTATACTTTGGAAACAAGTAAGCGTGCACGGCATTTCAACCAATCCTACGAAATGTATTTACTTTATGCTGGATCACAAAGTCCAATGGTCGGGTGTTTATGATTCGAATACCAGATGCAACACTGCTAATGGCCACAATGCCGTACCAGCAGCCGGCGCCGGCGATGAACCAATGGAAGAGCAGCAACCGCTTGCAGCGTTAAACAATGATGTTGACGAAGGCAACGAGACGGATGAAGATGATGATGCTGAAGAGGCTGCCGGCGGCGCAGGTGGCGATTTTGCTGAGGCAAGCGAAATGACCGAATGTTGGCTGCTACCTGCTGAGAGTGAACTCCACACTGTCGACAATATATTCCGGATTATGACCGAGTGTCAAGCCATGCATCCAGATTCTGCCGATAGCATTTCCGATGAAGGAAGCGATTACATGGATGACGATGCTGGCCCAGCTGCGATATTGAATAATTATATGCAAGAAGAAGTAGGCATAGCTGCTGCACGCAACGGAAATGCTGAGGCGGTAGCACAAGGTGGCATGCAAAACCTCAGCTTAGACGATAATGATGACGATGATGAACGCTTTGAAGATGCCGAGGAAGAGTAGTGATGACTATGAGGCTGAACACATTTTATTAAATTTTATTTACGAGAATTCTCACGCTTAGTGTAAGTGATGCAAAGCATTTAAATGCTTGAAAAAGCGGCAAGTTTTATGAAACTAAAACCATCAAATTTAGTATGTTAGTTTCCTGGATTGTAGTTTTTAAGACTCCAAATATGCATTCACGTTTTACATTTTTTGGCTAAACGTTTATGTGAGTTTGTAATTTAAACAGGCAAATATAAAATTAAACTTTAAAATAAATCTAAAAAAAGAAATTCCACAAAATAAACATGTTTTTTAATAAAAAAACTGCTTAACACTATACTTTAATAGTTTGGGCATTTATGTTGCACGATCCTTGTTGGCAAGTGTTTCTTTGCGGCGTTTCAGCTCCTCTTCTATTTCATCTTCCGTGATTGGTTCGGCGAGCTGAAGGTATATCAAAGTAAATAATTTACAAAGACAATTCTAATTTCAAGTGATTACCGCCTCTGCAATGTCATAGATTTGCAGCGCCTGCTTGTAGCTATCCGCTTTTGTCGGGATTTTATCATAGTTCCAATATGTGAATTCCCGAAACGTGCCAGTTATGCGTAATTGCCTTTCTGCCGACACGTCCAGTGTCTCGACTGTTTCCTGCACAACAACACCTTTGTAGCCAGCTGGCACTGGCAAACGCTCACCCAGCACAGAATAACCGCGTAGAGCATTTATTAATAAACCCGGCCTGATGTCACTCTGCTCGCGCGTGTAGTTATTAAAGTATTTATCAACATTTGCCTTGCCATTGCCGTTGATTTTCGCCGGTATGAAATGCATTTGCAGCGTATTTTCATCGCTTAATTGTTTTGCATTCAACTCGATAGTGATCGACATTTCTTTTAACTTACTAACAATAAAATACAATCAACTTTATATCAAACAAAACAAAAAATGCAAACGTCAAAAAATTCGAAAGCTAACTTGCATCTTGCATACGAAATGAAAGAGTAGTAATTCACATGCAATTATTAAGTAAGCTGACTACCCTAAACGCCGGGACTACCCTACTGAATTCAAAATTCAAATTGATTTGGACTGCAAGCCCGAGTGGTTGTTTTCGTGATGAAGCGAAATAGCTTTTTTAGTTTACATTTAAACGTTTGAAATAGTTATAAAATAGCTGTTCTTGTGAGTGACTAGATGTACATAAATCCCAATTCGCACTGGAACTGGTTGTTGAGAATCCATGAACTTTTTATGGATGTACACCAGTGAAAAGTCAAAGTGCACTGCAGGCCAGTGCTGCAGAGTTTTTGACACGAATCCATATTCAACACCAGTGATGCCAACACTCATCATCCAACACTTAAAATGGCGTTTCTCGTCTACTCCGCGAATGTACTACAGAATTTGTAAAATAACATAAACATAAAATTTCGTGTGCAAGGCAGCCGCATCAGCAATTTTCATGCAAAATCGAAATGCCGAATGCGTATATTCTAATCGTGCATATTCATAATATAGGTGCGCAGCTTACAACAATTGTATAGCTTTAAATAAGTGCAGAACGAGCGAAAAGAATTGCAAGTGGTTGAAGTGTAGTGTAAAAGTGCATGCAAGTTTAATATAATCAATTTAACTGGCTGACTGGTCTAGTAACAAATGTGCGCATACGTGAGTGCAGGCAGCATGCACTTTAAAAATATAATAGTATAAAACGCGCTCACGAAAAGTGCCAACGTCTACACCGTGCGTGTGTTAATTTATCAATTTATGTATATTTATAGTTTCGTTTCTTTTATATATAAAGTAAAATGCGTTGCAACGAAATATAAATTAAAATTAATTAACCGCATTGTTGAAACTTAACTAAAGAACAAATTTAATGGAATTTGCAAAAAGAATATAACACAATAGTGCGTCAAAACAAAAGCAATCCAACACAACACAGTTTATTTTTTTATATTTAGGTAAATTTATATTGTTTTTATTTATGTTTATTTGCTTAAATGTTTATTGATGCAATAAATTTATTGCGACATAAACAATGACAAACCAACCACAATTTACTAGCAAATTATTATTTATTTTGTTTTAAACAATTGTGTTTTTAACCCAAATACAAAAATATGATTAAATAATATTAGTACATATTCTTTTTTTAACATATATATAAAAACAAATGTATTTATTTATAGCAGCCGTTTATTAATTGTATGCAATACTCTTATCTCTTTACAGCTCAAAAATTCTTAAAACATATTTAAATTGAAAGTGTACAAAGTTGCGCTAACAAAATTCGCATCGTTAATTAATAATAAATAATGTCTTACAACAACAACAACAGTTTTTAAATTCTGCAAAGAAAAATATTTTTACTGCTAAATTCTTGAGCAATTTAGTTTATTTCTCAATTATATAACATACTGCCAACAACAACAAAAAATAGTAATAATAACAACAATAACTAGCTCCATAAATTAATAATAACAATTATAATAATAACAACAACCACGACGCCAAACAACACGCATTTTGCACATAACGAAAATGTTTGGAATATTGCTGCATACTCCTAGTTATTTTCTAAAATAGTATACTTGCTTTTATATATAATCAATTAATTAATAATTGAGTACATATAAGCAAAAGAAGCCTGAAAGTATGAATAAATTGGATTACCCACGACGCAATGGTACACACAAAGTTCGCATAACGAGTAAGTCATATTGCCATTTTACAATGAAAACAAAAAAAAAATTTTTTTTTTTAAATATGCATTTGTAATTAATTGTAATTTTTCATTTCTTTTTTAGTATTGTGTGCACGGAACTTAGTACGCAAGGATTTGTTTCGTGAGTTGAAAATTCATGCATAATTATATAAGAAGTAATTATAGAATTGCTAAACTTTATCGTTTAAGAATTAGTCACAGCCTCGAAGGCTGAACACTTTCATGCCTTGAAAGTGGTAAATAAAATAACTAGTACGTTATAGTATCAAACTGGCTTGGCTTGACTTGGGTTTTAAAAAGAAAAAAATAAATAAATAAATAGAAATACAAGAAAAGTAAAACGGATCATTTAAGTTTTTGCTGTTATTATTAAACAATTTATCATGCGCAGACCGCATACACCAATAACGAATTTCGCTCCTAAACGAAAGAAAGTACACACCATAAAAATATACATACGTTTATCACACGAACTTATTTCCATCAATTTAAAAATGAAGTGTGTGCTTACACAGTATATAGCGAGGGTAGTTGCAATAATATCAAATATTTGTTCTAATAAATCAATCTTCTTATATCTAACAAGCTTTGATACTTGTACTTAGTCTAAGCGACACATTTTTTTAAAATATTACCCTCATATTAGTGCTATGCAAAACTCTTAGTATCTTTGCCAATGCTTTAAGTCTCTATAAGTTGCCGAAGAGTTGCAATCACAATTTTATTTATGGTCACCTTCGTAATTAATTAATTATTCTGGGAACTAGCTATAACACAAGATGTTGCTATCGCCGAGTATTCTGTTATTATATGGAACCTACTGTGGTTAACAATTGACTTATCCTTACAGTAACCGCGATCTACATATGTAGATAAACCATTTCAGCATGACAAATTATTGACACATAATATTTTATTTTTTTATATATTCTACATTGAATACATATGTGCATAACATAAAATATATACAATCAAGCTGAATGCTTCCGCTAAAATGCGCACTAACTTTGAATATTTGAATTTGGTTACTATTGTTTCCAACTTATTAGACAGCCCTCGTATATTTTCCTTTTTTTATTCCATGCGCCCATTATACACATACAGACACATGTCAAATTTTGCGCGTGCTTTATTAAATCTAAATTTAGTAAGAATTGACACTTCCGTTGCGTATGCGACATGTGCTTAGTTTAAATATTTTCATTGTATTTTTATTTATTTATTCTTTTTTATTTATTTATTATTCTATTCATCTACATAAATGTTTATAGCAAATCTTATTTTGAAACACTTGTTGCAACATATTTGCCATATTTCTTTTTTATTATTATTATTTACTTTTCTGTTTTTGTTATGCTTACACTACATTTGGGGGTTTTTTGTTTTATTATTTCTTACCTGCAGTTTTTTATTAATTATTTTTGCGTGTCTTTTTTTGAACAACTGGCGCCGTGCTGTGTCATGTACGGCTATTGTTTATGTACAGGCCAGACGTTAACCAAAAATACACGCCGCCGCTGTATGTGTGTGTGCTTGTCTTTTTGTGTTTTAATATTTTTTACACATCGCTGCACTAAAATCACAAAGCACGCGCAGTTTGCCAACGTCATATTGCCCAATAACTTCTTTAATTATATATTTTGATATGATTTTTGTTTTATACTCTGCTGCCCCTTTATGTGTATGTATATTATACATATGTAAAATATTAAATATATCTTTATTGCGTACGCTATATAGTATATAGTATATACTGTGAAAATTATGGCATTGCACGTAGAGCGTTGCAAATGCGATTGGTGTTTTTGTTTTTTATTTTTACAGCTACAGTTTAAGGGTACCAATTTTCGAACGCACTAGAAAGTCTGCTTACTGGCATTATTTGATTTTTTTATTCTTAGTTTTTTTTTTTTTTTTAATTTCATTTTGTAATGTAAAATTGACCCATAGCCATTTTTTTGTTTTGCCTTAACATCTAAAAAAAAAACCAAAACAAAAAGCATAAAAAAGTGATAATTAGCGCGTCGCAGAGTAATAGAGATTAAATTTTTGTTTTGTGACCCACTTTTTGCCACGCTCACTTATGCGCATATTCTGCTCTTATAGATAAGCCAAGATGGTAGCTTTATGCGATTTGCCTTAATGGTAGTTCCGTTGTTGAAACATTGTTTTTCTGCTCATTTTTACAATTTCTACTTAAAATTTCTTTTAACTAAGCCTGCTTGATTTTTACAACTTTTTTAATATTAATAACTACACCGAATGTCTGTAAGTAGGCTTTGACTATAGCATTGTTAATGTATTAATTAAGATCATTTTTAAAAACGTTAGTGTTCGAATTTTTTTTTTTTTTGGTTACAAAAATCTTTATTGGATTTTACCTCTTCGAAAACTTTTTGTGGTATCAAAATCTTGTGTAAGTTTGCCGCTGAAGTGTTCATATATTTGTTGTTGTGAGTATCATAAACAAACATTTATTACATGATTAGTGTGCTCTGCTTATAGCTAAAGAATCATTGAAATCGAATTGTGGCATCTACGCTGTAGAAATTTTTTGTTTGTCGTTCTACCAATTTAAATAGAGGGTGCAACATTCATTAAGTCAGCTTTTCAGCAGATTTGACAAAAAATAAAACTTCAACCAAAAATTGAAAACTGTTTAATCATACACATAGTTTGCTATAAAGTTGAGTTTTTAATGTAACTGGGTTGAGTGCACACTAACACTTTACTGCAAATTGAATTTTTAAATTTAGTATTGCGTATTAACAATGGCCAAGTGTTTATATGCACTTAACAGAGTCATGCCAAATAAGTTATTGCTAGTTGTCAATTGCGGAACAAGTGAAAAAATAGTCATACAATAGTGGTGACAAAAAACGAATAAAAAAAAAGAGTTGTTAGACGCGAACGCCCTCACGTAGATACACAAACACACACCGTGATCTGCTGCTCGCATGCACCTGATCAAGCTGTCGCCATGTGCGTGCGGGCGCTGTGTTGTGTGTGCGACATCAGCTGACGTTTGTACACAGCAATAAAAAGGGTCTAAATAATTTCGGGTGTTTTTTTTTAAACACAACCGCCTCCGTTGGTCCGTACAACACGCAATTGTGTACCTTGGCTCTTGTTGCAAGTAACTCCGAGCACTGATGTGGTGTTGAATTCTTGAAAAATACTGTTTTTATACGTTTTCCAATATTTTAATGGGATTTATGTTTTCGTTGTGTCTACCGTTATTATTATTTATATATAAATTCTTTTTCTACATTTTTGTTTGGATTTACCCTATTCACATGGCGACAGTCACGTTTAGTTGCATAGAGAACGACATTGAACTCAATTCGTTTGCACCTTTCGGCAACGTTTTTATTCTTTTGTTATTTCAAGTTTGTTTTCTTTATTTGCTTATTTTGTTTACTTATTTGTATAAATAATTCTTGTATTGTTTTACGCATTTTTTTTCACACACTTATTTATTTATCAGTAGCTGATTAGTTTGTTTCAATTTCTATTTCGTTCTTAGTTTTGTTGATAAGCAAATGCGGCAAAGGTGGTATTTGTTTATTTGGGGACCATGTATCAGGGAAAAACCTATCAACGAATATTTGATAATGATTTTTGCCATATTTTACTGACTTATAACATGGGTGTTGTCTCCTGTTGCTGTCTGCCAATTTAATACCGTAATAAAATAATATATGCGGTTTTATGAATGTTGATTTAGTTGTGCCATGACTAATAGCGACACTATTGCGCTGGTCAAATTGTGCTTTAACAATTTTGAATTTTTAAAATTTTTCTTTGCTATTTAGTTGTACCTCCAACTAGTGTAGATTATTTTTTCACCAAAGATATTCAGTAGTCTTTAAAATTTATTCTAAATTGCAAAACAATATAATTTCTTTTCCATTAAAAATGGAACATTCTCTACGATATGACAATTTAATCCTTTAGATATTTTATTTTTAAAATTTGTTTGGTTTCATCTTTTTTGGAGCACTTTATTTAGATTGAATAAATTCTTCAGCCTTTGACTGAAACTGATTCAACCTAAATATTCCGTGTTTTTCTAGATAATCATATAAAAATACATCATTGTTAATATAACAGTGGAACTGCAAAAACTGGACAATTTTGTATTCCCATAATATCGCTTGAAAGAAATGCTTTTCTTAGATAATTATGCAAAAAGTTTGCAATGTTTATATAGTGTGCTTTGCTTTTGTTTAATGTTAACAAGTTACCGAGAAAAATTCGTCAGGTTAGTCTTGCTGTAGATGTTACAATTTTAGAATGTTGCAACAAGCCTAAATCAGAAATTTCTTTATTCAGTAAGCGGCGACTTAAAATTTAGTTTTAAGTAGTTTAATTTGTCAATCGAAATTGTGAAAAATTGTAAAGTAAAAATTTTTTTTTATTATTAGCATGAGCACCTGCTAATACTAAAATAAAAAGAAGCGAAAATGAGGTCCAGTATGATATTCCCACGCATTGCGTCAAAAATGAAGGGGCCTTTGGGCACTCAACGTTATCTCGCAGATTTTGTGAAGAAAACGGATAAATTGGGTGCACAAAGCAATGCTAATAATACGATAAGAGCCCTTAAAGACCGAACATTGCCAGGTGAGCCAGTTGATGTGCGTGGTAAAATCAAAATTCTTGCGAGGAAGCGCCGTGATTTATTGAAAAATTTTAACCCACGGAAATATGATGAAAATTTAAGCGAGTCGGTACCGTATAATGTGGCTTCGGGGGTCTTAACAGAAAAAAACACGCCAGATAAGTTCATTACGTCAAGGTCACGTCATCCCGAAAAAGTGCAGGAAGAAACGGCCAGAGATAATGAGTCGAAACTGGTTGACAATGAAATTAGCGAAATTAGATCAGCAGATGAAAGTAATCTAGAAAAATCGGTCAAATTCAGTGGTCTTGTAATTGAAAATAGCGATTACGATGAGTTATCGCGGCTAGAAGAGAAGGATTTTGTGGAAGAAGAGATAGCAGAAGAACAAATAATTAACACACAGGAACTAGAAGAGGAACTTTTCTCGATTGAAGTTGCAGCCAAGGCTGCCGGAGAAGCATCTGGGTTTATTGGTGATGAAGAAATAGCTGGTCGTAAAGACGCCGAAGTATCAGTTGGTAAAGACGCCGAAGTATCAGTTGGTAAAGACGCCGAAGTATCAGTTGGTAAAGACGCCGAAATATCAGTTCCTAAAGATGCCGAAGTATCAGTTCGTAAGGATGATGAGATAGCAGTTCGTAAGGATGATGAGATAGCAGTTCGTAAGGATGATGAGATAGCAGTTCGTAAGGATGACGAAATAAAAGTTCATAGGAACAACAAATTATCTGTGCCTAAGGACGAAATAATAGCAGTTCCTAAGGGTGAATTACCGATTCGTAAGGATGAGGAAATAGCAATTCGTAAGAATGAAGTACCAATACGTAAGCATGAGAAAATAGCCATTCCCAATGAGGAAACAGCAATTCGTAAAGACGAGAAAGTAATGGTTCCTAAGGATGAAGTACCAGTTCGCAATAATGAAGCTGCAGTTAATAAGGACAAAAAAGTATCAGTCCAAGCTGACGAAGCGGTACCCAGAGTCTTGGAATCAGTCACAACACAAGTCGAGAAGGACAATGGCTCCTTTCAAGACAAAACAGGTGGGCAAAAAGAAATGGAAATTAATCCAAAAACTCAAAATGATGTTCAAGACTTAGACTTCATTGATCTGACACATACACCAAAGAAAAAGTATACGGCACCCAGTGACGCAGTTATTAAACAGGGGGAAGCAGAACAACTACCGGAAAATATAAGAAACGGGGCTCCAAACAAAGGTAATAGAACCGATGAAGCAAAACTTGCTAAGCTGAGAGAAGCTGAAACTGTGCCTAAAAAGATTGAAGGCCAGGTTCAAAAGCCATCTGATGTAGCTGATGAAGCAGCGGCTACTAAACAGACGGAAACAAAACCAATAACTCAAACGATGGAAGGGCAAACTCGAAAAGAATCAGGTTCAGCTGGTGAAACAAAGGTTGAGAAACAGAGAAACTCAGAAATAATACCGGACAGTACGGATAGCATGGTGACAAAGGAATATAATATGGCTGATAAAACAAAGATCAGTAAACAGAATGAAAAGGAACTATTGTCGCAAAGGCTAGAAGACCGAATTCTAAAAGAAAGTGATATTTCTGAGACCAAAGTTGATAAACAGAGGGAAAAAGAACTAATACCGCAAAATATGGAAGATCCTATTTTAAAAGTAAGTGATAAAGTTGATAAAAAAAAGGTTCCCAAACATGAGAAAACCGAATTAATGCAGCCCAATGAGGAAAACAAAGTTCTTAATGAAAAAAAGGTTGACAAACACAGGGAACCAGACCTGACTCCGCGACGAATAGAAGATCAAGGTCTAAATGAATCTAAGGAAGTTGCCAAACGAAGCGTTAAGCCAAAGATAGTTGATCAGAAGGTAGATGTTCTGCAACCATTAAAAAAACCAGAAACGGATGGACCCAAACCAAAAATTGTTGACTATGTTGCTGCGCCAAAAGATACTGAAATCAAAAGAGGAAATGAGAAGCAGAAAAAAACTGAAACTCCAGGCGATAAAACTAAAGAAGAATTTACGCCAAAGCATCCAAAAACCACTATGTCAGTAGCAAAGCAAAGCAATTTACCAGTCGCTCCTGAGATACAGAAAAATAATCCACCTCAAGAAACATCGTTACATATTCCAGAAGAAGAGTTAGGTGCGAAGTTTGAAGAAGTTCACAAACTGGTAGAGTCGCTTAATGCGGACCGGGATTTAAGCGAAGAAGTTAAACAAACGCTTTCAATGCCGTCAACTAGCGAAATACAAACAGACATAATGGCATCGATGCAAAAGAAGTTAAAAGAATTGAGGAAACAAGTTTTATCACAAATTACGGGACCCCTTTCACATGAAGAAATAAAAAGGCTTACACAGGATATCGTAAGCGATAATCCATTATTAAAAAAAAATAATGAGAAAATTACATTTAACGAGGATACAATCAAGCAGATTGGGAGACAAACTGAATCAAAACCACTGGCCGATTCAGATTTTAAATCTAATTTTGGAAACTCAACTTTTGAAATGCATTCTAACAAAGGATCTAAAGAAGTATATACAGAAGATAAAAAGCCTGCAGATACAACGGTAAATCTACCTAATGTTTTTAAGCAACTATTATCTAATAAATAAATTTTTTCTGATCTCTTGCAGTCTTCTAAAGAATCGGAAACTTCTACAAACAATGTAGACATTGACAACTTGACTACTTTTATTGCTGATGATTTAATGGGAGAGTTGAACCGTTTCGAGAATAAGAAAAATACGGAATTGATGACGATAATGTCATCTAATCAAGACAATATAATCAATAAGGCGTCTGATACCCCTGGAGAAAGATCTACTCCTCAAGTTATAACACAGAGGTCTGGAAAGAATATAAACGAAGACAAATTATCTTTCTTTAAAAAAGACGAGTTGAAAGTAAAAAAGAAGCAACAAAAAACAGCTCTTGAAGCACCGGAAAAGGGAGAAAAGCTTGAGACGTATAGTCGAGGCGGTAAGGTAAAAAAAGTCGCTTCACCTGCAAATACGGAGGGCGAGATTGTAGGATATGAACTAAAACCAGGTGACAAACGAAAGATTCAAAATAAAACCGGCAAAAAAAGAACAGACACAAAGCAATCGCCTGCTGGTACAAGTAAAGCGCCAAAAGGTGCAGAAAGACCTAGCCGAGGCTACGAATCAAACAAAGCATCAGACAAAGTAAAACAAGCTAAATCAAATGAAAGTCCCAATCGGAACATAACGAAAGAATCTGAGATTTTGAGAGATGAGTTACGAACGAATGCAACAAAAACCAAACAAAGTTCAAAAAAGCAAGTAACTGATATACAGCAATCTACTACTGGGGGGACCAAAGTGCATGAGACACCCAAAAGAACTAAGCAGGTGAACGATTTCGGAAAAGATATTCAGGAATACCCAATTAACAAGAAAATAAAAAAGCAAAGTAAGCAACGGGCACCAGAGTTAACCGGCAGGGTAGTAGACTCCAAAATAAAGAAAACTATAAATGAAGTTCCGGATTTAAAAAAGAAAGCTTCAACCACAAAAGAGTCTGTAGAGAAAAAATGTAGTGTATGTGGTGGAAAAATGGAGTCACAAACAGAATTACCAAGCGAAAATACAAAGCCAGCTGCAGCTCCTAAGGCACCACAATCCGAAGAATTCCCGAATCAAGTTACAGATAAAAAAAAGGATGTTACTCAAGACTCGCCTCCAGGAAAGCCAGCAGATCAAATAAAAGGAAATAAACCCTCAGTTAAAAATCATTCCATAGACTTACTACCACAGAATCAAACGCCTCGTAAGAATATAGATTTTCCTCAAAAACCATTGGAACTGCCAGTTAAAGCACCAAAGAAACCTCCAACAGAAACGGGTCCTACTGGCTTAGCCGAAACTAAAAGTGATCAGCCACAGATGAGTAGATCAAGGTCAAAAGATACCACTCATTCGGTTGGTTTAGGTAAACTGGAAATGAGGGACACTGACACTTGGTTTCCTATTAGAGAGGGATTTATGTCTCCTATGAGAGACCTAAATAATCACACTGATAAATCAACCCGTGAAATGCATTCGAACCAAAAATCTAGATCGGTGCTTACAGATACTAAAAAACCTACCGACACAAAGTTAAACGAACATGACGTTGTAAAATTGGCAGTGTCTAACAAACAAGATTTTGCTGATCTCTTGCAGTCTATCAAAGATTCAAAGACTAGTGAAATAGCAGAAGCGACCGTACAAGAACAACAAATCAATCAACACCAGGTTAAAGACGAAACTGAAATAAGGCGGGAGGATAAAATTAAAATACTCAGTTCGCTGCAGGCAAATGCTACAGATGTTGCAAAGGATACTGAGGGAAACTACAACGAAAAACTAGAAACAACGTTAGACGAATCGTCGGAAGAGAACTTAGCAAAAATGAGTCTGAAAACTAGAACCAAAAGGGAAGACGATGTTAAAATGGAAGCTGCTCTTATGCGAACAATTCTTAAGGAAGCTGTTGAAGAAAGTCTGCAGCAAATAGGTAAAACGCTTGAATCGAATAGGGAAAATGATGTAAAGGTTGAGAATTCGTCCTTGCAAGCAGATGTCAACAAATCCACAAAACCAAATACTATTGATGAATCGGAGGCGGATTTGAACAAAGAAGAATCATTTGCTTTGGTTCGATCATTTTTTGGTCCCACACCACAACGGCAAAGCAATAGCATCGAAAATCTTAAAAATATACCAAGAAAACCAATGGAAACGGTTCCCTTAACTCGTGTAAGCCTTATAGATATCATAACTGAGAGAATGAAGGTGGCAGAATCGCAAAAGAAAACCGATTCCGTGTCGCCAAGTATAACAACACCAAAATCTGATGCGTCGCAGCCGGAAAATCCAACAACAACCACGCCAACACCGAACTCAATGCCAAACTCAAATAGTGTGACAGTTATGGGTACTGTAACAACGGATAAACCACATGAGAACTCCTTCTTTGATGAAGTTTCGAAAAAACCAATTAATTTGGATAAGAAAAAACTTGCTTTTTCGAAATCCTCCAATAAGAAACTTACAATCGGTATACTAAACCCTGCAACATCAAAAGAACTACAAAAGTCTTCTACTACACCAAATGTTCCTACAGCAAATCTGATGCAGTCAGCATCGGAACGAGATGGTGATAAAACGACTCTAAAGAAAATTCGAAGTGCAATGTTTAATTTTACTTATGATCACTTTTGGTCCTTCTTTAAGCCAAACCAACCAACTAAGCAAAAACCTACAAAGGCAACTATTACTATAAGTAAAACAAAACCGAGGCAACCCATTAGGCTGGATGGCAAACTTGTGATTAGCAAGAAAAAGGAATAATAGTAGCAATATTAAATAGTTTAAAGCTAAATTTTGTATGTAAAAAACCAAATTTGGGATAAGCAATAAACGGGTGCTCATGCCATAAAGAAAAACTCACTATTCTTTATCACTTTTTTTTAGATAATTTATACAGCAGTGTTTTTTTTTTTAGAAACAATCAACTATACTATATCAGTTATAATAATTAATGATAGGAACCAAGTACTTCTTTGTATTACGTTGCTGCATATAGAATAAGGGAATTCATTCGTTCTAAAATTATATAAACTATAATCAATTGTTCGGTCTAAGTAAACCTGCAACTTCTATATATTTATGTAATTATATAAGCGAGATATGTGTGGGTACTTAACTGAATCTATCCTTTTGAAATTGATGAGCTTTGGGAAATAAAATGAAGCAAAGTGCGTTCCATTGTGGTTCAGTTTGTCACCAACTATTGCATGATATATCCGAGATTCGAATAATCTTTTGACTGCGAGGGTTTCTGGATTAATGCGAACTCCAAGCTATATGAAGTTTCAAAGTCAAAGCTTGCGAACGTCTTTCAAAATATGGCTTAACTCAAATAAAACCGGTTGCTATGTCATATATAAAATTTGTACAATTAAGTTGGCTTTTATTTACTGATTTTTTTTAGTAGTCGTTGAATTTATCATAAACTTTCAAAATTCACTATGGAATAGTTTGACCAGAATAATTCAGAAAGAGTGCACAATGTTGAGTATCGGAAATTTGACCGTAACACTTCTACGTCAAAAATGTCTGGCTAAATTGTCTACATCTATATGCCAGGGACAGCGTTATTTATCGGACTGTAAGAAAAATCCAACATTGGTTGCAGATTGTCAGGATTTAGTAAAAACTGCAGATGGCGCAAAATTGACCGAAAAAACATCAAAACCACTCTCTGAAACGCTAAAACAACCAGCAGCGCAGCAGAATGCTTTGCAAGGCCATCAATTTGCTGTTACAGATAAAGGGAACGTGAGTCCAGATGCTGTCAATGCTGAAAATGAGGAGTCTTGGGCTGGAGACGGTCAATTTTTTAAGTCATTCAATAAAGCCTTAGATGTGGCTAAGAAATCAAAAGGGTTTGACAATGACACCGCTATTGGCCACGAAAAACCAATAATACTGAGGCCATCTGAGCAAGAACTGGAAAAGGTATCGCTTGCAAATTCAATAAAAAAAGTAGCGGATGCAGCAAATATGTTAGACTCTCCGAAACAAAAACCAGTTTATTTGAGAGCTGCTAAAGAACTCAATACGATTGAGCCACAAAAAATCATCTTAGATAACACTACTTCTCTAAAAAAGGAGCCAACTTTGCCAAAAGGGAAAAAGTCTGTTCTTGTGCCTGCAACAACAGAAAAAAATATAAAGCACACAACAGTTACAGCAGCCAGCAAAGACAACATAAATATCATAGAGCACAAATCTGTCGCAGCAAAGCCAGCCGATACCTCACTTACTGCAGAGCGTCTACCTCTCAATAAACAGCAAGAGAGACCTACACACGATCGAGCTAAGACAAACGTTACACCGAAGTCTGTAGAAATTAAAAATAAAAAATCGGTACCAAGAAAATCACCAGAAGAATTAGCTGCAGAGGCCAAAAATTTTTGTTTAGAATGTGCTGCTGTAGAAGCTAAAGTGACGAACAATGCGGAAGTGAAGATTGCAGGGAAAGATAGAAATATAGAGATTCCAGCAGCAAAAACCACTAAGTCGGATATAGTGCAATCCATTGCAGATGTAGACAAGCCCATCGCTCCTCAAGAAGTTAGTAA